>OZ023234.1:17715338-18128845 GCA_964006365.1 Trididemnum miniatum
GTTGAAAACGTCCTTAGTTGTGTTTTAAACTTTGTTACTATGTTGTCGGTATGATTTTATCGCTCTCTCATTTTGCAAATCTTTTTGAATCTCAAATTCTCAACATTAACTTGAACAAACTAAAGACATCTTAACGCTAGTAATTGCTGTCTACAGTATAATATACACTGTAGTAAAACGAAACAACTTGATTCATTAATACTGAACTTGCCCGAGAAGGAAAATTTACTTAAAAAAAACAAAATGTTTCTGGGCTAAATCTTCACCACCACAAAAATTCACCGGCCTATTTATTATATTCTTAGAAAAGCTTTGGCTATATTGTTTAAATATTTAGTGTTGATTTGAAGTTTAAAGGAAGAAAATATTACGAGTCAAGAATTATAACAAACAATGTAACCCGACAGCAGATTTCGAAACGAATCTAAACAAAAAAATAAGACTTAGACAATTAAAAAATGGAAGAAACATTGGACGAGGAGTGGCAACCGTCGACGTGATGTGAAGGCAATAGAAGAACGGTAAGCTTACTTTTGAGGACCAAGGTGCGATGCTGCTGTAGGTTTTTATTTTATTCTTATTACCCTCGGCTTTGCTTTTATGCAAATTAAAGGCTGTTAGAGCGAAAGCAATAAAATAAACAAAAAATTTCCTGCAAATGCAGAAGCGCAAGTATGCGTACATAACTGCATTGACAGTGAACACTGTTTCGACCTTTCAAATCTCATCAGTGCAGTTGGTGTGACCAACATTTACTCAATACTCAAGTCAATATATAACGCAAGCTTCCGGGACACTATTATGGATTATAAACATATTGTTTACTGAATAGAAATATTCCACATTGCAAAGCGCAATATTTCAAATCGTTAAAATTTACCGAGAAGTTTACTTAGATTTTTGTTGTAGATAAAATTGTAACCATAGCTGTGAAGAAATTACCTAAAAGTAGTCTTTGGTCAGTTTCAACTTTCCTGCACTCAGTGCACTGGTACATCTAACTCAGGGATAAAAACAATGTGAGATAAGCTATGTTTGCTCCAAAGTTTCAAAATACATAACATGTAGGAATGTAAATTACACGAGGCACACCTTTATGTGCAAAAATAAGATGCTAAATTCTCAAACATCTGTGAATACCATAATTACATATAACTAATGCTTGTCATATGTCTTAAGCAACATACGTCCACAACAGATGATCTGTAAAATTTATCGCTTCTTGCTTCAACATTTACAGTAGATTGCAATGTTAACAGTGGCGTACGCAGGGGGGGGGCTCCTATGCGCGCGCCCCCCCCTTTGGAAAAATCAGAAACTGAACTAATTTATGAAGATCATTTGTCAAGAGCATTATATTTGCAACCATCAAATAAAACTCCAAAAGTAGGCTATGCAACAGGGTGAATTTCCCCATCCAGAGGAAATTTTGTATATGCAAGGGGAAATTCTATTTTAGGGTTTGTGTACGAATTACGAATATTTTAAGCTTCTTATACCGCAGTTGCGTCCAATCCTTTGTTTATTATTTTTTGCGAAAAACTATTAATGCAGTCGTTCATTTCCAAGATCATTCACTAGTCACTAGATTTAGGCTACGTTTACATGAGACTTCATTTCGCCCGAAACGAAAAAAACACATTTCGGTAAGGTCTGCAAACAATGGATGACTTGTGTTCACACGAGCGCACCGAAATGAAATCTTTTTTTTTCCGATTTTCATTTCTGTCTTCAGGACATTTCTGTCTTCAGGTCTTCAGGACATTTCTGTCTTCAGGACAGAAATGAAAATTCGTTTCGGGGGTGTGTAAAGCGTGTGAACGCAAGCGACATGGAAGTAATCCGAAAGGAAAGTATGTCAGCAATATAAAGACTATTACTAGTTATCATGATGCAGTAATGTGTGTAGGCTAGTAAGAAGGAGGTGACGTAGGCTATCTACATTATGCTGTGGCGTAACTATTAGGCAAGTTCATAGTCTAGTGTAAGCTATTAAAAGCTTATTGGGATTGCGCTTAACACCTAGCTGTTCATCACTTTTGCTGGCTGCTTGAGGGTAGACTACAAGTGCACTGTCTGTAGTAGTTTATTGGTAAGGGTTTAGGGAAACCTTGGTTAGAGCGTGTGCAAATGAAGCGCTATAGATTTTCAACGTCAGGTGTTTAGTGACTAGTACTGTCACCTTGAGTTGATAGTCAGGCAACAGGTTAATTCACTCTCGTTAAGCAACTGGTTACCAGTATGTTATGAAATGATAAACTTAGCAAGCATATTCATGATTTCTTCTTCTTGCTTGCGAAGTTTTAAAAACAATTTCACCATTAATTGCGCGTGCAATTGATGCAAAGCCAAATAAGCTAACATCATGCACGGTACAAGCGCTAGCAATTCTACGTCTAATCAAAACTGAAAATGATGACATCATAATCAAAACTGAAATGATGACATCATAGAAGCAGACCGCAGTATTTATAGTTCCGTTGCTTTCGGGGTGAAATGAAACACAAGGAAAAATCCCGCGCAAACCGGTTCAAACCAGTATTTTCATTTCGCCTTGTTTTCATTCCGGGCCTCATGTAAACGTAGCCTTAGTCAAACACAGATTTTGCGCTTTTTGTGTAACAAAAATTATTTTTAATGGCAATATAACATTTGCTATTCTTCTTAAAAAACTTATTTTAATCAAATTAACAAGAAATAAATTGCCAGATTTAACTTAGCGCTTGACCTTTAAAATGAAGAGAACAATCACTGATTTTTTTTGTCTGCAACCTAAAAAAAAGACAGCCCAACCCGCTCAGTCTTCGACAGCTGCCCAACCCGCTCAATCTTCGACAGTTGCAACGCAGCAACCAACAACATCAACCAGTGCTGCACCAGTGGAACCAACCCATATTGAGAATGACAGCCCAAGTTATGACGTTGGTGCTGTCGAGTGGTCGAAGATGTCTGACATGGAAAAAGTGTGCTTTCTTACGAAGCCGTGGTGTCCGCCTACAGGTTTTCAATGGCCATACACCGAACGCAAAGACCGGGGCAATATTAGACAAAGATATCTTGGTCCTCAACATTTTGCCGGAAAATACGACATGTTTTCGTACTCCTTGTCCAAAAAGGGGATTTTTTGCCGTCCCTGCGCCATTTTTGCGCCCGACGAAGTTGGAGGAGTGAGGCTTAACCGCATGGTGAAAACCCCATTACAAAAATATGACCATTTGACTGGAAGTAATGGGTATTTGACAGAGCATCTCTCAAAGAAGTTTCATGAAGATAGCTTGTCGAAGGCGAATGCTTTTGTAGCCCTTGTTCAAAGCAATGCAGGAGATGTTGAACAACAAGCAAATATAGGAGCTGCAAAGAAACGTGAAAAGAACCGAAGGGCACTTGAACGCATCGTTTCTTCAATCGAGTTTTTGGGGCGATTGGGCCTTGCTTTGCGAGGACATCGTGACTCTGGTGACTTACTGATGCCTCAATCAAATTCATCAGAGATAGATTACACGCAAGGAAATTTTCGAGCAACTTTGCAATTCATGGCATCTTGCAACGATAAAGTTATTTACGAGCATATTAGCACCGCTGGGAGAAATTCCACCTACATCTCACCCAGGATACAAAACGATCTTTTAGAAGCTATTGGTGTATTTTTTCAAAAGCGTATTGTCCACGAAGTTAAAGAAGCACGATTTTTTTCCCTGCTTGCTGATGAAACGACGGACGTATCGATTAAAGAGCAATTGACTATTTGTCTTAGATACGTGAGAGATGACAGTATCTGCGAGCGCTTTTTTGCATTTCGGGAAGCTACCGATTTGACTGGAGGAGGGCTAGCGGCACAGCTTTTAGCAACATTGACGGATGCCGGTATACCTGTTAGCGGCATGGTAGGTCAGGGTTACGATGGAGCTGCAGCCATGTCTGGCCACAAAAGTGGCGTACAAAAGCACATCCGTGAAAGATGTCCCGCAGCAATGTACGTGCATTGCATATCACATTGCTTGAATCTTTGCTTGATGAAGGCAGGTCAGGTGACCGGCATAAAAAAAGCAGTTACCCTTATGCATGAAATTGCCGTATTCTACCAGGATTCGAACAAGCGGACCAAAAATCTTCAAGAAGCCATCGAACAGAAATGTAAGGAGTCCGGAAGAAGTCGTCTAAAGAATCACTGCGCTACTCGATGGGTTGAAAAACAAGAGGCAGTGCGTGTCTTCAAACAACTTTTGCCAGCTCTTTGGATGTCTTTAGATGACATTGCGTCATGGCCTGGTAATGCAAGCAGTAAAGCATCGTTGTTTACTTCATCTCTAAACGGTGAATTTGCTGTGGCTCTTCACATTCTCACGTCAGTTTTGGAAGTCACCAAACCCCTTTCTGTACGATTACAAGAAGTGGCTCAAGATATTCACCACGCATGCGAGAGTGTTCGTGACTGCATTACCACATTACAACAAATGCGCACTGACGAGACGTTCAAGAAGATTTTCGAAGCAGCAGAGGAGCAGCACGGAGAAAGAATAGAGATGTCAAGAATAAACGCTCGTCAAACCAACCGTGAAAACCATCCGGCTCAAAACGCTGAGGAATACTATCGACGATCGATGTACTTTCCGTACTTAGACGTCTGTTTGGAGCAACTGCGCGAAAGATTTACCTTGCAGTCTGTGATTGCATATGCCCTAAGTAGCTTGCTGCCTTCGTTCGTTAGTGAAGCCGATGCGAGAAGCCTCAGAGCCTCCGTTCAGGCGTACGATTGTTTTATTGAATGAGGGAGTGATGGCTTCGAGGCTGAATTAATGCGGTGGCAAGCTTACTGGGCACGTCAACCTGCTGAACAACGTTCAGGGAAGGTCCTTGATGCTCTCAAAGTAGCAAGAAAATTAAAGGTGTATCCCATAATAGAAACTCTGCTTCACATCTTCGCAACACTGCCTGTCACAACCGCATCTGGTGAACGATCATTCAGTGCCCTCAAACTGATCAAGACCTATTTGCGGTCAAGAATGAAGGAAGATCGTCTCTACTCCTTGGCGCATTTATATATAAACAGAGACATTAATCTCGACCATGACCAAGTCATCGATCAATTTGCGAAAAGCAATCGACGGTTAAATTTAAAATAACTTGGTTTCTTTTCTTGATTGAGTGACTTCGTTCTTATGATGGCTATCTCCTTTCTGAAACTGCTATCGATTCGTCTTAGGCTTGTATTCTTTTCTTTTTGCGGTACAAATTAGTTTTCTATTTTATTTTCGTTTTTGCAGCACCGACCTAGCTTAACATATTCCAGACAAACCTGGTTTCAGAACGCCTTAAAAACATGTACATGAGAGCGTAATTTTATACTATTTTCAGGGACAAGTCTTCCAAATCTTGAGTAGGATAAGAGTAGGTTTGACACTAATTCAAAAAATAGGAATTCCTAATTATCGCGTCGCTCGCGCCCCCCCCCCTTAAAAAAATTCTGCGTACGCCACTGAATGTTAATAACGCTTCTGAACGAACTTTCTGA
This sequence comes from Trididemnum miniatum, assembly GCA_964006365.1. Lineage (NCBI taxonomy): Eukaryota > Metazoa > Chordata > Ascidiacea > Aplousobranchia > Didemnidae > Trididemnum > Trididemnum miniatum. Next base: position 17,720,851 of record OZ023234.1, read on the forward strand.
ACGTTGCATTTGAGTAGGAAAGTGATTTTTGTGTTCGCATTTTTGCACCAAAATTCACAGAAAACGCTAAACAAGAAACACTGACAATGGCTAATCCAGGAGAAGCCAAGGGGGCTTCTTTCCCACCTAAGTTTTAAGTTTTTTGGTTCTTTATATTATTACAGTAGCGGTATTATCTTTCAGAGCACAAGATTCTACTAACAATTCAAGATTACAAGTACTTTTCACAAACACAATTCTGGAAAGCTATCAAAGTACAGAGATGGGTATTTATCGAGATAATTTATCGACGATAGTTATGTTGATTTCCCCGACATGTTTGTACATAACGTGCCTGATGTGTGTGTGTCGCAACGTTCTATTTCTCTGTTGTGATGTCATAATGTGGTGTGCGTTTGGATGTTGTCTTGCCTGGTCGCATCATACGTGTGTGAGTGTATTGAGGACTGTATAGCTAGTTAGGTAGGATTTTGGGTTTTTGCAGCTACAGTTAGGTTAGGTAAAACGGGAGAAATAGAGGTTAGGTTAAGTCAGTGCTGACAGGCATAGTTTAGTAACTCGTATTCTATTTGAATAAGGTACGACTGGTTAAGCCTTTTTAATAGTTTCTGTCAAGTTAATAGACACTACAGTAGTGCCGTAGACTAGCGCTGAGCTGGAGTGTTACGGTCTGATCTGAGAATAGTCGAGCGGTTTTGTGTGCCGTTAGCCGTCACCGAGATTGAGCGTTTGGTCAAAGAAATTTTGAAACCGTCGGCGTCTTCGTCTTGTCTTCGCTGTGATATTCGGAGTCGTCGTCGCGTTGTTCAATTTTCAATATACCAAAATTCTGTTACCCGGAAGCGTGCTGACCAAACCGCGCAGATTCTGAGGTTAACAAGTTATTGGCAATAATATATTACCGATTATCGTTATCGCTCTAAATAGTTTTGATTTATTGGTTACCGAAATCGCTTTTGTAATATATTTCGTTATCGCCGATAAATTATGGCGATAAACGACTCTTTATGCACGCAGTGCTCAAAGTTAGCGAGTTGGCGCTATGAAAAAATACACTTTTTTCCTAAAGTGTTGTTGCAGTTTAAAAATATCTCTCTTTGTTCGATTTAATGCCATGGCAGAGTCCGTGAACTGCTCTCTTTTCGCGAAAAATCTAGAAACACATTTTTGCAATGTGACTTGCAAAAAAACTTCGTTAAACGCATTGAAAATTTACTGCAACATTTATCGGAAAAATTTATCGGCGATAATTCATCGATTACCGATATCGCTTAAAAAATTGAGATTTATCGATTATCGTTATCGCTTTAGCACAGAAAGGTTATCACAGTTAGTACCACAGAAATACAGGTATCTTAGTTTTGAATGTGACTTACAGTATACCTGATGAGACTCATAGGGTCGAAACATAGCGGCTTGTCGTGCATTTATAAAAAATGTATCGTAAATATAGTTTGTTGTGTTGTGCCGGGTAAATTCTTCCATTAGCACGTTTGGATTTCTTTTATCTTTGTGGGTCAATAAAGGTTAGGTACCGGTAAAGAATAAGGTGAGACATGTTCAAGTTACATTCACAACTGAGATATTCTTATGGTACTGTGATAGCTTTATTGGTTGTGTTTGTGAAAAATTTTTGTAATCTTGAAAATAAATCATCAGTACTTGGTTAATTTATGAAACGCAAAACTGCAACAAAAGCACTTTTCGCTTAAAATTTTAAAAACTTTCGCTTAAGATTCGTACCTGATCGATTTTTGCTGGGCAAACAGTGTGCTTTTAAGTAAGCATAGTTTCAGCTTGACCCAAATTGTGAATCGTCTGTTGCATTACAAAATAACTGATTATAAAAAAATGGTTTGTTTTTTTTGTTCAGTCGCATTTTATTGCTGAAATTAAACCTAAGTTATTCTTTTTCTCGCTTTTCGGTAAAGTTCGTTTTATACCCTCAAAAGGAAAACATTCCATGTGCAAAATTAAAACGAAACGATTTTATACATGCTAACGCTGCCAATCAAAAAAAAAATTGTTGAATTTCATGTAATTGCAGCAGCTCAAGTTTGTATCATTACAGCACATACATCATGCAAGATGACCAAGTTGACCTTCAAATCTTCGGTGGCCTTCTGAGCCCGATGTACTAACCACTCGGTCGATTCCATGTGCAGTTGTGCACCTGCCAGTCAACGACCATTGGTCTTACTTCAAACAATTCATTTAGCGCCACATAGTGTCAATAAAATTTTGAAATACCCTTTCGCTATTGCTCTACGTATGAGCAACTGAATTGTGGAAGTGAGCAAATCAAACTTGTAGTGCTGAATTTAAAGCTGAAAAAATTTGGATTCAAGTGTACTATGTAGTCAAGTTTCTTTTAGTGTAATGATTGCTAGCATTTAACTGAAGGATAAACTTCCTATAACGCACTTTTTCAGCGTGTAACTAATAAGAACAGAAATATCAATTTGATAAACACAACGTAATGTATAACGTAAATTAAATTCTTCAGTTATTTTTGAATTTATTTTGCTGAAACTTTGCGTAGTCGAATTTTTGCTCTTTTTTTGTATTTCGGAGGTGGCGATGCGCTGGCGAAAACTTTCCTCTAATTGCATTCAAGAGAACCCCTTTGATGGTGACGTCACCTCCGATCCGTCAATAATATGCAAGACGTCCATTGCAAAACAGCTGCTCCATTGCTGTGCTGATTGGCTTGTTTGTGCTTGAAGCGCTTGGAGACGTCGTGTCAGTTGGATAGATTCGGCTCGTTGTTTGAGCGCGGTTGCTCACGCTGCTTTGGCCGCGCGCGTACGAGCCCACTCCCTCGCTACCATTCAAAACCTCCACAAACCGTCTTCTGTGACGTTCAATGCAGGTAAGGAGAATTGTCAAACGCAGTGTGTCCAGTGCGTAAGCAAGAAGATGCAAAACGGGACCAATTACTATAGCTACAATAAAAATAAACCCGATTGACATTCCAGGATGATTGTCGTAATCCAACACTTGAAAAACGGGGGAATACCCTGCTCCCCACCGATATATATTGAAGGCGATGTACGTGATGTAGAAGATCATTGGGTATACCAAGTGCAGCAATCGCAATGTTATATTCGTCACAAGAATCTCGATGATCATTATCGCTCCAATAATGTAAGTGAAATTGATGTCGTCACTAAAAAATCACAATCGTCTATTGAAAACAAAGAATCAACAATTGCGGTTATTTTCACGATATAAAACTCAAAATTCAACACTAATTTAGGGAAATTGCAAAGCGACAAGCGAGTTTGCGCTCTCCGAGTCAGCATCCGCAGGGTATCATATACGAGTACATTACAACGAGATTGGGTCTGGCCGTGAATCAAACCCATTTCGAAGCATGTGTTACCTGCGAGCTCTACCTCTATCGAACACAGACACAAAATTTTACGTCAAGATAAATGAAAAGTATTCACGAAGAAGGCCAGTTACTTCATTCATTCTGACTGTAGTTAATCGATAACTTCGTTCGTAAGGCACGACAGACACAAAAGCGGGGGTGTTAGTTGACAATATAAAGGAACATTCAATAATCGTGGAGATCAGCATTTCAAAAAGTGCTCGATAACTAGAGTTAGTTAGAGCGAATATACAATATCATCACAGTTACAATATTGCATAAAGGAGTATTTAACTGAATACATTACAAACAAAATACACGAAACATGAAGTTTCATTTTTTATATTACAAAGAGCTTAATTTTGTTAAATCTTTGCTCTTTGTACCATTTAGAATTGCTCATAAAGAAATATTTTTGCTTGCACTACATGAAGAAAAGCTTTTCTTTTACTGTACCTGGTGAATATCTCTGTTTGTCTCTGAGTGGCGACATCTTTTGATACGATTGCAAAGGAATGCACAATAGTTCCGAAACAACACATGAAAGCGCAGTTGCACACCACCGACTGTGTAACCCACGCCAGTTTGTGGTACCTAAATAACTTTTTTTAGTACAATTTCAATTGTAGTCAAATTTTTATACTCCATAAACAAAATCGCCCCAAATTTTCACAAAACAAAACATTTGAGAAAAGCAACTTCGTATTCTAGTGTAGCTTTTCTTACTTTCGCCACGTCTAAAAAGCATTTTAACGTGACATTTTATGCATGAACTTTCTAAAAGTTCATGTTAAATGCTGCTTAAATTCTTCGTTTGCAACGTTAACGTCATTTAGGTTGCTGCATCGAAACAGGTTAAAAAAACTTAGTTAAAGGTAATTGGAATTTTGTTATTATTGCAGTACTACTGCCTAAGTGCATGTTGGCTAGCGCTGTGGCTGAAGGCAACGCAGGCTGTCGGCGTGAGAGGAGTGAGTTCGATTTCCAAGCCGGTCAATTCAGACACTGTCGCCAAAGGCTTGCCACCACTGTGACGTTTCTGTGTTGCCCCGCCGCTGGCTGCGAAGATGGGCTACGACAGTGGTCGGCAACCACCGGGCCGCGGCCCGGTGCCGGTCCGTGTGAAGTTTGTTACCGGTCCGTATGCGTTTTCAGAATAAATGCTTTTTTAAAACATTTTTATAACGTGAAACGCAATTTCGGGACGTTTTTGTAGAAATGCTAAATAACTCAATTCTGGTGACCCAGTATGGCAAAGTTACTCAATATCACAAAACTAACCAAATTGAAAAGTCAAATATTTTAATTGAACAGCGAACATTTGAATATGCTGTCATTTTATCGTAAATGTAAGAGAAAGAATAACGTTAAGAATCAGGTTTGAGAAGCTACTATAAAAAAAGTTGAGCAATGCTGCTGCAGCAAGATTGAAAAAGTTTAATACTCTGGTCAGAGTAATACAAGATCGAGATTTTCAGTTCTGAATAAATATGAGTGTTTTATTGCTTAAACATTTTTAATTTTTTAAAGGCCGGTCCGCAAAAACAATTCAATTTCAAACCGGTCCGTTGTGCGAAAGAGGTTGCCGACCACTGGGCTACAGCACTCGTTACTCGCTTCGACGTGACACTGCGAGTATAATAAAGGATTGATTTTGATTTTTTCACAGTTTAAGTCCATTGGAGATTGGATGACCAATTACTGCATTCAACTGAGCAATTTTACACATCTTCCAGTCGGTCTCTATCACAATATGCACGAAGTAAAAACAGCTAGTTTTCAAAGCAAAAAAACTGATACATACCAGGATAAGTCGTCGTTGCATAGACAATCGTGGAAAAACTGAAGAAATGTAAATATAAATAACAAGAAGTTGTAGAACGTGAAAAGAATGAAGGACCACGTTGGCAACGCCAGTAACCACGTCTAAATAGAAATACTAGTTAAATTCCAGATCTTATTCGCAATCTCTGCTTTCAATTTTCCGCTCCTTAGTGAACACCTATTTGGCCTCAGGTTGACCCTAACTCATATAGCCTGCAGATTCTAATCTATATTAATGTCTAATATATAGTCACAGTATTTTGTGGCCTAAGTTGAAACATAAAGCATAAAGCACAGTAAAAAAGTGCGCATCCGAAGAATACTTCAATTCTGGTTCAACGTTGTTGTCGCTGCCTACGACACTCTAATCTAGCGCCCCAATGGTTTTTTCTTGGTAATCACCCGGCACGCATTACTACCACGAAGCGAGACAATTCGCGAGAACACAACTTTGGGAATGGACGATTGAAAACTGTTTGCAACCTCAAATAAAATCTTGTTCTTATGATCTTACCTGTATGTTTGCGTAATAGCTGTTAAAATGAGCTTTCCATGCAAGAATGGAAACTGAATAAATCAACACCAGAGTTCGGAACGTTGCGTAAGGTAATTGGGTCTCCAGCCACTGCAAAACAGCTTTAAATCTGACCAAATAGTCACCGTTAAGTCAACGAAATTCAAACTTGTTTGTTGCTGCTGCTAAGAAATAGAACGAGAATTTGGTGACAAAATCAAATATAACAAGACATTTGCACAATTTGTGCATCGGTACTGCAAAAGAGTTGCTGCAATAGCCTCACTAAAATCATCAAGCCGAACAGTCACCCTAATAGAAAGATGGGGATTCTAAGGCTAATTTAAGACTTGATTGACAGGCACTTTTTCAGATTGGAAACAGCTAGCCTATTTGTTTGAAAAATCGGCATTTAAATATTTTTTAAATCAAGCTCGTTGATTTTTAGCTTGTGGACTCTTCGGGCCGGTTAGGATAAAATCATCATATTTTTATTTGTGATTTGTTTAAAACTATTTGTTATAAGAGTAGCCCATAGAATTGGGCCTACAGTAATTCTGCTGGCAGTCGCTAATGTGGCATGTGGCGTTAAATAGAAAGTATCGTATTCCACGCAAAATATGGGCAGGTGTGAAAAGGTGTTCAGGTTGAAAGACTGACAACTGGAAACATGTTATATGATATGGACAAGTCGTGTGGGGTTGTTGACACTATCACTTCTTTTGTTCAAACACCATCGCATTAATTACAAAATTATGTATTACAAAGATTTTGAAACCGAAACGTATAGCCTAATGGTATTTTGGAGAAATTAATTCAAAAACGTTGCTTTTAGTTGTTAAAATTACTGGACAATGTTTTGCAGGAGAGGCCAGGTAACGACATTGCCATCATTGCATAAGGTCCGGGTTTTGATTACTAAGCAGATCAAATTTGATACAGTGTCGCCAGCAGTTCTCCACCGCTGCGACATCGCTTCGAAGTTCGAAACTGTGCTGGGCAGGCACTACGCTGCGTAGATGAACTCTCGTGAGTATAACTAAGATTTGATTTTAGTTATCTTTTGCGGCGTAAGATTTCAAACGTACAAAAATTTCAACTTTGTTGTAAAATTTGGCTTTTATAGAACTCAAAAGTGTCCGAGCAATCGAAAAGATTTAAGAATTTGGCGACTGAATCTAATACTCACACCAGCGAGTAGCCAGTGAGTCACCACCATACAGCTCTCAGTGAGTCACCATCGCTGCAATGCATCAATCTTTCTCGTTCGTAACTGTGTTGCTACTGCAAAAGCTAAGTCACAGAAAAGGGCAAAGTAAACCGATTACTTTACTCGCTTCAGCGAGCACGCGATTAGAAATTATTTTTATTCTACATGGCTAATGCAACATGGTTTTTCTTCTATTGAGCTTCTACAATGCCAAATCCGGAAGTTGCAAACAAAAAAATTCTAACGTCAAAATTACTAATTTGTCACAACAAACTTTTAGGCCTGTTATTTTGGGGTGACTTCTAACGATGGATAGGCTACGGGTAGTTATGTCGGCGGTCTCGCAAGTCCGCACCCCGCGGCATGTTCATGATTATTTTTTCGCGTAGCTATTGAATGGAAACAAAAAATAATGAATTCTACAACTAGACATCGCTAGTTTACTAATAGTACAGATATGCTACTTTTTTCAGTGATCATTTTCAGCTTTTGTAAGATACCGACACATTCATCTGCTTCATCTACACTTACCGATGTTGTAGCAAATTTTGTGGGTCGTTTTTCATCCAATCCCATTCTCTTTAAATTTAATTCTTTTAGAAAATTTTCTTTGCAATTAAAAGGAATTCTTTTACTTCTTTGACCAAATGAGACTCTGGCTTTAGAAGAAGATTTAAAGGATGTTGTTCTGGCCGAAGAGAGACTTGAATAAAAGTTTTGCATAGTTGCAGTAATGTCCTTCCGCGGTTGGCTATAGAAGGTACAATTTGTTGCATAGGCTATCAACTAAAATTTCTCTAGCATATCAATTAAAATTGCGGTAAAACTTTAATGAAAAACTTTTAATAATCAAGTTTTGGTTGTTGTCCCCCATTGAAGGTGGGGATACTGGTCCACACCAGTGATTTCATTTTGGTTTCAATTAATATCCGTATTACCGGATTGAGATTCTAGTTTCATGTCGAAGTTCTTGAATAACATAATATACACGTTTTTGAAATTATAGTAACGGTAGTATCAACTTTGACCGACCTAGTGATTCTTTTGTGGAAACCAACATTTAGGGGAGCATTATCGTTTCATTTCTCAAAACCAACGACCAATAGGAGCACGAAAACACTGCATCCTAGTTATCTACAATTTTGAGCTTTTAGTTTTAGTTGTTGCATATTTATCCTCCTATCACGAGAAAGCGATCAATGCGCTATACGAGCTCGCTTAGGATAGATAGATAGATAGATTTATTATTTAGCCATATCTACGGAAAACAAAAGCAAACACACACAACATGTGAAAAAAAAAAAGTAAATAGGCAAGGACCATACCAATAGGAGTTGCCAACCATCTGTCTACCATACCAAGATGGGGGAATCCCGCTAAGCGCCTTTCCCATCGGCAAAAGTAAACTTGCGGGCTTGTTCTCCACACTGTCCCTTTAATGCTGAACGTCAAGCAGGGAAGATGTGAATACCAATTTTAAAGTCATTGGTTTGACCCGACTCGGAATCAAACCAGAGTCTACAGCTCAAGAGACAGATTCTCCATACCACTCGGCCATCAGAGCTTTTTACGATGATGCTTCTCACCAGTAATGTACTTTATTTCATAAACTAAAATATATTCAACTAACGCAACTATTGAAACAGGCGTTTATTTTATAAGGGCCAATTCTGAAAGCATTTTATTTTTTTGCAACTGCCGTAAGCTACTTCAAATCCTATTGCACCTCTTCACCTGTGTTCACTTTGTGAGTCACTCTGTTGACAAGTTCGTAATCAACAAAAAAGAATCATGTAGGCCAATGTGGCGTCCGCTAATTTGGTAATTCGAGAAGACTAGCTCGTTTTACAACGCAACTTCACCGACGCTAGTGGTCAGTACTGATTTTAGCGGGGAATCTTTTCAACTTTCTTTAATTGGATATCATTTGTTTGATTTTTTATTTGACACACGTCTTTACGCATGATCGCTGTCGACGTTCTACCTTTGACCTTCAGAAAATTGCATTTGAATTATTAACTATGATCCAGCAATCACGTAGGTAAAAATATTTTCGTCACGGGCACGTTCGTATCAAATACCCTCCGCCATTACCGCAACAAACTGTGACGGCAACGATCGGATAAAACTGTCAATGTTTTAGCGGAAACTGATGCAAAGGTGCATATTTTAAAATAGTTGCACTGCATTTTTTTGCCTTTTCTATTACCATCGCCCTTAATTTAACTTCACATAATCAAAGCGCGATGAGATAAAATCAAAGCCCAGAGTAGCACCAAACCAGGGATTCTGACATTCTGTAATTTTCAGCCAGCATATTGAACAGTGTACCACGAAGCTGGTGCTCCGTTACGCCGCAACTTTTCTATTTTTCATCCTCTCAACCGAACCCAATTTTTTCCTACGCAACCATTTCGAAGTAGGCTATGCGCATTAGGGTGGAGCGAAAAAAAATTTTGTTCAAGTTTTTTTCACAATAGCGCGGAAAACTTGCTTACGGGTAAATATACTTGCCACGCAAAATTTGAAGAAATTTATCAAACGTCTTCAGGTGCCCCCGCTGTGTGAAAAATTCGCTGCGAAATCAGCATGTTGAGCTATGTTTTATAATGGCTGGCTTGCTTTAGAGCTTGTTAATGAGAAAAACTGTCGGTTTTAATTTTGTTATTCGCTTAAATATGTAACTGGCATTGTAGTGTAATAAATGCGTAGTAATAAAGACCTGCCAGTGGGAGTTTCGTGGGATAAAACTGAAAACATTTCAAAGATTTCGCTAAAAGCAAAACAAGCACCAGATCTAGTGCACGTTAAGTAGTTACAGTCAAGCAGGCAGCAAAGAATATTGGTGTGTACCGTAGTTTATTAGTGAGCTGTGAGTTACCAAAGGTCATAGTTGCTCCATTTAGCAAATTTCAAATGTTTTTTGCAGATCAGCAATAGCGTCAATAATCACGATTACAATGATACTACAAGGACCAGGATCCTTTAAGTGCAGTGAAATAATATCCTAAAAATGACGAAAACAAGGAATTCAGTATCCTGTGTTGCTTTTGGCCCTCCCTGTAAATTACCCGGAAATATGCTTCCTACCAACGAAGACACCCTTAAGTATTACAATTTAGTGAAATTCCAACTGAGAGAAGCATCAAACGGAAAAGACCCGTCGCATTCGGAGATATCATCAAAAGTGACTGTAGAAATCGTAGCCTTATGGGAAAAAGCATCTCTACCTGTTGTGTCCCACGATTGAGTAAGGGCAATGCTAAAAACGTACCACCAAAAGTACAGAAATCTCCTGAAACAGTATCAAACCCGCAAAGAAGAAGATAGTTACAAAGCCAAATTATTAGCATTTAAGCAAGAAGCCATGAAGTTGTTTGCCATTTGCACCTGCAAATGCACTGGAGAATTTTGCAAATGCTCAAAATCAAGAAAAATCCCAGCAAAAGAAATAGCGTTTTTACATGATCAGAGAGGTGTTCGCAAAATGATTTTAGGAAGAATTGATGCAGTCGAAACTGCTGTACTGCGAAAACGGCTCCAGCGTAACGAGGCTTTCAAACGAAGGTATACCTCACCTTCTTGCTCTAGTGGTAATACATCTTCGCAACCTTCCATTGCAGCTGCAAATGCTGAGAGCATCGATACCAATAACTGTAATACGGGCTCCAATAAGTCTACATGTTTTAGTGATGGTGAATGGCAAGGAGAAAGCAATAGTCTACAGAAGAAGAAGCAAATGCGTGTGGCCTTGCCAACATTGGATGCCGCATGTGACAGGCATGGAGTTTCCGATCGAGCTGCAGCTACTCTTGCAACTGCTGTGTTGCAAGACATGCAAATTGTCCATAAAGGTGACACAACCAAAGTGATTGATAGGAGTAAAGTAAGAAGAGAACGGCACGAAAAACGCGGGGATCAGGCAACAAAAAGTAACGCAACTTTTTGTGGCTTGTATTTTGATGGAAGAAATGACCGAACCATAGTACAAAATAAAATGGATGATGGCAAGTTTCACCGACAAACTATTACGGAGGAGCATGTTTCCATCGTTTTGGAGCCAGGGTCCTCCTATTTCACTCACGTTTCTCCAACTAATGGCGCCACTGAAAGTATAGCTCGAGCAATACTTAAGTGTTTGGAGACCAAATACGTGGATATGGTTCAAATTCAAGCGATTGATGCGGCGAACAGTTGTAAATACCGGAGTGAAAAAGAGAGTAAATCGTTTGTTGGAAACGAGTTTGAACAGACCATTGCAGTGGCTTGCATGCCAACTTCACACGAATGAATTGCTACTGCGCCATTTATTCGTTCACATTGACGGAGCTACATCTGGACCTCAGCATAAAGTAACAGGGCTTACATAAGTCCAATTCTGTGCAAAAATGGAAAAAATGCACCATTTTATGGGGCTTTGGGCCACTTTAAAAATGTAAAACTCCATACAACATTTACCTAATGCTACTCTTGCATAGTTAAAAAAACTTTTTAACGCTGTTGACAGCAGATGTGATATTAACAATATGCAGTTAGCAATATTTGCAATTGCATCAAAAATTAGCAAAAATTGCTAAATTTCAACTTCGCGGGGGCACCTGAAGAATATGAAATATTTGAAAAATTTTTGTACACTTTTATTAGTACTGTAACAAGACAAATTTTTACCACTATTGCGTTTGAAAACAAAATAAAAAAAATTTTTTGGTTTTTTTCACTCCACCCTAATGCGCATTGCCCAGCTTGCGCAAGGAGTGCCGGCGGCGGCTGGAGCCAAACAGCAGGCAATGTTTTAACTACCTCGTTTTAAGTTCTTATTTCACGTAAAATGCTTGAACAAAAATACTTCTTTACACTTTTTTAACGACTGCTCACCAAAAAATCAAAACATTGCAACAAGAACACGAAATTTATTGGTCCGAGTAAAAACATAGATCAACACACAGCTGCTCTTGAGAGATAAATTTAATATCAACTATTGGAGCTGCAGCTGTACCAGATTAAAACCACATTTAAAAACTATTCAAAAGCACACATAGTTCACAATGGAATTACGCATTTTCCCTCAACCATTCACTGAGCGCAGCCCCATCTCGTTTCCACCAGTCGCTCTTCTGTCGAATTTGTTCTAGGGACTGTTTTACGGTTCGTTCGGCAGCGTCAGCGCGATTCTTCTCAAAAAATTCCTACCAATACAAAAACGTTACTAAAGCAAATACTAAGATCATGAAAAGGCTTCTCAAGCCAACATTTTCAAAAGACTACTTTTCGGCAATTCCTAGATTCAAAACTCAAGCATTAAGCAGCATTTTATAACTTACAAGGTAAGTCACGGGAAATGGATATTTTTAGAACGCTTCTTGCTCTCCAAGAGTAAGTGGTTACGGGGTAAGGAAGACAGTCTTTAACTTGCTTAAGATGTCATTTAGTTTGTTGTTGTTTATCTACTTTTTACGTTAATTAAAATACTTGCAGAATTTTGTCTTCCTTAAAAACATTCGTTCCCCGTGACTCACCCAGCAGAAGCTTCAATTATCGCATTTGAGCAAGGTTACATTCGAAAACAAACTTTGATGCGGCTATTTGGTGAGCTTCTACATTTAAAACGCCTTACATTCGGGGTATCGAGTTTTATACTTGGTCGAGTAATAACAACGTCGTCGGCGATTTCTCATTGCGGCAACAAGGTTTCACGAGATTATTCTGCTTGGATGATCAATAGTGGAAATGAGCAATTCCAATTCCTGACATCGAAGAATGAACAAATAAGGTTTGGCTATTCTACATTACAAAAATCAAGCTGATTTACTAAATTACAATCTTACTTCTACGTCTTTTGCCATTTCATCATCACTAAAGTTTTCTGTGGTGGTCTGCAAAAAAATCGAATTTTTTTAGAGAACGAAAACATCTTTAACAATTTTTCTGTACCTTGACCAAACGAGAGATGAGAAATTGTCCTTTGTACATCGCGTGAAGTTTCTCCCAATTCTTCTTGGTGAATTCCCAAGCCAGATTTCGTCCGAGTTTGTGACACATCGCAAGTGCAGCAATGACAAACACACGATCGCCATCACGAACACGATCCTACAAAAGCATGTGTGAGCATTCATACACGAGAGGTTATTGTTAAGATTGTAACCAGGCTTGCTCACAGACTACAGTACACTGCACAGTGCTACTTAGATTAGTGCCGGCTAGTACACTCACTGCAATGTTTTATTAAAACCACTTGTTTGAACAAAACCTTTTTTTGCAGGACTGCTCTTAATGCAGAGCGTTAAGCAAGATTGCTGCTCACTTTTCTCGTCCATGTCCATGTTCTGCTTAAAACTGCTTACTGCGTTACAGAAGTGGATCCACTCTATTAGATAACAAAAAGGCATGGGAGTAGCAAAGTTACCGCCAAGGTACCTTGAGAGAAAAGAAAAATTTTCGGGATACATGCATGTTAAAACATTATGCTCTAGAGTCTACCTACAACACTTAATTTTAGAGTAGACTCGCCGCTAATAGACCCTTTTACCGCATAAGCTAAAGTAACACTTGCTGGCAGTACGTACTTTCAGAGACCCAGATCCCAACAAATACTAAATTTTTGTCACAGATAGCAGCAATCAAAAACAGGAGATTTACGAGAACCATAAGAACATCTCAAACAGAGTACATGAGCACTTACCGACATTGCAAAATCTAGCACATCTTTCATCAATTCCTCATCACAAATGTAGCCCAGACTGCGTTCAATACGATTTCTCTCCTCATGCAAGTCCGCATCTTTGTGAAGCTACAACAACAAATTTGCTTATACAAAATAAACAAATCATTTCTTAAGGAAAATATTAGATGCCGATCCAAGATGGACCTGTACTATAGACCCAAAACCAATAAATAGTCCATTACACTATTCTCTCCACAATTTTTGCTGACCCTACGGACCTTTAAAAACTTACATCGCCGCCACTGACAGCAATTTTCTTTGTTTCCAGCCATGTAGTAGTAGCGTGGATTTTTAAGGGTTCTTTCTGCTGCTGACCTTTTTACAGCATTTTCAACCATTTTACCAGAAATTTTACAATTCCGCTTATTACGAAGCATATTGTAGTCTAAACCTTCAAATAATGATTTCACACAGAGGCAAAGCCAGCGCGTTACAACTATTGACCCTTCAAAACATGCATTACAATTTATTAATGCATAGCCATAGAGAAAACAATTAGGCATTCCCATGAACTGATCACGGTCATTAGAGGCGATTTGATTTAGTGCAGCGTTATCACCGCGCTAACGCATAGCGTTTCGTCGCAGCAAACTCTTTCTCGCACATATTTATACTGTATCGCTGTAGACTAGACCAGTGTTCTCCAAAGTGTGGGTCGCGATCCCAAGTGGGTTCGCCTGAATTTTTTCTAGGGTCGCCATATACCCACAGTTTGGGCAAAGTTAGGTAAAATCATTCCCCATATCTTATTTCCATCATCTAAAACTTTTTTGTAAACTTGTCACAAATAAAGCCTCAGAAGTAATTTCCCATTCTAGATTTATGCCATTCCTTGAACCTTTCCTTAATTTTAATCCAATTCTCAGTAACAATTTTAAAAATTGTGAGCCACAGTTTTTGTTTGTTGCCTGTGTTTAGTAAATTCTACAAAATGCTGCTAAGCTAGCAGCTCAGCAGACAGGCTCTCCCTTTTAAGAAAATTACCTTGGTTTAAGGAAATTTTGCTTTATTTTTTGTATTTAAGGAAATTTTTAAAAACGTATTTTTTAAAATATTCTAAGGAAATTCATCTAGGTTTTCTCCATCTAGTTTTGCGGCTTTTGCCATGCAGGATAGGTAAGCCAACAGTACAACAGGCAAGCCAAAGTAGGTAAGCCTACAGTAAAATCAAAATGAGTGACAGCTATGAAAGTGAAGCCGAATTAGGTTATGATACTTGCAGACGTTCAGGCATTCTTATATTATTTTGTTGCAGGTACCGATAACCAAACGACATATCATCGTATTGCGTGGCTAAATATATACCGTAAAAAATGCTTCAAAAAAAAAAACAAGGAAAAGAGCTTATGATGAATCTTTTTTAAAACTTGGCTTTACTGAGTTACAAGGCAAGCCGCAATGTGTAATTTGTTTAAAAACTCTGTCAGAAGAATCAATAAAGAAAAATAAACTACAGCGTCATTTAATTACAAACCATCCACACCGCATCGATAAACCAGTGGAGTTTTTTGAACGTAAATTGCAATTAATTGCATCACAAAAAAGTGTTATGAAAGCATTTACAGGAGTAAATAAATCTGCTGTCTATTCGTCGTATATCGTATCCTATTAAATTGCAAGGCAAAAGAAGCCTCATGCAATTGGCGAAACGTTATCAATGCCAGTAATGAAAGACGTGGTAAAAATAATGATTGGAGAAAGGGAAAGTAAAAAATTAGATTCAGTCGCACTATCGGCAACAACACTGAAGCGAAGGATTTTAGACATGTCTTATGACGTTCTTCAACAAATTGTTAGTCAAGTGAATGCTTCTCCGTTTTATGCAATTCAACTCGACGAATCCACCGACATTGCTGGCCTACCGCAGCTTTCTCTATTTATTCGATACATCAGCTATGGGGAAGTATTAGAAGAGCTTCTGTTTTGCAAAACCCTGCAGTTGCATACTAGAGGTGAAGACATCTTTAAAATTATTGACGGATTCTTTCAAGATCATTCCATATCTTGGGATAAATGTGCCGGAATTTGTACTGATGGTGCAACGGCTTGTACCGGTATCCATTCGGGAGTTGTTAAACGCGTCAAAGAAAAAGCACAAATGGTAAAATGGACACACTGTTTTCTACATAGACAAGCACTCGTAGCAAAAGATTTATCTGAGAAACTGCATGATACACTGAATTCTGTAATAAAATGTGTCAACTATATTAAAGCAAGGCCGCTTAACAAGCGTCTTTTTTCATGTTTGTGCGATGAGATGGGTTCTGAACACACGGGATTGTTATTGCACACACAAATGCGATGTTTGTCACGTGGCCAGGTTCTCAATCGAGTTTTTGAACTGCGTGAAGAAATAGTTACTTTCTTGAACAAACAGGATCAGGTGTCCTTAGCAGAAAAGTTTAGCCAGGAAAAGTTAATCGCAAACGTTGCATACCTGGTGGACATATTTAGTTCACTAAATTGTTTGAATCAATCTATGCAGGGTCCAGGGTTTACTGTTATTGATCACGAGGCCAAAATTAGCGCTTACTATAAAAAACTTATTCTGTGGTAAACGTATGTGAATCGTGGTGAGTTTAGCATGTTTCCCAAATTAGAAAACTATGTTGTGGGAAAAAAAAGCAATGTCAAAGACACAACAACTGGACACCTTGAGAAGCTGAGCAAAAAATGGAGTATTATTATGGTGATGTCCTTGCACCAAGCGATAAACTAGACTGGATAATCGACCCATTTGCCGTTACCAAGTTGCCAGAATTACCTCTCCGTATCGCAGAAGAATTTACAAAATGACGGCTGAACCTGCAAACAGAATTTCTTTCAATTCTTTTAAAGAAAAACACCCAAACGTATCAGCGAATATCTACTTTTGGGTTTCAGTGCATTCAACTTATTCGACTATGTCAGAATATGTGGTTAAACAGCTTATACCATTTGCAACTACCTGGCTCTGCGAAGCAGGATTTAGTGCTATGAGCGTGGTGAAAACAAAGCATCGAAATCGACTGGATGTGGAGCATGACTTGCGTTTGTGTTTAAGCAAAACCATACCACGGTTTCAAAAACTTGTGGAAATTAAGCAGGCGCATTGTTCACACTAAAGTAAATATTGAATTGCTAGCAGGTGTTTTTATTGAGCTTTGGAAATTTAATCAATATAAACTTCCGTCGACTAAACTTCGAATGACTGTTTTTCATGTAGTGATCGTTTTAATGTTGTAAAAAATATTTCGGCAAAAGTTCACAATATCTCTCGTTTTTCATGTTGTTAAAACCGTTTTTCATTGCGTAAAAATATTTCGGCAAAAGTTCACAGTTCCTCTCAAATTCTTTTCTGGAGAGTCTTGGAACCATGCCATGTTTGGGTTAAAATTTATTTTGTTCAGAATTTATTTATTGTAAACCTTTGCCTATATTTCTTTGCAAACTATTTGTACATAGCTTGGGGTCGTGATATTTTTCCGCAAGATTATTTTTCAAAATTGGGGTCGCTTCTTAAAAAAATTGGGGACCACTAGACTAGAGTATAATCTAAGAATTTTTATGTAAGTTTTATCTGTCAGTAGGTGAAAGCAAAACATCAAGTTTAAATTTCTCTGGAAAACCTAAAACTTTTTGAAAAACATGAAAATTTAGATCAATTAATCGCAAGAAAGACGGAATAATTAAACAAAAGAAACCCGATTTGGTTGTGCTTCTTTGAATGAAAATCCACACCTAATGCTCTGGAAAAAGGTCAGGATGAAATTTCGAACAAGACAGTGGAGTGCATCGTTAAAATGGTTAGCTCCATCGGTGTCAGAGCAAGCCAGTAATGCTCATTCACATTAAAAAAACTTTGATCCATTATTGTTTAACTGAAACTGCTGACAAGAAAAATTGGAATCAATTCCAGTCTGCTGCAGATTCATATCCTGAGCTTCGTGCTTAATCGGCCAGTTGGCGCGGTGGTCATAGAGGTAGCCATCTGCGCGGAGGACAGGGTTCGATTCCCGGGCCAATCAAATCGGACACAATCACCAACAGCTCGCCACCATTGCAACGTTTCTGTGTTGCCCAGGCGCTAAGCCGTGCAAATGGGCCCCGCCACTCGTTACACGCTTCGGCGTAATACCGAGAGTATACTGAATTTTGAAATCAAATCAAAAAATATCCAACACACGCAGCTGTCTGCTGCGGATTAAAATACTAAGTTTCATACTGTAAGCATTGTTTCTAAGTCTTTTCTTCCTCCTTTGGCGAGAACATTTCCATACACAGCCGCACGAAGATCAGCAATAATGGCTCTAGATTTGCTGACCTAAACAAATGAACGTGGTTACGTTTCTGACGCTTGTTTCAAACGAAAGTACTTACGTGAGCGGAAAATCGATCCAGCGACTCGGTGTAGATCTGTTCCGAGCCGCAGTTCCCCATGCGACTGATCACCAAGCTACGAAGCATGCTGTCCAAATGACCTAAATAAAAGTAAGTTAGAAGTAAGACATCACCGAGAACTGCCTTCGCTTACACGCATAATTCAGCAATCAAGTCTGAACTGTCAATCAAAGACAATACGTGACCATCACAAAACAGGCCAATTCGTCAAGTGAATGGTTTACGAAACCAAACGTCTCGAGTTTGATTCTTAACGAGTTGGTCTATTACTACGAAACCCAAGCAACAAACAATCTCGTGAATCATTTTTTCTATGTGACCTTTGGCCCATCAGGCCATATAGAAGTGCAATGGAGCCTACAGTGTATGGTGTGACTGGCAAATTATTTTAAGTTTAAAATAGAAATCAAATTTCTGTAACAATATCAAAAACAGCTCGTTAATATCGACGACCTAGTTAGAGATCAATCGCTCCAACAATACAAAACTTCAAAATCAAACCAAATCTTCATCATACTCGCGTTATTACGTCAAAGCGCGTAACAAGTGGCGGGGCTCATCTCCGCGACGTAGCACCGAATTGTCGGCGACAATGTGTCCGATTTGAGCGACCAGGGATTCGAGCCCCTTACCTCCCGCACCGATAGCGATGTCGTAACAACTGAGCTAAATCAAATCTTCATTATACTCGCTTCACGGCTTTCTTATGTCACAACTTCACGTCCCTTCACGGATTCCTTATGTTACAAGATTCGTTATTTTTTTCTTTCTGATGTCTACGCTTTTTTATTTTGTCTTTGCTTATTGCAATATTGCATGTTTGTTACATAGAAATATCTGACTGACTCGTAGCATTACGCCGAAGTATGTAACGAAAGCGGGGCCCATCTCCGCGGCTTAGCGCCAAGAGAAAGGCTTCGAAGAAACGTTGCAGACCGGCTTGGGAATCAAAGTCCAGACCTTCGGCACCGATAGCGATGTGCCGCTATTATTTCTTCTATCTCATAAATAGTTAATAAATTTGCTGGTGATATGTTTAATAGCACGCTAAAATTGCCACATCAAGCAAGACCTACTTTCATCTGTTTTTGGTTCCCAGCCCAGACGATCGGCGATTTTCTTGAACAATTTTAAAGAAAACTTTTTAAAGTGTTCATGAGCTTCGTCATCGTTCCACAGTAGAATAAAGAGATTGGCCACCTTTCCATTCACATCATTCCATACAGTGTAGTTCGTTTCATTTTCATATGCTGCTAGTGTTTGCAAATAATCGGTGGTGGGGACGAGCCCAGATGACGCCTGAAATAATCCAAGAACTGCAGCTGTACTACGAGACTTCAAACAAGCAAACGTGTATCTCTGTAACGGGCGAAAAGAAATTACCATGAAAGGCCAGAAGTAACTAAATATTAATACGGTATACGCTACAATGTTACATAGCTTTGTAGGTGTACCTATTGATAAGCACTACGCTGTTTTATCCGCCGCTTTGGTGACACAAATAGTGACTAACAACATTCCATACGAGTGATTTAACAAAATCTGCAAAATTGGAGTGTGGGTCTATGACAGTTTGAAAACAACAGCGAATTGTAATGCGCTTTCTTTTTGCTTAATCGCCTTTGTTAGCTAAGTAAACAAAAAGTCATTTTGAACAATAAATTCCAATTTAATACAAGATTCAAAAATAATATTCACCAATTTCATCCTTGACTTGTGCTGCTATCAAAAAAAGCATCAAAATAAGTTATCCCATCTCACTTTTAAGTGGTTGATCGGGGTGAACGGGCCACGCAATATAAGCAGGGTAGGAGCACCAGGCCCAGTCAGACGAAGATTCGAAAAAAGAAAACACACCAAAAGCAAGATCTGGTTGATATAAGACTCTTGTACCATCTGTTAACAGTTGAGATGGGGCAATTCACTGTTACACCATACGTACCAAAGCAAATATATCACTTTGCAGAGCTAATCTGTCTCTTGGATGAAGTGTCTGGTTCCGCACAGCAGGGAGGAGAGCAGAGAGAAGATCTGAACTATAGCGGACGCGATAGAATCCGTAAGTGCCTGGATTCACTTTCACCCAACTAGAAAACATTTCAGAAAACAAGCCTATAACTAAGTCTGCACTATTTTCAAACTTTGAAAGATAAATGTAACTCAAATAGTGCATCAAAAGTATTAGGAAATTGGCCTGTGAAGCAAATTACTGTACTGCTTTCACATCATTCTCACTGAAACGCGATACGTACTATGGAATATTGGGCAGTGGATCAAGACTCAAGAAGCCATGAGAGTAACAAAATGAAACTCAGAAACAAAGCATTATTACTTCTCTGGCAAGCTTGAGAATGCGATTGCATAGTTCAAAAAATAATCGATAATACCGGCATACTAATAAGCAATGTTAAGTGTTGAGCTGGATGAACAAAAATTTCTAGGATGACTTCTAAAAAAGCGAGAAAATCGTAAGGTCTTAAATTTTAGGTTGTGAATGTGAAGTCTACTGTTTCAGGTATTTGTCGCTATTCTAGCGACGATCTTATTAACATCAGGTCAATTGAAACGTAGTTTTTTACCCATCTCGTGAAACATTATCTATTGTGACTTCAGTGACGGCATCTTCCATTAGAATGCTCTTGACTGGTTCGTGAGGAGATGCAGGAGTGGAGAATGACACAGGGATAGCCCAGATTGGCTCCGCACCACCTGCAATATAACAACACCATGAGATAATCTGGATGGTACGCACTTTACCCCATCTCGACGACTATGCCGAAACATATCACGATCATTTTTAGATGTTGTTTGTCAGTGCAATTCGATTTATTCCTTTAAGAAAGACGGAAATACGCACAAGAAGATCCATTTTTGTAAAATCTATCACCAATCATCACGTATGAAACATCAAAACATTATGGAGCCAGCAAAGACTCAACAAACATCATGATTGAGATTAACAAATTATTTCATCCTGCTTGTGTTACAATATCCTAAAAACTACAAGTAAAAATTGATTGGTTGGGTTGATTTTTATATTTTATTTCTTAGTACGAAAAGCTACAAGGGCACCATATGCGAAATAGCTCATCGCTTTCTGGTCAAACTTGTGCTTCTTCAATCCGGCTAAGTACTAAGTAGTCAAGGCAGTGCATGTAAATTTAGTCCACAGTAATGCTGATTGGTACTATGTGATTACAGATGACTGCAATATAGTCGAGTAGAGTGTAAAAAATGCATTTCAATATAGTTAATTTCTACTAACCAGCGACTTGCTTCGCAGCGTTTGCTCTGAATTTGCTTTGACGAATAGATAACGTTATGCTGTTATCTGTGCGCGATTTGCATTGCACATCAAGCACAGGATAGCCCATTTTGTTTGTCCAAGTAGTCATGACCTAAATCACAAATTTATAAAGTCCAACCCTACCATCACATAGCTATTACGCAATTCTAACCCCACATGAGAAACCGATAATGATCGTAAGACTACAAAAAATGTTTCGTTTTCGTTTAATTTTTTTTGCAAATAACAAAACATACTTAAAAAGTCGATCTTCAAACTAAAAACATGAAGATGAGTCTACATACAGGCAAGCCCTAACAGATTTTCGTGATCCTCAAACTCCTTTATTATTTCAAAACAGAAAAAGCGGGAAAGTTTATTGTAACAGTGATGAGATGCAAACAATTAGACATGAAAGCACTTACTCTTCGGACTGGTTTACCACTCGCTTCTCCCAAGGCATCCCACAGATCTTCGGTCACAGTATTCTGATATGCGTGTTTTGTCAGGTAAACATTCATACCTCGACGAAAACTCTAAAAAAAACAAACCAGCAATTTCCGGTTACAAGCAGTTTGCAAGCCTAACAACTACTCAGTGCTAACTGAGCCTGCACACATAAAATCCAACGCTTTTGTGCGAATTTTAACCCGTTGATTTGGGATACCATCTATTGGCTTAAGAAAATGCCAGTATCAAACTGACAAAATCAATATTTTCTAAATATGGAAACTCTTGAAACGACACTATGCAGTCGAACTGAAGTGCTTACAAACTCATCTGCCCGCGACATAACTCAGCGATGCAGTGTCCACGATCCTACCACAATATCAAAAAATCGTAGTATCAATAAAAATCCTGTAACATTCTAGGCTGGAGCAAAGCGCATTTGACACATAATTCTGCTATTATCATCAACTGTAGGATGATAACAGCCGAACCTTTATGTATGCTGTCGAAGCATCCAATAAAAAGAATTACTGTGGCTCTATTTTTTATGCTAAAGCTATTTTTGTCCCATAGTTAATAAATAAATATATAACTAAGGTTATTTTCAAATCATATTGAACCGAAAATTCAACAGTAATAGAAGGAAACTGCGAAGTGAGCTTGCGCTCTTCGAGTCAGCAGTCACCAGGTAAATATGTCAAATACGATCGGCTTCCAGTCGCGAATCGAACCCGTCACGAAGGATTTGTCACCTGCGGGCGGTACCGCTTGGCGATGTCGCTGACAAAGTAACACCGAGTCAGTTTGACTGGCAATCCTTCCGCACGGACAGCTTGGCCCCATTATAACAACTGCACAATGATATCACATCATTGTTTAAACACGCACACGCTCGAACATCTTACTTCATCTCCGATCCAGTTGTGCAACATTCGGATCACCGATGCACCTTTGCTGTAGGAAATCAAATCGAAGATTTCATCGACCTCATCAGGGTGACCCACAGGTACTTCGATGGCATGGCTGTTGTCTAACGCATCAAGATCCATCGCTCTATGTGTTACAAATAATGCAAGTGTAAAAATAAAGCGGGTAAATAACGCAAGGAAATTAACACAAATGAAAAAAGTCACACAAATACGAACTTCACAATTCCTTAGGCTACGAAGCAACTGGTTGACTGAAACCTCGACAGTAAAAGCTGGTTATTGTACGACAGACGCAAATACAGTTGGGAAGCATGTATAATATGTTAATTATATTTAAAGGTACTATAACACTCGGCAAACATCGCTACTTCATAAGGAAGCATCTATGCAAAGTAATTGAAGCGGCTCGTGTTATGGTTGTTTCGTTGCGTAGATATTCTCAATACAGCACCAAAATAAATGCACCTAATTACGTACCAAGCGCAATACACCAGTGCACAATCGTAAATGCTGCGAAAGGAACTCACCTGACCAGGTCATGAGTAATAAATTGGGTCCAGATGTCGAATTGGGGGTGGCAATGATCGGTGGCAAGATATTCCATAAAACTGGCAAATCCCTCATTTAACCACAAATGTGTCCACCATTCCTGTAGCATGCACAAAAAGCATATTCAATTAAAGACTTGAACAAAAAAAGAAAAATATTTCAATAATCTTGAAAATTTTTCACTTCACAAGCTTTCACAGCATAAAGCCTTGTTTAATACGATTTAAGTCAAAACCAATAACAGTACAGCTTTCTGATTTCCAGTTTGTTTATGCGATTTGGAGCCACCAATCCATCACATCCACATAAACAAGTGACGCTTGCGACGGTAATTATTTTTTTGAATAAAAAGGGTATGGCTAAGGTTATTGTTCTACGAACTTTCTAATTTTATGATTTATTATTGTCGAGGCAGCCTGTCTTTCTTAAAGTAACAAAGTTCACTAACCATGACAATTACCCCAATGAACCAAGTGTAGAGGTAGTTTTACTGTAGTAGCAGCATTATTTCTTTTAGCACCTTATCAGTTTTATTTTTACCAACACACAAAACTTACTGCGAGCCAGCGACTACTTACAAATAATCTGGTGTCGCATTATCGCACACAATAAGCCAACAAAATAACCTATATTTTATGAAAAGTAACCTAATTATAAAAACGAACCCACCATTGTTACGAGATTGCCAAACCACTGATGAGCAAGTTCATGGGACACCACTAGAGCCACCCACTGGCGAGTTGCGGCAGAGGAGCTCGTTTCATCAATCAACAGAGCAGTTTCCCTTTAATAGTAATATAAGCAGCATCATGAATAAAACGGCAATAACGGTTCTTCTCTTAATCTCCGAGGCTACATAAATAGGCTAATTCTTAGTTGTATAGCTTCGCCTGTGAAAATACTTTAGAAAAGAATGGCAGTTTATAGTTTTATGACTCGCAATACATTCAAGACCCGAAAAAAGGAAACAGTATTGGTAATTTCCAACGTTACAGTTAGTTCCGCTTTCCACGAAGTAAACTTTTAAAGAATGAACAAAGCTAACAATTTAAAATATGTCAACTTCGTTTATTAACCCGCAAAAAACACGCGAACATCATTTTAGTTCATGTAAATTTCTTCTCTTCAATCACATATTTTTTTCAATTCGTATTCAAACAGCAGTTGACATTACTTTTGTTTTTCACATTATTCAGTTGGTATAGCTTTTTTTTAGACTGACCGGTTAGCTCAGCTGTTAAGCACACGCTGACGGTGCGTGAGGTCTGCGGTTTGATTCCCGGGCCGGTCAAATCGGCATAGTTGCAAGGTTTCTTCAAAACTGTGTTGCCCACGCGCTAATCTGCGGAGATGGGTCACTCGTTACACGCTTCGGCGTAATACCGCCAGTGTAATGAAGATCCGATTTTTTTTTTGGTTTTAGATTGTGGAATGCTATTGGTTCAGCTGCAGAATAATTTTTTTAAACAGAAAAACTGCTTGCGTTTTAATCCCATTTATCTCCTTTTTCATTTCCGGGTGGAATGTTATATCATTCTCTAGCCTAAGCCGGCACTTCGAAAATAATACAAAATTTGATGATTAGTTGATTCAATTTACTTATAAAAATTACGAACATAATTTTTTGATTCACTCCACATTTTCTTCACCTGTATGTTACTAAACCCCAGTTCTCCATAGCCCCTGCTGCGAAATCTGCAATGGCAATGAGATCCATCTTAGCGAGTGGGTAAGGGATTCCGAAGTACTCTTTGTAAAATGGCAAAGCTTTCACTGCGACTTCCAACGCAAATTGACCCTGCTCCGTTTTACCAACGGGAGTGTATACTCGAACCTTGACCCCGTCGGCGGAATGATCTTCCAAATAATCGTATTCTCCTAAGAATATCAATAAGCATCTGGCATTATGATCTTCCAAAAATTTCCGCATTTTTAAAATTTACAATTTAAACCAACCATAGACGTGAAAATCAGAGGGGAGGTCTGTCCTGTTTTAGTCACCAGTGTTTGTTGTTTAAAAACCCTCTTGTGTCATTTTTGGTTTTGAAATCCTGATTTACAATGCAGTAATAGGCCCCATATTTTCCAAGATGTTAACCGTCGAGCACGTACGCTGCAAATTCCACAATGTATACTAAGGGTTGGGCATTCTAGAATTTCGAATCTTTCGAATCCGAATCTTTAAAGATTCGAATCCAAGAAGACAATTTATTTCGAATAGTTGGAACCGAAATGATAATTCTAATTAACTAAATTTTGCAAACGAAGCAGCTTCATTTCTTTTTTTCTAGTTTTTTTTTTAATGTAGATGTAAAAGTTGCTCTTTTTTGACTCGCACACGCAGTGCTTTTATCTTTTTTATAGTGATGCGTTAGTAGGTTTTTATCTGCATCAGCAGAGCGAAGTTTTTCTAAGTGCAAATTTACCTGCTTCTGCTTTGAGATCTCGTCTGACTGGAAAAAATTTGGAAATGCTTAACATTTTGCATTGAAACAAAAATAAGTTAAATTATAAATTAAAAATGGTGCATTTGTGTTGTTATTTTCGTTGAACAAAAAACAAAATGTTTAGCTTTATGTCTCCAAAATTTTGAAGAATTATTCTGGAATAGGATTCGAAATTCTAGATTCGGTTTAATTATTCTAGAATATCGAATTATTCTGAAAAGCTTATCCCTATGTATACTATACCCCCACCAAAAGTCAGCTTCGACGTGAGACGACTCGGCGTGACCGACTCGTCGTTGGGACGTCTGGGCGTTGAGACGATTCGGTGAAAGTATTAAGCTACCCGAACCCTAATATCACCCAAACCCTAATAACCCTAACGTCGAGTCGTCCCAACGATGAGTCGGTCACGCCGAGGCGTCTCACGCCGAATAGTCCTGCTCCGCCAAAACTAAACCTCATGAACAAGAAGATCAATTTTTTATCTTTTTAATTAGTTTTGATTTCATCCAGCGCGCTGAAGTGTATTGAACAAAAAAAAGTTTTAAAGAATAAAAGAGATCTAAAGATTCTTGAGAGGTAAAATGCACATTTGATCTTCACTGGTTTCATGCAATTTTGACCTTTCAATGTAAAAAAAATTAATGTCGAACTCGCATAAACCACGGACTAAAAATAGCTTATCGAAACTATTTTATGTAAATTGATTCTCGCTTACTTCTAAAACTCATCGAAACTAAATTTTTTTTATGCACAAAAGAAATTCATAACATACCAACGACAAAGGCGAGAAGATACGTGGACATGATTGGAGTTTGAGCATATCTCAAAACCTTTAACTTTGAATCTTCCTCAAAATCATGCTCCTCAATCACATTCTGCACGTCAAAAAAATCTTGTTTAGCTGAGCTTCAAAATGAACATATGTATCAGCATAAATTTCCAATTTTAAATACATGATTTAATCACCAAGGTGAAATGGTTGAAATCATTAATCAATGCATGCGGCAATTTTTTTGGTAAAATCAGAAAACTTGAAATTAACTACAAACATCTTCTTTGCATTCGCTGCATACACTGATGCGTGCCATGAGTATCGGGTGCTTCATTTCCGCGATTAAGCTCCCAGCAATCTCATGAGCAAGGATGGTGAGTTTCTAACCTAGATAATCTTGCGAAAAGTTCTCTTCACCACTAAACGAAAAACACTATTACATTTTCACCGTAAAAATTTATATTTAAGATTTTATATCGTTTTTCCAAAATCGCGAAAAACCAACGAGAGTGTTTGCTTCAGCAATTGTAAAACAATATTGCATGGGAAGGCAACTTCCATAACCACGTTGTTTATTATCAACAAGACACTTTTAAAGCAATAGGCAAATAAATTTTCGCTCATTGTGAAAATCCGATTTGACAACAGATGTAAAACGAGTAGTGACGTCTGTTGATCACCATAAGCGATAAATAACTTTCTGAAGTACGCTGGAACAAAAGAAAAACTCCTCACAGCAGAACTAAAGGTCGTACGTACAGAGCGTTAGTCCAAACAAATACAATATCAGTTTACTAAGTATAACAAAAAACGAGGTCTTCCTCCTCCAAAAAACAAGTTTGTTCATTGTGGAAAATATGCGAAGACAACAGAAAATGTTTATGGTGTTGCCGTTGGGTGGATAAGGGATACAATAAGGCTATATCGCATTACTACATGCAAATAGTCTGGACTTTATGACAAAGACATCGAAGGTTGAAACATGGAAAAAACAACCGACTTCATTCTTTCAGACAAAAGCGCCAGAATTCATTGTTTAGAATAGCGCTTTTGAAGCTAGGGGTCGCATGGTTCTGATGAGCTGCTCCATTAAACTAAGCCCGCAAAATTGATAACTGATAAGTGCTTCATTTTTTCAAAAAAAAAAAACTACTGGCAATTTCATTTAATCATAAGCGTCCACACACTGCTAGCAAATCTTTTTACGGCTGAACCAGAATGTATGTTTCTATTGCATAGGACCGTAAGCAATGGAAAAACAATTGTGGGGAGACCGTAAAGTCAAACTTTTTAAAAAGTTTGAGAACCACTGGTTTGGAAATTACATTAGGTTTCCGATTTTTCGATAAAATCATGTATTTTGTTTCACAGTAATTTGCCACTTTTGCCACATAGCAATTAATATAATAAAGCATATTATTCAAAAACTTTGGGGGATTAAAGCAATGAACACATATAACGCACAGTTGTACGTGACACTTTTGACAGATCTGGCTTGTTGACGACAAACATAAAAATGTCCCAAAACTCATCCACTTTAGCCCTTGTACCGTTCAAATGGTTCCTACTTCACTTCTAATCAAAGTAACATTATTCGTTTTACGTACGTCATTTGCAATACAGGTCCTTCAATCAGATTAACAAATACACAGACCTTTAATTTTAATGTCCATCTTGATGAAAAATACTTAAAAAGCGGATAAACCCATAGTGAATGATTTTTTCTTATTTACAAAGATCCTGCAGTCTCCTCGTGACACTAACAAAGGAGCCTCATTCTAGTTCAGCGGAACATTTTAAAAGACAACTGCAAAGACACAATTGGTGCACGGTTGAACTTCAATAGTTGCAAAAGAGAGCTAGACGCTTGGTCAAGAACCACTAACAAAATGGTGATATGTAGGTATATATACCGTAATTTTTTATTTCCACAATTAGCCTGTTTCCATGTCCACTCAAAACGTGGGCTTTCCAAATGTGGGCTGAGTTCAAAGCGGGCTTTTCAAGCCCACTTTTTCCAAAAGCCCTTGCTTATTAACCCAGCTCTTCACGTGCGTCCAAGAAAGCCCACGATTTTGCTGAGATTAGCCTCTATAAAGCTTGAATCCACCTGACTAGAACAAAGCCCTCCCAAAAGCCCACGATTTTTGGACATGGAAACAGGGTAATTCTGATCTTGGAAAATAAGTCAAGGTGAATGAGAGCGCAAATACAACAAAATCACGTAGACGAAAAACGCGGACAAATTTTGGTGCAAAAATAAGTCTAAACAAGCTTGAAATCCAGTTGTTTGTCATTGCATTTAGCATTAACGTACATTCTGATCTTCCAAGTTTTAGCCTTAGGCAAGTGCCGGGTGCATTCACACTAGTATTTAACAATTTCATTGCCTACTCAACACAATAGAAGCCCGTAATGACATTAAATGCGAATCAAAAGAATTTATCAACTTACCAAAGTACAGTTGCTGGGAAGGTCATTTTCATGATTTAGCCTATTGCGATACCAATCAAAAACGATTGAACTCACGTAGAGTAAAATGAACTTTTCAAAGAGACTAGACCCGGAGTAAAACCGACCGGTTAGCTAAGTTATTAACCACATCGCTATCGGTGCGTGAGGTCGCGGGTTCGATTCCCGGGCCGGACAAATCGGATACAGTGTCGCCAAAGGCTTGCCACCGCTGTGACGTTTCTTCGGAGCTGCGTTGTTCAGGCGCTAAGACGCGGAGATGGGCCTCGTTACACGCTTCGGCGTAATACCACGAGTATAATGAAGATTTGACACCGGTAGTGAACATCTAGTCGTCCGCTACAAAGCGAACGCTCTTAGCCGTTACACCAAAAGGCGAGAGAGCTGGTGTAACTGACTTTTTCTTTTAACAGAGGAATAATGCAGCGCAGGATGAAGGAACACAGTAAAAAGTAGCAGATATACAGCATCATAGAAACCCCGAAGTACAGGGTAGGACCAGCCCGAGTTGGAGACCGTGCTCAGCCCTTTTTGAAACAATCCCAAGCAGAACACCACTATTTTGAAAGCAACAATTGCCAAGATTCAGTGGCCTCGATAAGAATTCATGCCAGGTTTAGAATGTCACTTTGTAAGACTTTTAAATTGCGCTAACGTTTATGGTATTTGAGCCAGGCGAGGTGCTAGTATTGACTCGCCAAACTTGGTACTAAACACTTTCCCTATACGTTCACGAAGCGGCCACACATACCATATTGGAAAGACCAACAAGATCTTTCGGTATCACAAGAGTTGCGTCAAAAGTAGCTTTCAAAGTAGGTTCATCCCAGCAAGGAAAGCAGAGCCGAGCTGAAGTGGACTCAAATTGAGTTACCGCTGCATAACGCTCTTCACCAGTGGCAGATTTATACCTGCAACGACATGCAGTAATACCTCACCTCACCATCTTAAAGCCTGGCAAATGACTTGATTAGCACCGCATGCAAAACTTACAACCACGAGCCTATACTCAAAAAAATTGACAAAGTGCAAATTACATAGATTATTTAGACGAAAAAAACTTTTTTGAGGCAGAATTGTCTTGTGTAGCGCGGGACTCAAAAACTATACGCTGCGCACATGTGGGCTTGTTGGTTGCGGAGATAGACGAAATAAAACAAAATCGTTTTGAGCAAGCTATAGATTTTACAAATTGTAATTTTGCACGTAGGCAAAGGGGTCATAGCATGGTATATTTCATTATGGTGCTACACACGTTTAATAGTAACGCATACTCAGCGCGGACCTATTCAAACAACGCGGGCTTTGTAAGCTTTCCTTCATTGCAGTAGTTCTATCTAAACCCGCAACCGTTACTACATCTTGTTTTTTATCATAATTGCTTAAAAATACACACTTGCTTCTATAGAGTCCTTTCATCTTATTGTTGATTTCTCCTTTAAAGGTCATGTTTAAACATCCAGCACCTAAAACAAATTTAAATTGAATTAATTTTTAAGTAGGCCTATTAGACCCATTCACATCAATATCAAAAAGTCCAATGCGGAAGATCTGATTGTTCAAAAAAAACAAAAATGCTTGACAGATATGGCATACAATCTCGGAACAGGAAATAGGCATTGTAGCAACAACAAATCTTCATTATACTCGGGACAATATGCCAAATCGTATAACGAGTCGAGGGACCCGTCTTCGCGACTTAGCATGGGGGCAACACAGCTGCGAAGAAACGTGGCTGTGGTGGCAAGCTATTGGCGAAAATGAGTTCGGTTTCACCAACCCTAAAATCGAACCCCAGACCTCCCACACCAACAGCAATTGCTTTAACCACTACGTCATTCGACTGGGGCGCTGGAAAAATAATACGGAAAAAAAAACTTGCAGAAAAAAGAAAAGTATAGCTAAAACAATTAGCCTATGATTTATCATATAAAATAATTTCAGAGGTAATTTCTTTTTGCTTTAGATTTTTTAATTTGATATCTTGCGGATAGTAGATGAATTGCAATGGTGATCCTTTAGAGCTAGCTGAATCAATATTTGCCCATGATTAAGCGAAAGAGAACATTTTTGTAAAGGCTATATACTACAGCGAGTAAACAAGCCATAACTAATCTTAAACAAAACTCTATTGTGCATAAGAGAACTATTAAACGAGTAATAATTGCTTCTGGTTCAACTTCAATACAAAGTGTTTCTATTGCCTATGCAAGCCAAGACACCAGCTACATAATTACTGGTAGTTATCGTCCCATGCGTTTTTTAAAAAATGGATGAATTTAAGAACATTGGACGAATGGGTAATGCAGTTAAGTGGAGCAACAGAAAGAACTTACATAGTAGAGACCTGCGCATTTAGCATTTTAAGGACCGCAACCATATCCAGTCCTGTGTTTTAGTCAAACTGACCCAAGAAAGGTTAAAAAAAATTACTCCATGAGATAATAATCACATACGAAGTTATGAAAGATGAAATAATAATAATAACAAATAGTATCTATCAACCCCTTAAGATAAATGCTGGTAAAAGTCTCCAGCACATCTGCCGAAAAGGCACGGTAAAAAAGCAAGTAGGCTAACCAAGCAATACACGGAAGTGGACAGAAATGGCGACTTAGTCAAGCATAAGCATACCGTATTGTACAACATTAAAGGTAGTATTACCATAAAAGGCATAAAATAGATATAAACAATAACAGAAATGCAAAGCACAGTGCAAGTGTGAAGTGTGCACAACAGTGAGTATCAAATAAAATTAAAAATAACTATGAATTGCTCTTACCAGTTGGTAAAGGTTGAGGGAACGAAAGAATGATTTTTTCCTCTTCTTTATTGTAGCTGATGTCACAAGCAGAAGTTTCCATTCCATTTTCAGGCGTAAAAGAAGCAAAAGACACGCTGATTTCGTCACAATTAAGAACCACTGTGTCGGTGCTCTCTTTAACCTGATAAATATAATAACAAAGTTATATACTATATTCATCAATAACAAAAACCATGACTTTCCAACTAAATTTACAATGATTTTTGTCTCACAATATAAGCACTTTTTAGGAGCTCAACTCAACATTAAGACAGGGTTTCAGGGATTGGATTAGGTTTGATGCTTGGGTTGGACTTGGAACTAGGTGTCTCAATACACACTTGGTTACTTTGGATAGTCATACACTCTACCACCAGGTGTATTCACAAAAGTGACTGGAAGCTTGTTTGTTCCACCATGTTTACCTCAAGCAGCATTAGGATAATATGCGCATTACATATGACACTTTTACAAACCCAGCTTGTCACCTTTACCAATAGGACTATAAAACACAAGCTAGTTAAACATAAACTCAAATGCATGCTCACCTGCACTTTCACTGCTTGTTTTCCATCAAATGTAAATGATGACAAACAAGGTTTTAGCCATAAATTGTAGTTAACAGGCACTACATTAGTAGGAAGTCGAGAAAATGGCTTTTTTTCAGCTGGCATTGCAGAAAATTTTAATCTACTAGTAATATTAAAAGATGAAGTGACTGAATTGCAACTGACATCAGAAACTGCAAAATAGATTCGTCTGAGTGAAAAAATTACTGAGCTAAATTTCATTGAAACTACTTAAATTGCAGTGCATCAAAAAATGTGTGTGCAGGCACTTAAAAATGAATCTGAAAAAATAACACAAAGCACTTGCCTAAAAAGCAGGTTTATACAAAAAACTACAAGTAAAGCAGAACAGTATTGGCTAGAAACAAACTTGAACATTGAAGACCAGAAACAAAAAGCAGAAAAAGTAGCACAAAGTGCAACAAAGCTTTGTTTTACGAACATGAACAAACAGCCACTGCTAAAGGAAATTACCGAATTCACGTATATATTTAGCATTTTATCATTCCTTCAATTTATCATTCCTCTATCTGGTTGTACAAGAGCATGACGAAGTAATTACATTTAAGCCAAAGCAGCACATGTCACAGGCTGACAGGTGCGTAAAAACAGCCACTTCATTTTTTGGCAGTGTCTATTCCTTACCGTACTTTGCCCTTAACGAATAGATCCTCAGTCCTGATTGGCTAGCGTCTATACGCATGACTGTTGATTACCTTACCTCTATATAGTTAGTTAGTTAGTTGCATATTTATCCTCCTATCACGAGAAAGCGATCAAAGCACTATACAAGCTTGCTTAGGAGTTGCCAGCCATCTGTCTACCACACCAAATGGGGAAATCTCGCTAAGTGCCTTTACCAACGGCACAACAAGTAAACTTGCCGGCTTGTTCTCCACACTGTCCCTTCAATGCTGAGCGACAAGCAGGGAAGCTGTGAATACCAATTTTAAAGTTACCTCTCAGTCATATAGTGTGACTGGTTTTGAGTCGATTAGCTAATCAACACTATCCCAATCTCCCTCCCCCCCACCTAACTGTACTCAGGTACTCTAATACCCCTAATTCAATGTTTGAAGTTGGTAGTGTCTATTTTGCCATTAACAGCAAAAGAGCTTTCAGGTCTATTTTGCCGTCAGTGACGTCATGGGTTTTTAAGCGCCATTTTGTGCAAGATTGCCTTGACTTTTTGGCAGCTCAGTGAATAGAGCGCAGCATATAATGGGAAGCGCTGCACTAGTTTAGGGTTCGATTCTTGTCGCGGCTTCCATTCATTTTGCTTCGGTGGCTTCAGTTTGGATCGCTTCAGTTTGATGTGGATTTTGTGACCTGGGGTTAACCTGTTAACAATCAGGTTTATGAAGACAGTAAAATAGAATAAGATGTAATATTTGTGTGACATGTGGCTATGTACGGTAGCTGCAGCAAAATAGACCTAAAAGCTATTACCGGTATGCTATTAACGGTGAAATAGACACTGCCTTTGAAGTTACTGCTCAGTGCTCATGACATCATGCCAGCGCAACACCAACGCCAAGTAAAGAATCAAACAAGCAGTCCAATGCAGCAACGTTTTGATAACACAAACTGGGTCAGTGTTCAGTGCTCTAGACACTACCTTTAACAGTTAAACAATCTACCAGTTAGTCTATCTGCTAATAGCCTACCCGGTAGTCTACCATATAAACTACAGCATTTACTATATACGTACCGTTCTTTCAGAATAAGCAACTTAGAACTGCATGAAAACATTAGACTGTTCACCAGTTCACCTGACTTTATCTGTTAATGCAGGGCAGGTATGACTACAGGCTATCTGGCTATGGCTACGCCTAGTGCTTCAATGACCTGTTCTGTGTTACCGTAAAAAATGATCAATAGCAGAATAGTTAAACTATTTACAGACTTACTGATAGGCCTACTCTGAATTCCAGTTACCAGGTAGACTAATGACTCCATAGTACCGCTGTATGGCTAGGCCTAGACTAACCCAAGTTGAAACCCCCAAGTTCCAAGTTGCAAAAAGTCAAGGCAATGGCTAGACTACCGATATTTGTATATGCAGGCACATACAAATAAGCGATTGGTTTATTCTATTATCGCTAGTTACTCCAATCCAGAGAGTGTGACAAAGTACTAAAATAAACAAAGTCCTTATGTGTATGGGTCGGTAAGAATAGCCACTTCAAATTTCGAAAAGTCAATCCAGCATTCACTGATTCAGGCCAACAAAACCTACCTGAATACCTACTGTACCCTATGCTGACACTAACCTGCTAACCAATACCAGTAACAAACTACCAACAATCATGCACCGCATCTCTATCTCTCGACTATCATTCTAAAGACTGAATTATTCACTGGCTACTGGAGAGTGGATAGCTCATGGTGCTGGCCCATAATCTACTAGACTACCGTACTGGAGTTTAGCCATTAGCCTGAGCCTTCAAGGTTCAACAGCAACTGGCTCTAGACTTCAAAAGCAACTTTATGCTTTTTCATGCGTAACGAAATACCTTTTTGATTTTGATTTTTAAATTTTTTAAAGGTAAAAAAATTATGCTCGCTGCAAGCGCGTTCCAGAAAAAGGAATAATAAACAGCATAGATGGGCAAGCAGAGCCGGCTACAAAGCAGTCAACTTAGGGGGCCAAGCGTTTATCAGAAGGGGCCAAAGTTTGACATGAAGCACAAAAGCCGCAATCTTCAAAAGAGTAAGCTTGTTGATTGGGGGAGCCAAGCATGTCGATTGGGGGCAATGGAGCAACCAGGATTTTCGTAAGGGGGGGCTGATACATTTTTGTGATTACGATTAGTTCCTTATTGCTCGTAATTTTCTAGTATCATGTCTGAATGTCTCGCGAGATGACGTAGGTCTATCGTCTATTTCAATAAGGAAAAGCCACGGCTAGTTTTTTTGCTCAAATCAATATCTGTGCATTAAAACAGAAGAGAGCTAAGCGTTATGTCCGAAACTAGTTTCACTAGGCATTAGGTGTGGTGTATTGTAAATACTGATAGGCCTATGGCTGTATTGTGATACTGTTAGTATGATACTATGTGATTGTATATGTGATTGTGTAGGCCTAGCGATTCTGGATAATGTCACTGTCTTTTCTCTCGCGTGGAAACATTCTGTCTGGTGCATTGTGTGTATGTGTATCGTGCATTGCGCGACGCTCGTAAAGCGAAGTTTGTCGTTAAACTTTTATTCTAAAATTCTCAGCTAAGTGAACACGTGTAATTGTAATCATTCAATGATTTGTTGTATTCTGTAACTCTGTTTGACACTCTGCTAGTACCGGATCTCGAGTTAATATAAAGTGCTATTCTTGAACAGTCGTTGTGAAAGTTAAACTAGCACATAGCATTAGGCAAGCGAAGTTTTTGTAAAATTTAGTTTGTAATCTATCCCAAAGCGGCACGTGAAGAGTCTTTTAACATTTTTTCAACCAAGGTATGCTTATCTTGCTATCTATTTCAACGAAGAAAAATTATGCAAATTACTTGAAAAAACTTGCGCGACAATGTTCAACTTGCAAAGTTTTAATTAGGAAGAGAGAGGTCTTGGTACTGCAGCAATCTTGGACTCGGTGCTTGTTGTCAACGTCATCGAAGCAAATTTAAACAATAAAATGAGATCTTTCACTGGCACTTGCGGCATATTTATTTAAAGGCAGAGGCTAAGGTTACGTGACCGTAACATTTGTCTCTTTGGTTTATTTTATTATCCCTTCACGCTTCCCTGATTGTACGAGAGCGTGACGAAGTAATAAAATAAACTAAAGAGGCAAATGTTACGGTCACGTAACTTTAGCCACTTCCTTATTTAAAACATTTTCTTTATCAACTGATCATTCTCGGTGAATCCGTTGCAAAGCGAGACCGGTTAACCGTTGTTCTGACCGGTTAACGATTTTAATTCACAAATGATTTTAATTTACAGATACCGGTATCAGCTTAAAAGATTACATTTTTGTTGTTTTAACCCTGCTCGTAACCGCAGTTAACAATATTCTCGGACATAGAAATTCATTAATTGTTAAAAATGCAAACAACTAAAAAGCAATGTTCTTCCTGGCCTACCGGACGGGAAGTCATGACGACTTCCTCTTGTTGGGTCAGAGGCTATAACAGCACTCCATCACCAACAGTGCAAAGCACTCCAGTAAATCGTACCGTAGAGCGAGACAGCGCTGTTTCTGGCTATTAGCCTTCATCAGCCGCCCTCAGGTAAGAAACATTCATCTTCCAGGACGAATGATCTTGCCAGGATCACTCATCCCTTCGGATAAATATTTCTTAAAAAATTTATATATTTCTTAAAGAGTTTCTTACCTGAGGGCGGCTGATGAAGTAAATAAAATATTTCTTAAATTAAATATTCCTAATTAAATATTTCTTAAAGAGTTTCTTACCTGAGAGCGGCTGATGAAGGCTAATAGCCAGAAACAGCGCTGTCTCGCTCTACGGTGTTAAAAATGCCTCAGT
This sequence comes from Trididemnum miniatum, assembly GCA_964006365.1. Lineage (NCBI taxonomy): Eukaryota > Metazoa > Chordata > Ascidiacea > Aplousobranchia > Didemnidae > Trididemnum > Trididemnum miniatum. Next base: position 17,757,646 of record OZ023234.1, read on the forward strand.
AAAACTTAAATTTATATTATCTGTCAGGAGCGGATCAATAAAATTTTGGCGGGGGGATGCAGTTTTCAATTAGGTTGAATGCTTACTGTTTCAGCTTCGAACTCGCGTCTCTTAGATTAATCCTATTTTGTTTCACAATTCACATCAGCATTGTCTTTTTTCGCGCTGCGGCATTGTAACTGCTAACATCGTGCAAACTGCACCGCGCTCACATTGCACTTCTCCGTTTAGTTTCTTGTTTTTATGACGTAGTAAGCGACTGGTCTATGTGGATTTTAAATTCTAAACCTTGCTGGTCATTTTGCAAAGAATTCATGAGAGTAACTACAGTTATTTTATTGGTTTTGATTTTATATTGTGTTCAAGTCTAAGCCGGGATTACGCTTAGTCAATTGCCCTGTTCTTTGTTATCTTCAGTTTTATGAATTGAATACAATTATTTCCTTTTGAGTTGGTTTTGAAGAAGTGAGGGCAAGTCCTAAGCAAAGAAGATTTCTTAGGAAGAAAGTTATCCTTGGTTTATTTTCATTCTTCAACACTTACTACATACAAATTCGTTAGAGGTTTAGACCCAAAAACGGGCCTAAATAACATAAGCCCTTTGAAAATGTTTCATGTTAAAGGCGTATTCAGAAATTTTTTCAAGGCAAGAGCATTAAATTTTGATATTTTAATCAAGCGTATTTTTTCTGGCAGAATTTGATGCAAATTGAGGAACGAAAACGGCTCTAGGGGGTCCGGGGCATACTCCCCCGGAAACTTTTTGCAAATCTACAGACTGCAATGGCCATTTTAGTGCTTTTTGAACATTTTTCAGGTAGCCTACATTTTATTTAAATTTTTGCCCCTATATGTGCGTGCCTCACCAAGTATGATGCACGTGTTCTAACATTTTCGATTACGCATGCTTAAGGCGTAAGAATTATTGTTATCGAAAAGTTTCGAAATTATGAAAAAAAATTGTATTTTTTCTATAACAGTTTTAAAATCGGATTTTAGGGAGATGCATCCCCCCAAACACCCCTGGATCCACCCCTATTGCCTGTTGAATATTGACAAATTATGACGAGTACTGGTACTTATAATTTTTACAGCTGTTTTATTCACTGTCGTTCATAAGGCTAAGGGGGGGGGGCTTCAGCCCCCTTAGCCCCCTCTAGTTGCGCCTATGATTGGGGGATCCAAGCCCATCTTGGCCCCTCCTTGGCGCCGGCCCTGTGAGTAAAATAATGCAAAACGTTAGCTTCGTTAACCACTACTTTATTAACTCAGTTATGCACCTCCGTTAATAATAATTCGTTAAAATTAGCTCCAATTAACGGAAGTTTTTAGCGTAAAGGTCTGTTTACACTAAATGCGATTTCAGTCCGATTTGCTGTCGTACGAAGTTTCATGAGATTTTTGACGTCAGCAGTTGACGAAAATATCTTTCACACAATTCAAACCCAAACAGTTATGCTTCCTACCGGTTGCTTCGCAAAGCCCCTAACGATTGTATTCTAGAATGCCGCGGATAGTGACGTCGCTTTACGTCATAACCTCTAACAGTTTCGTAGCCTACGTCACTGTACGTACGAAAAGTTTCATCGTATTCTGTGTAAACACACCTTAACGGTCAAAAAAACGACGTTTTAGGTTCGAAGTAACCTACTTCTGGCATTTCCCGGGAAGCTTGTAACTGTAGAATTTAAATTGAGATATAAAGCAATGATTTTCGAATTATTTCTCACTTGTGGTACCAACTGCGTGCTTGCTGCTGACGATTGATTGCATCGTAGTCTCGGGTGTCTTCACTCTTGGAGAGTGAGGTCAGTGAGCAACGTAGCCTACTAACGCAGAACGTGGACGCCCAAGTGAGAGTGCGTGACCTACCGGTAAGTGCATGGTGCAATAGGCATGGTACGGTACCGGTACTCAGATCCGGATTTTCGTATAGGCTAAGCATGCTGAAACCTATACGGTCTCGGAGAAAACGAGGGGCCTCATCACGAGCAACGAAGACCTTTTGTTCTGGCTTTCCCGATATTTTCAGTGAAAACACTACATCTGCGGACGTAAAGACCTTTTTTTGGTCTTCACCGATTTCTAGTGGAAAAAATGGAAATAATCTAATGCCTCTCAACGTCTAAATCCGGCTCTTCCGGTACTGGTAGGCCTACCTGATGCAGTAAGGCGTTCCTACTGCCATGATGCAGACACTTCTCTGTAAAAAAGGCCTTACGTAGGTAGCCTCAGGCACGCCGAGAGGGGGGGCAGAAGATGTCACTGTCCGGGGGCCCGGGGACACAGGGGAGCCCGGTGTTCAGAATTGTCAGGTTTAAAATGCAAAATTCATCAGCTCAAACTACGGCCTGCGGACGAAATGATATTTTTTTTGATTTCGGGCCGAAATTCGAACCGGAACATCTGCGGACGCCATAGGCGCACGCAGGGGGGTCCTCGGTGCCATGGCCCCCCTATGGTCCTGTAATAAGGTGCTAAAACCTAACTTTCAATCTACGATTTCTCAAACCAATAACGGTTGCAGCCTCCTTTCACTTATTTTAGTTAAGCTTCTGCTTTTAGACATAAGCTGCGAAAATATTTTTACGTTGTCCACAGTGACTGCACTCGCTGCGTGCTCTTTTTTGATAAATCTGCTAAAATGAGTGTTTTTTCATGTGAAAACCGTAAAAGATTGTAGATGGCTGGGGGCATAGTCCCCACACCCCCTTAGCCTCCGGCGACTGGGGGCTTCACCTCCAGACCCCCGGTTGGGCCTCCTTTTGCTAAATCCTAGGTGCGCCACTGGCGGACACTATGACCTAATTTTTTTGCTCATCACTTGATTTTGGGGCACCACTGACAAAGGGGCCCAAACGAAATTTTTGCCCCGGGGCCCGAAATTTCTCTCGGCGTACCTTGGTAGCCTACCGTGATATTACATTTAGTGCCCCGAAAAAATGTGATTTTTTGCGTCACAAGCATATAAAGAAATTTCTGAAGGGTTGAAGATCAGTGTTGAAGAAATGAAAACATATTTAAAGTTTGCAGTAGCCTATTCCAAATTGACAAAGCCACATTTTTTTCTTTTTTCAAAATCATAAAAGAGATGAAGCAAAATAACCAACTTTTTCAACAAAAATTTATTATATAGGCCTACTAATTGCGTTGTGTTTGATGTTTAGAGTTTTTTATTAGGGTAAAACTTGAATTATGAAATTTTGAACTGATGTCAGTTTGGCCTAGCCCCTCCTCGCTAGTGTACATGTAAATTTGCTTCAAAGGCTTAGGACGTGTTGCTTGCTTTTTCCAAATTTGTGATGTTATTTCTTTTTCTACACTGATTTGTTTGTTTTCTTTTCGGCTCATAGGCTATATTATGCTTTAGGTGCTGCGACCATGTTTTTTTTAGTTTTTAAATTCATTGTAGCAGTGGCATGGGAACGTTTTTTGGACAGGGGGGGCTCAAAATGGTTAAATCGTATAAACGTCAGGGGGGGCAGACCCCCCTTTTCTCCAATGTACGTTTTTAGGCACCAGACATACAGCCAACCTATCTTGAAACACTTTAATTGCATGCCTGCTCAAGTGCCCGGAATTTTTTCAGGATAATTTTTTACCTTGGTTATACCTTAATTGCTGGTTGGGCGAGGTTGTAAAATTTTACCTGCTGATTTTTTGACCCCTGTTTAGAAACTTGTTTTTTTTTTCTAATAACGAAAATAAATTCGGCTATGTACGAAAGCCAGTTCAATCCACGAAATCCTTGAGCATTTTTATGGAATGGACAAAACTTGTCCGATCTAATTTTATGCTTTACTGATTAGAATTATACGTAGCCTACGGTAACAAACAATGCCCCACTGAGGTCTAAACATAACGAAAACACACGATCAAAATAAACTCAAGCACTGAACCATTTTTAACATAATGAAATGTGTGCACAGGCCTATTGGTAGCCTATTTACTGTATGTATATAGGGCTAGGCATAGGCGTAAAACTAGGGGGGGCTCATGGGCTGAAGCCCCCCCTCACTCTCTTTTCAGCCCACCCTACAATTTTTTGAGCCCCATGAGCCCATGCCTACTTTTGCATCATCCTCATGCCACGCCTATTTAAATTTTTCATCGTTTCGACATTTTGTTTGGTTTTGCTTGTAAACGCTGCATTGAACCATCTGCAAAACAGCAATCGGAGGTTAGTGTGAAAAGTCAAGTGACAGTAAGCAGGGCCGGTTTTAGGCCGATTTGACCGATTAGACCAAATTGGGCCCCGCACCTTAAGGGGCCCCGCGCTAGCGGGAGTCCCTTTCTGTACTGTGAGATACAAAATAGGTGAAAGTGCCAAAAGTTGAACCGGTGCATAATATCTATGAATCATTCCTGTTTTCTTTTAAATCAGGGTTAGGCTAAATAGAAAAAATCGGCAACTCGGTAGCTGGTCAAACCAAGCCGGGTCGGATTTACCATTAGGCAAATCAGGCTGAATTAAGCCTAAGGCCTCGGAGAAACGAGGGACCTCGTCACAAGCAAAAGGGCTCGACGCGATTACGGAGCGACCTTTTTGTTTTCGAGATCAACCATGGCCACCTTACAGATAAGTCTGATCAGCGACCTATGATCACTAGCGGCCTACCTGATATCAACACAACCTAAGCCTAAGGCCTCTCATTCTCTAAATCCAGCTCTGAAACCAAGCTTTGGTAAAGAAAAAAGCCAAGCAGTTGTTTGGTCACGTGGGTTTGCTGTTCACAAATAAACGCCTGGAGGTAGTTTTAGGGGGGTTTCATGTTAAATTCAGTTGCAGCTTTTTAGTGTCTGTTTAAGGATGCACGCTCTCCACCAAAGCAATTGACACTTAAGTTAAATTGTAAAATATATTTTGTTTAATAAAAGCAAAAGCCGTGAGAAACCTTTAAGATTTATGGTAACAAAGTCAATAGCACAGTGGCAACATCAGGTTGAGTTCTTTTGAAGCAATTTATGGACAAAACTAACTATCTTTAAGAAATCCAGGGCCATGCGTTCTCGGAAATTTATTAAAATTTTCGTACAACAAGTACAATTTTAATGCATTTTGAAAAATCTTTCCGGTAGTTTTTGTTTATTGTTTGTTGGCATATTTAGACTTATTCTAACAGCTCAGATGGCCGAGTGGTATGGAGCGTCTGTCTCTTGAGCTGTAGACTCGGGTTTGATTCCGAGTCGGGTCAAACCAATAACTTTAAAATTGGTATTCACAGCTTCCCTGCTTGACGCTCAGCATTGAAGGGACAGCGTGGAGAACAAGCCGGCAAGTTTACTTGTTGTGCCGTTGGTAAAGGCACTTAGCGGGATTCCCCCATCTTGGTGTGGTAGACAGATAGCCGGCAACTCCTAAGCGAGCTCGTATAGCGCATTGATCGCTTTCTCGTGATAGGAGGATAAATATGCAACTAAATAAAAAAAAAATATATATATATATTTGAAGGAGTTCCAAATTCAGAAAAATGTATTCGCAACATATTGCGTTGTGGCATAATTTTCAAGATATTACCATAAAATAATGCTTGTCTGAAATTTAAAATTATTTAACTAATTGGCCGGCTTTCTTGATGTTTAAAGTACAGTAATCAATAAAAGTAGAATCGGTGCAAAAAAATGGCCTGGTCCCCACATACAGCAAGCTTGCCCCCCACCCTAACTTCCAATCGACAATCTCACTTTTTTGAAGACAGCGGCTTTTAAGCATAAGTTTAAACATTTTATGTATGGTTAAAACAGCTTCGCCGGAACTGTTTTGCGCTTCGTTCGAATTAAGAATATCAAATATGGAAATTGCGTTTGTTAACAACACAACAAGCAACTATAAGCGTGTTGCACAGCTTTTCTTTTGTCTTCGAACTCGTAAAACAACTGAGATAACTGTGATATATAACATTTGCACAAAAACGGCATCGTAAAGTTCAAATCAATGTCAGCTCGCTGCAAAGTTCTCGTTGATAAAGAAGATTGTGGCGCGAAAGGTTTTTTTGTAGCTTACAGAATTGATTAAATGTTTGACCCCTCTTGATAAAGGCTTGGCCCCCCTAAGACGACTGCTCTGGCGCCGGCTCTTAGATTTGTTTTTTTAGCAGGTATTAAATGTCTATTTTTTGGTTCATTTACATGTTTTTTTGATGAGACACAAGCGTCTATACATTTTATTATGAAAAGAGGGGCCCTGCGATTAGATTTCTAATTGGGCCCCGCAGTTCCTAGCATCGGCCCTGACAGTAAGCCATATAGCCAGTTTGCATATTGTATTGTTACAATGCGCATTGCGAAGTAGCCCTAGCCTATGCCAATGCGACTCGCTGAAACCTTTTGCTGAAAAGGGGCTGGCTTATTTTTATTGCCAAAGAAAACTGCTGCAGTCACTAGCGTAGCCAGGATTTTCCAATGGGGGGGTGGGGGGAGGGTGGGTTGGGAATGACATCACATTTTACCAAACGTTGTATACAGGAGCGGATTCAGAACGTTTTGGTGGGGCAGGGGGTGTAAGTTTGAATCAGTTTGACTGTTAACTAAATGCAAAGACGTTTTTATAGACCCGGAAACGGGCGTAAATAAGCCCTTTGAAAATGCTTTCATGTCAGGGGCGTATTCAGAATTTTTTTCGGGAAGGCGGTACCAATTTTCGTCACTTTTCAAGCGTATTTTTTTTCGACAGGTTTGATTTTAAGCAACTTACTGTAAGTAACAAAAACGACTCTAAGGGGTCCGGGAGCATGCTACCCCGGAAAAATATTGAAAATTTGCATACTGCAATGGCCATTTTAGTGCTTTTTGAACAGTTTTTAAGGAAAATTTGTCATATTTTTGGCCCCTAACTTTGAGTGCTTCACCAACAATGATGCATTTTGTAAGCACAGTTTCGATTATGCGTGCTTAAGGCGACTGAGGCATATTGTTATGAAGAGGTTCGAAATTATGGAAAAATTTTGTTCATCCAAAACATTGTTGAAAATACAGTAGCTGATGGGGGAATGCTTACGCAGCATATCCTCCCCCCCTGGTTGCATAATAAGAAAAGATGGCCTCAGTGGAGAGGGGCCATAATTCCCACATTTTTGCTAGAGTATTTTTTCGGCAGAACTAATTTGATACTGATTGAAAAATAAAAAAGGCTCTAGGGGGGTCGAGGGACATGCTCCCTCGGAAAATTTTTAAAAATTTGCATGCTATAATGGCTATTATAGCGCTTTTTGAATAATCTTCAGACAAATTTCTTTTAATTTTTTGACCCTAATTCTGAGTGCTTCGCCAAATAATTATGGTAGATTTTGTTCGCACATTTTTGATTTTGCGTGCTTATAAGGGGTAAGGCTTATCGCTATCGAAGAGGTTTGAAATTATGGAAAAATTGCATACCGGAACATCAAAAACATTTTGACATGGCCTAGCGGTACCGCGCGCAGATGACAGATCCTACGTGATGGGTTCGATTCGCGGCTGAAGCCGATCGCATTTGACATATTATGTAACGACTGGCGGTTGACTCGAAAAGCGCAAGGTTACTTTGCAGTCTCCCTCAATTAGACCTACTGTTGATTTTCTTCATACCCCTCATTCTACCCCCCTGGATCTGCCCCTGGCCATAAGCTACAGAAACCCTCAAAAAAGTCTGGCATATTTCAGTCATTTGGCAGTTTGGCACCATTGATGTAGTTCTTTTTTACTAAAAGTCAGAATCAAATAGGGGGGGCATGGCACAATGGATGGCCTCAAATTTTAGGAAAGATGTTTTAGACCAAAACAATCGAAGGCAGTTAACGCACGATTGTTGTAAGGAAGTCAAAGGAATACTTTCTGGTGAAACTGGTAAAACGGTATTCAAATGTTAGCGATTTAGTTCTTTTTTGAGCTTCAGTACGTACATCATTTTTGCTTGAAATTGTTTAGCCTTTTTTCTACGGAAGGTGTGAGGGACCGTGGGAAGTTGCATGAACAGGAGCGGCACTGCCCTGCTAATAACATTGCGTAATTGCTTCACTAAGCATAACGGCAAAGGACAAATTTCAGAAAACGACGCTACGTAATTCTTGTTATTATGACAATTACAAAACCAGATTATCAATGACAAAGTATTGAGCACTTCGAAATAAATATCAGAAAAAGAAGTGAGTATGACGTCATTTTAGGCTCAATGGGGGGTTGTAACCCCCCAACTCCCCCCCCTCGTGGCTACGCCACTGGCTGCAGTGATCAATCAGCGCGCTGGCAATTGTAGGCTGCTTATTGGTAGTGACATCAAATCCGCAGGGCGCAGGCTAATAATATAAACAGACTGGCATGAGGAGGTAGTAATTTCTACGTAGTCATAGCCTAAAGCGTTCTGAGCATAGATTGTTAATGAACAGGCTATAACACACAAGGCTAGCCCATTGCTTAGCCCGAACATGCGCAACCGCAGAATATTTGTCATATTCTGAAACAGTAGCCTATGCATCATCATAACTAGAGGCGAAGCCGATTTTGAATTGTAAGTACGTAATTTATTCAGCGAAATCACAAGTTTGTAGTAGCAATCAGCGATAAAAAATCAATAGACCTAAAGCGTTTATAGCTCTTAAATTATTTCGTAATAGTTGAAACGGAAGTAGTCTTTTATGTGACCATAACCACACCACCAAAGTTAAATTTTCGGGCTCTCTATGATGCGGTCAAGCTTTATTGCCCCTTTTACATCAGGAAACAGCAGCATTGTGAAGCGGTATTGCTAAAACTTGCAGGAGCACAAGGACCGCTTATGCAAGTGAGTTAGGAGCACAAGGACCGCTAGGGGCGTTAGTGATTTGTAACTAAGGATAAGGGTTCAGTTACGGTTAGGGGCTTTAGTAACGACTCACTAGCTCCCCTAGCGGTCCTTGTGCTTCTAACTTACTTGCAAAAGCTGTCCTTGTGTTCCTGCAGGTTTTAGCAGGACCCTCGTAAAGTTGCTTGATACTGTAGTTAGAGTTAGTGCTTTGACGCATATAGAGCAGGGATGGGCAAACTTTTCAGGCGAAGGCCCACATTTGAAAAAATGATGAAGCCGCGGGCCACACGCTAAATGGAAAAAAAAGGTGAGGACCTTTTTTTGGAGATAACGGTCCGCGTGTGAATGTGATCTTCGAAAAAAAGGTCTTCACCCCTTTTTTTATTCCAATCTTGCACTGTTGAGGCTTATTTTTTTGAAAATCACTGCCATCCGCGATTTCTGAAAGAAAAAAAGGTCTTCCGCTCGATTCACTGTGGGAATTTAAATTTCTGTAAGTGCGGCGGGCCAGAATAAAAGATCCGGCGGGCCGGATTTGGCCCTTGTCTGATATAGAGATTTAAAATTGTCAAGTCTACTTTAGTTTTCATTAGCTTCTTCAAACTTGTTTTAATTACGATTTGCAAATGTTATATTAATTTCTGTGCAGAAAGCTATTTATATAAAACGCATTATATCTTGATTCATTTCAAGTACGAAAGGCGGACCTTTGGTAACGATTGGTTTGTGAAATATTTTGTTGTCCAAGGCCGTTTACTTGATTTGCCAAAACATGGATCCAAAAAATGGACCGCATGCAACAAATGGATGCTGCCCTCAGCAAAGTGTAATATTTCACATTTGGCCCACCAATAGCAAAGGTTGCACACGCTTGGCTTAGCCTATGGAGCTAAGTTTAATCGCTATATTAGTCAATAAGAGTTTGACCCCCCCTACAAGTTTATTATTATTAATTTACCCACGCGCGAAAAGCACAGGAGGGAAGCAGTGAAAGACCACAAGGTCACCTAAGACTACTGCTCCCAATCGCAGCACTTAAAACATCAATTTAGCAAAAAAAACAAAACAAAAACAGAGTGAAGAGACATCAAACAGAACGAAGCGACATCTGATAGACGGCATAGCTTAAAGGTTTTAAGTTACGTACACTTCATGGAAACTGCACGCTAAAACAAACACTGAAAAATTCAGTACTAGACCAACTTTAAGGTAATAACAAACACCGAAAATTTCAAGCTAAAAAACACTGAAAAATTCAAGGTTAGAGCAACTTTTTTATGCTCAAATCGAAAACAAGTCAAAAAAAAGAAAAGGTCAGCAGGTCAAATGGCCATGGTTATAATTAGGGCCCGCTAAAGTCAATAAAGTCAAAATTTTTTCAGGAACTTGTTACATGATCAAATGTGTACTAACGTTCGTTTCAGGTGTTCAGGAATCTGTTTTGGTAGATTTTATAAGTCAAAATAAAGTCAAAATTTTGCAGAGTCAAAATTTGTCTTTATCAAAAACTTCCTTACAAAAACGAACAAATTTATATTTTTTAAATATTTTTTTGAATTTTGAGCTGCTATTAAAATTTTATGCGCAGTTGATTTGACCGGCCGTTAGCTCAGCTGCAAAGCGCACGCTATCGGTGCGGGAGGTCTGGGGTTCGATTCCCGGGCCGGTCAAATCGGCACAGTGTCGCCAACGACTCGCCACCGCTGCGACGTTTCTTCGGAGCTGTGTAGCCTAGGCGCTAAGCCGCGGAGATGGGCCCCGCAACTCGTTACACGTTTCGGCGTAATACGGCGAGTATAATGAAGATTTGATTTGATTTTTATTTGATTTTAAACTTTTGAAATAGTTGCAATATTCGCACTATCGTCACAATAAAGGTAATTGAGAAGGAAATAGCGCTTATTATGCATGAAACGTCATTGTTGATGCATAAATACATAATTGTTAAACAATTAATCTAATCCTATAAAACCCTTGCGCTCTTTACACGTGGTCTTTTAAATTGTAGCTTGCAAAGCAAAGAATGCCAAAACAAGCCAAATCTTCTATAGCGAAAGTTAGGCAAACTTGCCAGGAATATCCGGATGAATTTTCGGTAACTCCTGCCGGCGACTTGCGATGCAACCTTTGCGACGTGTTAGTCAAATGCGACAAAAAGTTTTTTGTGGAAAGCCACCGAAAAAGTAAGCAACACCAAGGAATATTGGAGACGAAGAGCAAATCTCAAAGTAAGCAAACCTTTTTTACATTTCGATCAAGTAAACCTCAAGGAACAGGTTGTTTCTTCATTCTTAGCTGCAGACATCCCACTTCATAAACTGAACCATCCTTCTTTAAAGTCTCTGTTTGCTAGAATGGGAAAAGTATTGCCTTCGGAGACTGCAGCCCGGGCATGTGTTGCTACATTGGCATCACAAAAAGAGAAACAAATTCAAGAATTACTTCGTGACAAACATTTTTTTTTTTTATTGTGGATGAAGCAGAGGTTGCTAAACAATGTGCTTGTGGGCAGCTTAGATGCTCCTAATCAGACATTCCTCGTTAATTGCCATCCATTTAACAGCGGTCGCAATGTTAATAGCAGTATTATTCTGCACACTGTGGATGACATATTGCGACAACTTGAAATAAAACGCGAGATTTTTTCATTGTTCTTGACTGATGCTACTCGGTACATGTCTTCGGCTGGAAAGACATTAAAGGAATTATACCCTTTGATGCATGTCACCTGCGTTGCGCACTTACAACATAACTGCGCTATGCGTGTGCGTGCTCATTTTAAAAATATTGATCAAGTAATAGCAACGATCAAGGCAGCAACAATCAAAAACAAAGATCGCAAGAAAGATTTTCATGATGCTGGTCTGCCATCTCCTCCTGACCCTGTAATTACAAGATGGGCAACTTGGCTTAGAGCTGCCTTATATTATAGTGAGAACCTTCCAGCTGTTCGTACCATTGTCAACAATTGGACAAGTGTAGGCCTCTTAGTCAGCAGAGCAAAAGACGCTATCAATGTGGAAGGTTTGGTGTCGGACTTGGTTAAAATAAATCAATGCCGGACTCTAGCAGCCAACGTAGAGTTCTTACAGCAGAAGGAAGTGCCTGCACAGTAACCAAAGCATACGGACTGCTGAAAAATATGCAATTCGATGATGATCCTTGCGCAATTAAAGACTGCATTAACAAACGACTATCCAACTCTGATTTAGAAACAATAAAAAACTGTACCAACTTGACAATTGACCCAACAAGCTACGCACTATTGCAAAAAGCCCAGCCAACCTCTGCTGCTGTTGAGAGGTCGTTTTCTATGCTCAATAAATTACTGAGAAAAGACAGAAATTTGATGTTAAGAACGTAAAGAAATATATGATGCTGCATTACAATAAAACGTCTTTGTAATTATACTGCGTGGCTTTCGTTAAAAAAATCATAGACATAATGTTAGTGTATAGTACAGTTGCGATAGCAACGCAGTTTTTGTATTACACACTAATTGATACCGGTGCACACAATGGCTCGTTATCCTAGGTTTTAACGTCATGCGTCGCTTTGTTGCATTAGCTTCAACAGTGAGTAATTGAGAAAATGTTCGAAGAAGGCTACCTTTTTCTTTAAAAACTTATGTAAATTGCAGATTATAAAACAGATTTAATTAATAAAGTGCAACAAGACATAAATAATACGCGGAAGCGGTTAAGTCAAAATAAAGTCAAAATTTTACTAAAATAAAGTCAAAAACATATTCTTTTAGGTCCAAAAAAAATGGCCCTAGTTATAATGGCCCTAGTTATAATGCAACAAACAAAAAAAAAACTTAATGAACATCATCATAGTTTAATGAACATCATCATATTTTGTTAAAATGGTGTATTTATAATACTTTTTAAACCTATAAAAAGTGCTGCGTCTGAATTTAAGGGGCATCTCCTTCCATACTTTTAAACAAAGATGATGAAGCGCTTTTCTCCCCGACTCTGTTCTAGAATAAATTAGAAAGTATTCATTACGGACTTTTTGCCTAGTGTTGTATTTGTGTACTTTTTCTAATTTGAGAAAACAATTATCGAAAGACATTGGCAACATTTTGTTGTTGTATTTGAACATAAATTTAGCTTTTTCCATTTTTATCATATCCACTAGTTTTAACACTCGACACTTAGGGTATAAATAATTTGTTGGGGAGTGCCAAGGACGGAAGAGAAAAGCTCTAAGTATTTTGTTTTGAAGAGTTGAAAGTTTGTCAAAGTGACTTTTGGCTGCCCTACCCCAATTAAGTAACGAATACTGTATATGCGAATGAAACATGGCGTAACAGACTAATCTGAGAGTAGAAAGTGGAACAAAATGTCTTAGTGTAAAAATTATGCCCCTTACTTTTGAAAGTTTAAAGCATAAATTGTTTATGTGAGTTTTCCAAGATAATTTATTGTCCACATAAACACCAAGATACTTCACGTTGTCAGTTATACTAATTAAGTTTTGATTTATGCAAATCTTGAAATTGGAAGTAACAATTTGTTTGTTGGTCACTAACGTAAAGCAACTCTTTTTGTAGCTAATAGTTAATTTATCAATGTTTATCCAGTTATTTATTTTGCGAATTTCTTCTGTGGTTTGTGATTGAAGAGACTTAATGTTGTGATGCGAGAGATGTAGATTTGTATCGTCTGCAAAAAGCGTAGTATTAAATTTAGAAACATTACGTAGATCATTAACGAATAACAAAAAAAAACAAAGGCCCAAGACTGATCTTTCAGGGACTCTATAGTTTACATTATAAGATTTAGATATTTTTTCCATTACTTTTGCGCAAATCTTTCGCTCATGAGATAAGATTGTGAAAACTTAAAAACAGGTCCTCGAAACCCATAATGGTATAACTTTTTTAGTAGTAGCTGATGATCGACTGAATCAAACGCCTTTCTTAAGTCGAGAAAAAGAGAAAAAGTTATTTTATATTCATCTGAATTATTCCGAAGTGTATCATAAAAAAAAGTAATCGCAAGATCTGTGGAATTACTAGTTCTGAATCCGAATTGAGACGTAGTGATGATTCCATTTTCGTTATAAAAATTTGATCATTTTACTCTCTGGAATTTTTTCAAATATTTTTGCAAAAACTGGAAGAAGAGAAATTGGTCGTAGTTCATCGAGCGATTTGGGTGTGGAAAGTTTGGGTATAGGGATTACGTAAGCAATCAGGAAAAGTTCTTGCCGCCCGCACTTGTTAAATAGCTTTGTTAATACAAGGAATAAAACACATTTTGATAATTTTACAAATTTGGGAGGAATTTCATCTATACCTTCAGATGATGCAATTTTTATTTTGTCAATGCTAGAATTAACATCTTTTTCACTGATTTCTTGAAGAACAAAAGGATCTTTGCTACTTTGATTAAATACTTTGAAACAATTGCTGCTTTTTGCAACGTTACGTGCCATGTTAGCACCAATGTTGGCAAAATACTCACGCAGTTTGTCGAGAAAAGTTGGGGAATCAGTTTTAATTATTTGGTTTTCAACAAGTAGAGACGAAGGCAAATTAATTTTTTTAGATTTTTACAGTCGATAATTTCGTTGATTATAGACCAAATTTGGGAGGAGTTTCTATAGTTCGTTTTGATAAAAGTTTCGTAATAGCAGCGCTTAGCATGGTGTTTAATATGAGTTAATTTGTTCATGTATCGTTTGTGGTAAGCTTTCTTTTCGGGGTCATTACTCTTAAAAAATATTTTAAAAAGTATATATTTTGTTTTTATAGAAGTAAGAATGCCTTTTGCTATCCAAGGCTTATCACCTAGCCGTTTTTCTTTCCTGGACATTGGTCTCAAAGGGGCATGTTTATCAATGATAGTTTTAAAGATGTTCGTTAGTTTAGTAACGTCATCATTACTCGAGGTGTTTGAAGAAGAGGATCGAATTTCAGATAAACTTGCATCCATGTCAATCAAAAATTTTTTAAGAATGAAGGATCTCATGCATCGTTAATATTTCGAAATGTGTTCAAAAGACTGTTTCATGTTTTGGCCATGATAAAAGTCGGCAAATGGTCAGATAATTCAAACAAACAAACACCGCAAATTGTATCTATTTTAACTATATGTTTGTGTAAATATGGTCTAAAAGGGATGAGTTACAGTTACTAGCATATCTAGTTGGAACATCTATTATGTGATTGCAACCTATAGGGTTTGAATCATTAATACAATCCGATATTGTTGAACTTTTTTCCAAGGTATTGATGTTAAAGTCACCGCAAACTATGTAGTTCAGTTTCTTTGTTTCAAGATTCAACAGTTCGCCTTGAAAAGATGAAATATTTCTACCTTGATGGCGATAAACAACGCTTATGATAATTAGTCGTTCTTCCTTCAATCTCCAACCAGAGATTTTCACAATGAGGAGTTTGTAGAGATAAATTATTAAGCCTGCGAAACTGTAAGGTATCTTTAACAAAAATGCCAACCCCACCAGCATGGGTTGGAGAGTCACAACGAAGAAAATAATAATGAGCGATATTAATATTAGAGGTGCAATTCGAATTTAATTTCGTTTCAGAGATTGCAATTGCATCTGGCAATCTTGTCATGTCAATTATAAATTCAATTTTGTCTTTGTTTTTGGATAAACTTCTAACATTAAAATGTACAAGAAAAAATCACTTTTTTGTAATTTACTGCTTAAATTTTTAACTATGCAGTGAGAAAAGTATTCATCATCTCTGTCAATAGATTTAGGCCAAAACGAAACATCATACGAGTACAAGTCCTTAAACTCAGAGTCTGCAATTGCAAAATAAGGCAATAACGCTGTACAGCATCCATTGCAATAGCAATCAGAATTCTTTTTGCAGTTTCTCATTGTAAATAAAAGTTACAGCGATTATTAAATGTTGTGAAGGTATCTCTAAACCCCTCAAGCTGTTTTTTTGAAAATCTAGTATGGCATTGAATGCACCTTTGAAAAATTAAGAGTATTAAAAGTGTTACGCACCTTTGGAAAATTAAAAGTATTACGGAAAATTAAAAGTGTTACTACAAAATTCGAAGTGTTACGCCTATGGGGCTAGGCGTAAGCCTACTAGTTTATTAATTTTAAAGGCAATCATCGGTGTCAGTTTAGTATGTGATCTACCGAATGTCCGAACCTAATCTCTTTCTTTTACGTTATCTCGAATCTCGATACCATAAGATAGCAAGTGTCACGTGATTGCTAAAGGATGAAAGGTTTGGTAGATCACAAATTAAACTAGCACCCAATCATCTATTTCATTAAATCACATATATACGTTCTTTCGCATATTTGTAAAGCTACGTTTACATTTTTTTTTGCTCTACAGTTACACTGGAAAAAGTGATTTAGCCGCTTCATTAGGTAAGTAAAGTTCAAAACCATTTAAAAACTCCACCAGAAACGACAACTTGTATAAGCTCATAAAAATAAGAGCTACAGTAGATCAGGTAGCCCAACCAGTTGATCGCGATCTACCGGTCAATCTTTGAATGCTTGGCTGTCGATCGCGGGCCGACTTGGCATGTACTCATATCAGGTTGGCCACCAGAATTTCCAATTTATGTATCGCGTCCTGGCCGTTGAAGGCTATTTTTTCAGCTCTTCACATAGATTTTGGTGAAATTCGGAACATCTGAAGGATTGAAAATCGTTTTTTTGCACTTCACCGCATTTTCGTTTACGATTTGCGCAATTCCCATGATCAATAGCTCTTCTAATTTTACAATTTCAGCAAATTTTAGCCAAAGTAGATCCCGAGTCGGAAAAGGTTGGACACCCCTGAGCTAGATCATTATCTTTAGCATGAAAGCGAATATTGACTTTATCATGTTGTAGCTATTGATCTGTTAAAATTAAACACCGAACGTAGCTTTCCTTTCTGCAGTTTTATTGTACAATAGGCCTATTAAACAGCGGTTGCCACCGTGAGGTCCATGGGCCACTCAGGCTCGAAGGCAGAAAAAATTTTGCAAGGTGGACGAAATATTTTTAGAAAGGTTATTGTAACTGATTTTCTTGGGGCGAAAATTTTTTCAGGGGGGTTCCCCAGTCCCACACTCCCACTGGCTGTGGGCCTGCTTCATTAAGTACCGGCACGTACGTTGTGAGCATTAATCCCGTCGCATTCAGGGCATAATTTGTCCAGTTGTCAGGGGGGCTCAGATGGTTCAGGGAGGCTGAAAAAATTCCAGGGGGGTTTGAGCCCCCCTCGCACTCTACTTCCCGCGCCATCGCATTGTAGGGTTGTGTATTGCATGCTTTAAGGATTAACGTTTTGTCGCTGTTACCTTTTTTTCGGCCGTATCTTGTATTATGCGTTGTTTTGACGTAGGCCTACTTTGATGGTCGTTGAATAAAACAAACTCTTTCTACTACTACTACAAGCAAATAAAAAAGCATGAGCTGAATGTTGCTGCTTCTGAGACTAAGACTGCTTAACGTGCAATCTTTTTAACGTAAGATGAAAATGTGGTAATCTGCATTCTACTGCAGCTTTACATACAGAACTCGAGTTGAGGGAGGATGCAAGGGGATAGCATACCCCCGCAAAACAACACCATTCTTCCATAAAACACTTTAGCGTAGACCATTTCCCTATAATAAAGGACCATCCCTCTTTTACGTCTGAGTGAAAAGCTTGAACAATATTCCCTTAAGTGCTTTTGCAACTCGAGCGCTGCTTACGTGCTGTAATAGGCTGTTATAGTTTCAAGAGCAGATAAAAATATACTGCAGAGTGATGCATTTGGCTAGGCAATGGCATAGGCCTACTTTTTGTATATTAGCAGCTAACAGTAATTTGCAAAGTCGTGATTACTAGACAGTTTGAAAAATAGCTATTGCAAATTTTTACCACGAACGATGTGAATAAATGCAGTAATTTTCGTAGTTTTTTCGGTCCTTCTTTGACATATAGCCTAATTGTTGGTTCCTTTGTCTTGGTGTTTTGACCAAAAGTTTAATGTAATTTATGATAAATTTTGATGTTCTTGAAATGGATTTGTGTGGCAACACTGAGAATTAGCTCTTTAGTAAAGAGTTTGATAGTTGTATCAAGACCACAGCGATTTACTAGAAGAGAGGATTGAGTGAAAACTTTGGCGCTCCGCCCTAGCAATAAGACAGACAGACCGACATCAGACAGACGGGCTCAATCAATGTAATGCAACTGCAAGATGAGATTTTCAGTTCTTGGCCCCCCTTACAAATGATTCTGGATTCGCCCTTTTTAGAATCAAAGTCGAATTATTAGAAAGTGATGAAAAGTTAAGCTATATCATGGCAACCTCTGAATGTGTTAGGTGATTTCAACTTTGTTAACACTAAGCGAGATGTCAGTTGAGCGAATAAGACTGAATGAGCAGTTAAGTTAGCAAAAAGTATATAGCCTAAAAAGATTGCCGGTTTGAGATAACAATTCGAGAAAAATTTTCATTAAATAAATTTTATCAAGAAGAGCTTGTGGCTTTTTTTCTTTTTTGTACTATTGTGATATGCTTTTCATCTTATCACGTTTCTTGCTCGCTTTTGTTGTTTTTGTTAAAGTTTTGTTAAAATGAAACAATTTATATGCAATGTCTAAATCGACTTAAATGAGAAGGATGCAGCCGTTTTGCGGAAACAAGTTTTGATGCTTGACGAAAAAAAAAACTTGAAAATAAGCTTATACGTTCAATCATTAAGCCACTGCTATGCTCACGCTCCCCTAGCAAACCTTTTACGCCTCCAAGTTTAAAAAACCCTGTTCGAAAGTCTAAACGTTCACAGTTAAGGACTTGGCTGATTTTAAGAACCCCCCTGGGCCCCCCTTACAAACAGTTTTTTTAGAATTAGGGGGGCCGAGCCCCCGGGGCCCCCTCACCAAGGCAACCCTGCGGTGGTGGAATCGCTATAAAAAGGCAGAGTCTTGTCAGATTCTAGAAAATGTTCAAATCAAATAAGTTCCAAGCAATGACACCTCTTTAGATTTCTCTATCAGGATCTTTTGATCTGATTGGGAAATTGATATGATCTGTAAAATTAATGAATACAAAATATGTGTAGGCCTAGTAGGTAGCCAACAGCATACTATTGGAAAAAAAATGAAAGTTAGTGGAGGCTTGTTTTTACTAATTGGGGTGTTTTTTCCCTGCACCTTTGGACTGAAACAAATAAATGTTACAATCATGGTTCCTGGAATAAAAGCATTTCAAAATCTTGTTGAGGAAGCATCTCAAGTATTATCTGAAGAGATGAACATCAGTAACAATCACACAAAGGTGCTAAATCCTGAAAAGTCACGTGACGATGAAGATGCTAACTCATCATCCTTGCCATTTTTTTACAGCTCTTCGCTGCAATATGAAGATTTAGATTATAATTTAACTGTTGATGAAGCTATTGACCCAGACTCGGATTATTCTGTAGATTATGTTCCATTTCATACTGAAGAATATTTTCATTATGATGAAAGTGAAAAAGATGAAGAGCCTGATTTCGATCGATTTCTAGAGCTGCATCATCACAGTTACCCATGGTCGTACGTCTTTGTCAGACCAGCATTAGACGTCGCTTTAAACGAAATTAATAACAAGTTTGCTTTTTTGAATGGATTCAAAATTAACCTTTGTTACTACGATTCGGGAAACGAATTAGGAAGGTCTTCAGACAGGTAGGCCTAATTTTCTTTAAGGCTTCTGCCGTTTATGTTATTGCCGTCTTTAAACGTTGTACAGCCTCCAATCTTTTTTACAGACAATCTCAAATTGCATCAGTTGATTCTTTAATTAATGATCACATGGTGGCGCTGATTGGACCAATGAACTCATTTGCCATGTCGCGCGTTCTGACGTTTACAAGTCATTATGGAATCTTTCACATTACTCCAGGGGCAATTGCGGAGACATTACGAGTAGGTCGCAAGCAAAGTATCTTAACAACCGTTTGCAAGCGGTGTTGCGCGAACTATTGAATGGCTGAGAGTTTTTGAAAGTCAAATCTACTTAACAGAATTTCTTTTCTTGTTTTTCGATTCTGAGATAACTACCGTTCCTAATTACTTTCACTGGGTTATTTGATAACGTAAAGACGTTGTGGTAACTTCGGGATTTTATTCACCGTTTATAGGTGCTACAGCATTGGGCTCCGAATCCAAACTTGGAGTTTGATGCTTAACGTCTGCGTTCAAGGTGCTTGTATGTCAACGTTACCAAAAAATTAACTATAATAATGACTTTCAAAAAAATTGTTTAAAGTTTTAAAATATAAAACTTGACCTATTTTCATTATTTTATACTTACTACGTTATAAATGCATACCCATGAGTTTTCGCTGTTGATAATTAAGTGTTGTATCTGGTGCGTTCACTTTAGAGGTGAAAATGAAAAAAATAATTCCACTCAAAAAACATATTAGCTGCTTATTCATATTAGCACCTTCACACTTCTTGTCCTTGCATATACAGTATATTCGTTTGTAGAGAATAAGCAGAGAAGAAAACACTAAGGATACAATGGTTAGAACTGGGCCTGTAGCAGCACTGATTGGAAAGTGCGTGTCATCAGTTTTAAAGTATTACAATTGGACAACTGCCGTAGAAATTTTTGAAGACGATTTTGACGAAAGGTAGGCTGTACTGAAAAGAACTGCTAAAAATTTTAATTTTAGTTTTCGAGATTTGATTATGTCGTAGAAAAATAGAAATTGCAGAGTCTTATGAAATAATTTTGTGCCTTTTTATTTAAAACTAAAAGCGTTTGAAACAGTTAAACCTTATGGTATAATTGATATAATAGGGTTACCGTATTTCCAAAAGAAAAATTCCGGACAGCGCGTGACTACTTTTCGTGGAACCTAACATATATCCGCTACCATGTTTTTGTCGCATCAAAGTTTGACCTATCATGTGGTTAGCAATGCAACCCCTCAGTGCCGCAACTAGACCAAATGGTTTAGAGGGCAAAAATATTTGAGGAGGAGGGGGCAAAATTCAGCTTGTATTATTAAAGTGTTTGCTGCTACTCATTATTCTTGGTTACCTCTGGAGAGCGGCAACCGCAGATCCAGTTATTTTAAAGCAACATGAGGACCAAAAGTGGTTCTAGTTAGTCTGGGGGCATGCTCCCTCGGAAAGTTTTGGAAAAATTACGTGCGGTAATTGCAATTTTAATACTTTTTAAACAGCTGTTTTTACCATTTTTATTGAGATTTTTCGCCTCTAGTTCTGACTTCACCAAATATGAATTATTGTAGTAAAAAAGCAGCATAGACAACTTCAAATAAATTTCTCGTCTTTGGAAAAGATGTGCAATGTTCAAAGTTAAACATAAATTACAGCTGGGGTTCTTAACCGGGGGTAAATTTACCCCTGGAGGTAAGTTTTACCAACCGAGGGGTAAATTTTCTGAATTAAAGACTAAAGAAAACTTTAATTTTCAGTAATGAAAAGCAGTAGTGGTACACTGGGAATAAATTATACTTCTTTCTTTCGGCAAGGGGTAAACAAGACAAAAAAGGTGAAGTACCCCTGAATTACAGTATTATAAAATTCCGGACATTTGAGTATTTTTCAAGATTCCTCCCAAACGCCAAATTTAGTTCTAAATACTGGACATGTCCGGAGTTTTTCGGACGGTATGGCAACCCTATGATATAAGCTTTCAAGATTGACAAGGTTGACTTTGTGTTACAGATACCATTACTTTATAGCTGAAGGGATATATGACAGCATGTCTCATTATGATCTCGGTCAAGGTCTCAAGCAAGAACGGTTAACTGAATATCTTACCAGCAATGGGAAAAATTACCGATATGAAGCTTTGATGAAAAGCATAGCTCTTCAAGGAAGAAGTAATTACTGCAATGTTTCAATTTTAAAGTATGTCAAAATTGCTAAAAGCGAAACTATTTGAATGCCTTCGAAAGTTCAGGTATGATTTCTCGGATTTCAAAAAAAAGCATGGGCCTAAGCGTACCATGCGAAAAAAAAATTATAGATTTGTCATTGGTTCTGTCAAACGCATCATTTTCCACTTTTAATCTAATTTAAATTTTCAGGGTTGCTGGCAATAATTTGCTTGCCCGCTATCAGCTCCAATATGTCGATAAACCTTTCAAAAGTGCATTGTTTAACTTCAAACATACAATGTCTTCAAAACATTCTGATGTCAAGCGACTTTAAGGCTTAAAAATTATAATTCTGCTGCAATTTCTTGAACTTTAGTTCTTCTCATAAGTGCTGATGTACCTGTGGCTGTTGAATTTATAAAACAAGCTGCCAAGTACCACGACGATGAGTACGCATACGTCATAATTGATCTTGAAAATAAACTTGATGCAATTCCATGGAAGATTCTGATCGATGCAATACGGAGTGTCGAAATGAAGGTAAAACCTTACAGTGTTATAAACAGGTCGAATTTAGACAATGAGAGGCTCTAGGCTATTTGATTAATGAAGCTATAGTGATCAATGAGCAAACCCATCCTACGTATATACAAAGGTCTTGATAGTCGATTTCCAAATGAAGAAAATGTATTAATGGTCGATCTCCAAAGAAAAAGGTCTTCATTGTTCATGACGAGGCCCCTTATTTCTCTCAAGCTCTAGACTGCGGCCTGCCTAGCCTATTGGTAAATCCGGTCCTGGTTGTAAACACTGTGCAATAGTGGAAATTTAATGGAAGATACCAGTATTGTTACGCAATATTTTGGTTTAAATCGTTAAAAAATTTTCGACTTTCGGCCTACCAATATGTCCTACATCCTGAAAAATATTTATTGTTAGTCAAATTTGTAAAAATTCGAGCGCAGTGTAATGAAGTTCACTTTTCTACTGTAATTTTGCTTTTATTTTTGTTTGAACAAACCTGCGCTGCAATCTGCTTCACATTAAATAAATTTTGGACCATCATACTGTAAGCTTGAATGTTTTACATTTCATGCACACCTAATCAAATGTAAATTGCAGAAAAACATGAAGAAAAGATTGCAAAGTTTGCTAGTTATAAGTCTTTCAAAGCCTGAAAATCATCAAAAACATCAAAATTTTTTGGAAAAGCTGCTGGAAAAACTGACACCGTGGGTACTAGTTGCACTTCAAGATTATAGTATACGCCTATAAATCAGTGATGGTATTTAAACTTTTTGTCAGCCGGTTCTTTTGCAAAAGTCATATTTTCAGCCGGTTCTGTTTCAACCAGGGCCGAAACTAGACAATGCGGGCCCCCCCCCCCGAAATCATTTTTCGGGGCCCCCTAAAATTTTTTTCTTGGATGGTGATGCAAAAGAGCGAGCCCTGAAGGGGCGATGCCAAGCTAGGGGGGTCTGGGGGCATGCCCCCCAGAAAGTTTTGCGGAGTTTGACCTTGGTTTGGAGGCTTTTTGTGCGTTTTGAGTCTTTAAAATTCCTCAGTTTTAACAAGGTTTAGTAGTCTGTTTAACTAGGTTCCTTCCAAACCCATTAAAATAATGTTGCAAGCAAACCCTATTCTAACATTTCGCTATCTATGCGACGTAAAAACGTTTTTAAGATTTATTTTTGCGCCTTTCACTTGAGGATGAGGAGCCCTTGGCAGGAGCGGATCGAGAAAGTTTTGATGGGGGGGGGTGTGATTTTGAATTAGGTTGAATGTTAAGTAAATACAAAGACGTGTAGACCCGTAAACGGGCGAAAATAAGTCCTTTCAAAATGTTTCATGTCAGGGGCGTATTCAGAATTTTTTTCAGGAAGAGGGCACCAAATTTCGTCACTTTTTCAAGCGCAATCTTTTCCCGACAGAATTATTTTAAGCAACTTCAGTAACAAAAACGACTCTAGGGGGGGTCCGGGGGCATGCTCCCCCGAGAAATTTTTGAAAATTTGCATACTGTAATGGTCATTTTAGCGCTTTTCAAACAATTTTCGGGCAAAGTTTGTTCATATTTTTGGCCCCTACTTTTGAGTGCTTCATTAAATATGATGCATTTTGTAAGCACAGTTTCGATTATGCGTACTTAAGGCGACTAAGGTTTGCTGTTATGAACAGGGTTGCAAATCTATGTTGAGCATTGGGGGAGATGATTTAGCAAAATCGACCATTTTTTGATATTGGGGGGAATGATTTAGCAAAATTGACACGTCTGCAGATGTCCAATTTTTGGTCCACAATGAAGTGAAGACCAAAAAAAAAGGTCATAACGTTCCCAGATGCCTAATTTTTTGCTCAAAATGAAGTGAAGACCAAAAAAGGTCATCACCTTCGCTGATGCCCAGTTTTGGGACATAAAAATATTGGGGGGGATGCTGCCGGATTATTGGGGGGATACATCCCTCCTTGGATTTGCACCCATGGTTATGAAGAGGTTGGAAATTATAGAAAAACTTTATTTATCCAAAGCATTGTTGAAAATGGCTGGTGAGGGGTGCACCCCCCACATCTTCCCCTGGATCCGCCCCTGGTCCTTGGTATGCCACTAAACGTTTGTTTGCTAGTTTTGCGACTGTCATTTTTCAAAAAATTTGCAGGGGCCCTCCATGGCCAAAAGCACAAATATAGTATGGGGCCCCACATCGCGCGAGTTAAGACAAAAAATATATTGAATATTAGAATAGGCTTATTTAAGGCACCTTTATCATCCGTTGATTAAATAGTATTACGTACTGACTATTTACGGGGCCCTCTTTTTGTGCGGGCCCCCCGCCCGGGGGGGGGGGGGTTCGGGGGGCGCTAGTTTCGGCACTGGTTTCAACTAATGGTAGCCTACAAGCATAAACAGCAATGCTAACCGGTTCGCAGATCCAATAAAACTCCTTGAGATGACCTTGAGATGGTTCTACGTCAGTGTATAATATATATTTTGTTTTCATTAGAAGTTTATGTATAGAAATAATACTGAACATTAGGGCAAAAATAATTGATGCAAGCTGTTGTAGTTTTAAAGTGTATGACTCGGTTGAGTTGATCGAGCTCATGCGAAGAAATCACCAAGCCTCATTGTTGCATCCTAATTTGGTAGGATGCTTCACGATTATTATTTCTGCTTCATGTAATCTCACAAGCAGCAAATGAATGAAGGTAGAAGAAAAACTCAACGGAAAATTTCGGATGCAAAGGCAACTCCTGCTGAGCGAGTCTGGAATTGGCCTGTGTATAGCGCCTCCATCACTTTTTCGTGACAGGAGGATAAAAATGAAAAATCAATCAATCATTCCGTATTTGCTGCGTCGCGATATTAAGCGATCTAAAAAGGTCGAAAATTTAAATGCATAGGAGAAAAATATTGTATGTTGAAAAAAGCTGACTGAAGCTTCTCGTTGATACCTGAGTAAATTGTTTCAAGCGAAGACAATTGCATGCGCAGTAGATTTGAATCCGACTCGTATTGTCGTGATTTTGCAGTTGAATTGTTTTTATGCGATTTGTTGATTTTGTTTCTTTTTTTTTGCTTCATTCTTATCCACTAGTCGTCATGAGATAGCGACGAAGAAGATGCTATAAGTGTAAAGAATTCAACTTAAAGTAGCTTAGGAATTGTGGTTGTTCCGGTACTGTTTAAATGTTTTGGTTGATCTTGAATTTCTTGCTTTTTGTTGCCGCATGTTAATAATAATGCTCTCAGCAGAGATGCTCATATAGCGAAGCATTTTATTTAAATAGTTTATGCAAATAAGGCCGCTTTGGGTTGAGCTGAACTGATAATTCTTTCGCTCGTGGTCATGGGCGCCCGCAGAATTTTTTGTAGGGGAGGGGGCAAATTTTTGGTTGATCAAGTTAACGTTTTACAGTGTCAGTCAATCTGCTTGATTTGATTTTAATCAACACCATAAGATGAAAAAGCAGTATTATAGGCCCAGTGGCGTAGCGAGAAATTTTAAAAGGGGTGAGCTATGATTGCCACATTTATTTCAAGCGTATTTTTTCGGCAAGACTATTTTAAAGCTGATTGAGTAACAAGAAAGGCATTAGGGCAGTGGTTCTCAAACTGGGGTCCGCGGTCCTTTTGGGGTCCGCGAGACAAATTTTCTGGGACCGCGAAGCACCTTCCAAAAAAATTAAAACGACGATCCTGAAGAAAAAATTTTGTGTAAAATTAAGTTTTCAGGCAACTTTTCTTCCAATCAACTTAACAAACACAAATTGTCATGAAACCTTACAGGCTACATAGGCATTTATGATATCACAAGAAGCAATTTGATGTCACATTAGTGCAATGGCTCCTTTAGCGTGAAGTCTGCGAATGATGGAGAACGTGCAGTAGCAAAAAGGATCAAGTTTTTTGCGGATGGCTTAAAAGTAAAAACCTGGTGGGTGGCGGCAGCAGTATTGGTTTCAGAGAAGCATACTGCAATGTGTGATTTTAGTCTAACTCTAGTAAATTGTTCATTTTCCTTGAATAAGTTTGCAAAGAAGCAAGTGCCCTCGTCACATTGATACAATAAAAAATCAACGTGTTGTTTTGTGTTTATTTCTGTTAATTTTTCAAGGGGACCGTGAGCCATTAAAAAAATTGCTAGGGGACCGTTGCGTAATTTTTTTTAAAAAGTTTGAGAACCACTGCTCTAGGGGGTTCGAGGGCATGTGTACCCCTGCAAAATTTTAAAAATTCACATGCTGTAATGGCTATGTTAGTGCTTTTTAAATAATTTTCACGCAATTTTTGTTTAAATTTTTTGACCCTAATTCTGAGTGCTTCGCCAAATATGATGCATTTTGTTCGCACATTTTCCATTATGCGTGCTTGAGGCGTAAAGGCTTATTGCTATCTAAGAGGCTCGAAATTATGGAAAAATTGTATACATCAAAAACAGTTTTGAAACTGGCTTGTGCAAGGATGGATACCCCTCATCCTACCCCCTGGATCCATCCCTGGCCATAAGCTACAGAAACCATCAAAAGAGTCTGGCATATTTCAGTCACTTGGCACCATCAATTTTGTTCTTTATTACTAAAAGGCAGAGTCAAAAGGGGGGAAGGGCATGGCACAATTGGCCAATGCCCCCCCCCTAAATAGGCATCATATTCGCAATTTTATAGAGATATATCGGAAGACAATAAATATGGGACGAAAATAGCTTAAGGAGGAAAAATAAAGCCGCTGTAAATCTCAAAACTGGACGTTTTGACATCATAGATTCAGCTGTCATCATCAGCATGCAGTGTATGCAAGGCAGTACAAAACAGAATCACAGTGCAAAACTGAATATATTTTTCGGGCAACACTTAATGTATGCTTAATGCACTATAGGCTAAAATTACAAGCTTAAAATGAACTCAGTCAGCCAGCTCTCCTGTACCTACTGTAACTTCCATTTTTTAAAAATTTTTATTGGCTGAAGCCAGCCCTGCTGCGTGGCCGAGTGTTTCGGAGCGTCGTTTTACGACAGCCGTGATTGCAAGGTTGATGGTTCAAGTCCCACCCAAGCCTCGTTGTCGCGTCCTTGGATAAGATGCTTCACGACAATTATCTCCGCTTGGTGGAATCTAACAAGCAGCAAATTGAAAAAGTCAGAAGCAAAAATTCAAGCGGAAAATCGGAAACAAAGGCAACTTCTAAGCGAGTCTGCATTTGTCCTACGCACCGTCTCTGTCGCTTGAACCGCCTCCGTCGCTTTCTCGCGACAGAAGGATAAAACTGAAGAAATCAATCAATCCATCAAAAAGTAAATGACGTAGCAGAAGAAGTTGAACAGGTCGTTCCATGATAATAATAACATCGTAGCTCATATCCAGTTGTACTGCGTGTATAGCGCTGATACCAACATAATTTAGGCTATTGTAGGAATTACTAGTGAGCATGAAACTAAACTACTACTATTACTAGGGGAAAGTCGGATAAGTTGGACAAAAAAGTGCGTATGTTTGAATAACTTTTGAACAACTGCAAAATAAATAACTAAATCATCGTAGTTGCACCACAGGGCAGTAGATTTATCTGTCTACTTTTATACAGCTTATTATCCCAAAATACTCAACATTTTCGCCCTTACAATTTCATTTTA
Organism: Trididemnum miniatum; assembly: GCA_964006365.1. NCBI lineage: Eukaryota > Metazoa > Chordata > Ascidiacea > Aplousobranchia > Didemnidae > Trididemnum > Trididemnum miniatum. The sequence goes on from OZ023234.1 coordinate 17,785,381, forward strand.
AAAAAGGTCATGAAATTGTCCAACTTACCCTCGGTGGAGGGTAAGTTGGGCAATAGGGTGGGGTAATTTGGACATGCTTTGAAATCAAATAAAACACAAATTATCAAAACATTACTTTTCATCACGAGCTCTTTTACCCAAACTGGAAAAAGTTTCAAGATATTTTATTAAAATAACACTTTACTACGCGTTCACGCAACTTATTTGAATCGGATTTCCCTTTGTTTTTCATTGTACTTTCATGATGGTAAAATGTCAGTTCAAGTTCGTATTTGTAGGGTCATTTTAATTAAATATATCAGGTCGGGGGGGGGGGGGGGGCAACCTTTTCAGGCTCGAAACCGACTTTCAGTTAAATCGTAAGGGTGAAAGCTACTGATCATGGGAATTACCCATTTCGCAAACGAAAATGCCGTGAAGAGCAAAAAAGGATCTTTACGGCCCTGACGCGTTGTTAGCGACATGGCCTAGCCCTAGCGGTACCGCGCGCAGGTGACAGCTACTACGTGCGATTCGCGGCTGAAGCCGATCGCATTTGACATATATACCGGGTGGCTGCTGACTCGAAGAGCGCAAGTTCACTTCGCAGTCTCCCTCAATTACTGTAAAATTTTTAGTGCAATATAAATTGAAAATAACCTCATTTTAAAGAGCAAAAGGTCTTCACGGCCCGGACGCGTTTGAAGAGCAAAAAAGTTCTTCACGGCCCGGACGCGTTTGAAGAGCAAAAAAGTTCTTCACGGCCCGGACGAGTTTGAAAAGTAAAAAAAAAGAGTTCTTTACGGCCCGGACGAGTTACATGAACTGGAAGTGTTGTTGCCCAAGCTCGTCATGTACATGCCGAAGCGGCACGCGATCGACTGCCAGGCATGCAAAGATCGACCGGTGGATCGTGATCGACTGGTTGGCCACCCATGTTATGATCCGTAGTGACACTTGCTGTCCTTCAGTTTTTGCAAACACTGTAGTGATAGAATGAAGACCGCTTTAGCCCCGCATCAAACATCATTTTGCAAGCTTTGTTCTTACCAGGGTTCCAGGGCCGGCGCCAGTAGGGGGCCTGGCCCCCCAATCAAAAAACTTACTCTTTTGAAGACAGCGGCTTTTGTGCTTAATTTCAAACTTTGGCCCCCCTAATTCGACTGCTCTCAGTGCTCTGCCGCCGGCTCTAAGCCTTATTTATGCCTGAATCCACCAGTTTCTTTGCCTCTTCGTACGTGGCAATTGATACCCCGCCTCTCTCAGGTTTCTTCATTCTCCTGGTGAAAACCATCACTCATTAGCAAAGACTAAAGTATTAACTGTTTCGGCAAAATAAAATCTGTAAATAGTCATATTTCTCGGCGCTGAAAATAATTTACACAGTAAAAAGAGTTGACAACACTAAAGTAGGGTACGTTGGACATATGTCCAACTTGCACCTCCGTAAACTGTCCAACCTGTGCTACTTGCCCATGGAGTTGGCCGAGTGGTTGGTGCATTGGGCTCCGAAGCTGGCTTTGCGGGTTCGATGCTCAACTAGGTCATCTCCATGATGCATGTACTTCACTATCACAAAAATCCTAAGCTGCAATTAAGTGGCTTGAAATAAAAAAATAAAATAAAAAAGTATTGCAACTTACCCAAAAATCGCGTTCAAGTAGAAGTATGGTGAAGCATTTCTACTTAGGCTAAGTAAAAGTAGTCAAAATTAATTCTACTTAAGTAATGAAAGTAGAAAGTAATGTCGGATTTTATTTGTTTGTTTTTTATTCGAAGGTTTGCTGTTGTAACGCTTACAATCAGTGTTCAAGTAAAGCAACGGTATTCATAAACTCAAATTTTTATTGTTCACCTTTATTACAGAGACTGTAATCACAAACAGACTTCAGTTCCCCGTCCTGTCCGATCATGTTTTCGATAAGCAGAGCAAAAAAACAAAAAAAAAACTAAAATCGTGGTCAAATCACTAAAAAGGAATGGCTGCGCATCTACTTCTATTTTGCATAAACTTTATTACTACTCAAGTAGCGCGTTACTTCAAGAGAATTTTACTTGAAGTAAAAGTAGAAGTATCAGAAATGAAAAATACTTTGTTAAGTCGCTCGTTACTGAAAAAAGTGCTTATGTAGTCTAGTTAAGTAGCACTACTTCGTAACTGACCACCTCTGCTCACCACCATAGTTTTTATGGTTAGGGTTAGGGTGGTGAGTCGCAGGGCTGCAAACTCGAAAGAACTCGATCATTTTGCCAAACTCGAACTTGAACTTAAACTCGAAAAAATATTTTTTGAGAACTCGAACTCGAATAAACCTGTTCGAGTTCAAGTTCATTAGAACGATATTTAAATTGTTGAAAAGAAATAAAAGATCATTACGACATATAGTTTGTTGTTCAATTGTGACCACAACACTGACTATTTCGATGGTACTGAACAGCTGAAATAGGCTAATAGTCTTGAACCTACTGCACGAGCGAAGTATTTTTATCTTTTTAATTGCATGAGTACCGGCGGTGAAAAAGTTGTATCGATTTTGGATAATCACCTGCCTGAACTCGAACTTGAACTCGAAAAAGCTTATTTTTGTCGAACTCGAACTTGAACTCGTAAATAATTAAATTAGAGAACTCGAACTTGAATTCGGACTTGCTAAAATAGGTTGAACTCGAACTTTATTTTTTATTTTTTTGTTTAGTTGCATATTTATCCTCCTATCACGAGAAAGCGATCAATGCGCTATACGAGCTCGCTTAGGAGTTGCCGGCCATCAGTCTACCACACCAAGATGGTGGAATCCCGCTAAGTGCCTTTCCCAACGGCACAACAAGTAAACTTGCGGGCTTGTTCTCCACACTGTTTCTTTAATGCTGAGCGTGAAGTAGGGAAGCTGTGAATACCAAGTTTAAAGTCATTGGTTTGACCCGACTCGGAATCAAACCCGAGTCTACAGCTCAAGAGACAGACGCTCTATACCACTCGGCCATCTGAACTCGATCTTGAACTCGAATAAAATTCGATCGAGTTCGCAGCCCTGGTGAGTCGTGACGGTACCTTTCATCGACTTTTGTGTGAACCGTCTAAAAATTTTACAAAAATACTTGGCGTAATTTTTTTCCAAGGGGTAAGACCAACGCCTCCTTCTCTTGGCTTCTTATAATTTGCAACAAGCTTACTTTGAATTAAAAAGTTGCAGGCAATGCGGTTGCTGGGCATACCGAACCCTTTTAATCAATCTCTCAGTTGATGTTATGTCCAAAAAAAAAACGAAAAATAATTCATAGTAAGCTTGTAAATTAAATGAAGCGAAGAGAAGGAGGCTATGGGTTTAGTCCTTGAAGAAAATTCACCCTTAGTATTTTTTAAAGCTTTTAAAACGTTAACAGTAAAATTTCCCCCGCTTAAACTCTTTCACCATAGGCATATCGCCTATTTCGGATTTTTAAAGATCACTAATTGATTTCACCTACAATTTTTTGTATTTATTTTTATTAATGCACTGGTAGCCTATTCTAGTTTAGCCCCTTCAGCTTTGACGTCAAATTTTGATGCGCATTTTACAACCAAGGTAAAACGTATTGAAGCTATGGAGCAATTGTGCACTTCTTATTTAAAATCAGAGAGGCAAGTGCCGATTTGCCCCTTCTACAGACGCCTACTTGTGTGTGTGTAGATTAATTCGGCACTTTTAGCTTTGCATTAAACGTTGTTGCGCATTTCTCACTCAAAATCCAGGGGGGGCAAGTGCCCCCCTGTGGGCGCCCATGCTCGTGGTCGTTGTAAAAACCAGGGCTGGGGAGCCATTGCAGAAAATGTCTGGCTCCGGCTCCAGCTCCGGAGCTCTCAAGCGTTACATCTGTGGCTCCAGCTCCGGCTCCGGAGCTGAATATTTTTTAAGTGCGGCTCCGGCTCCACAAATTATGGTCGGCAAAGATTTGCTTCAGTCTTAAAGTCAGACCATCAGAGTCGAAGCATTTTCTGTGAATAATCGGAATGCTGTGAATTTATATGCAGACAAAAGACGCAAACCTGAACACTGGCAAGTGGTAACTAATAAATATACGTGGAAATTTGTGCAGTCTTCACGAGCATCTGATCAGCTTCTGGACTGTCCAGAGTCCACCTTGAGATTATATTCACGGGATTGTCAATTATTACTAGTTTCCAAATTCACTATTTTATGGTGCATAAGGTGGACGCTGACAGGAATGTTGTTTAGTTTTCAAGTCTATTTTTCATTTTTGTTTGTTTTTCGGGTGTCACGGCCATGTACAAGGTATGTTTTCCCTCTTATCTTTTTTTCCCATGTCTTAACGTTTTTTCTGTTTTCTTGTCTTTCTTTTCATGAATTTTCTCTTAAACGCTGTCGTTTTGTATTGTATTTGCATTAACAAGAATAAAAAAAAATTACTACTTATAAACATAGTAGGCCTATCCAGCTGACTTGCAAAGAAAACCATGACAAATTTGTCAAATAAAACGTGTATAATAGCTTATTAATCAACTATTAGTAAACCAAAAACTGACAGACACGTATCATTTTAGGTTAAACTGCAATGATTATCTACGCTTTTTGCGACTGCTTATAGCTATTCTTACATATCGCTAGTCTACCAGTACACTTTTTTGCTACTGTGGTTGCCTTCTTGCTGTCTGAACTGCTGCGTAACCAAGAAAAAACGCGAATAACCTTTATCTCTCTTGACGCACCGGTTGTCTGTTGCGTTTAATCAGTCGTAACTGCTTTGCACGTTTGTTTTAGCAATTTTTAGCTTGCCGAATGGAAAAGCGAAAATTTGATTTTTCTTTGATTCGCCAATGTTGGCCGATCAAAATTGAAGCAAAAATCAACTATTTGATTGCACTTTGATCAACAATCAAAGTTGATCAGTGTCGGTGAATGCGAAAAATGAGGTTGATTACAAGTTGAATCTACTTTGAGCTGATCGTAGGTTGATTCGTGTTGGTGAATTCGACCCTGAGTACCGGTACTGTTCTTCGTGTGAAATTGATGTTGTGACCGTTTTATTTTATCTGTAGGCTTTCACTGATGTACCAGCACATGCACGGTAGTAACTAAGCTTACGAAAAGAATAAACTCTGCCCCATTTTCCTTTTTAATGTTTCTTAAGTGTAATTAAATCAGCCTAGACTAAACAGACATAATGAGAGTTAATTGTCACTAGTATGCCGATACTAGACTTTGTTATGCATAGGCTTACATTCCTTTTTTGTTGTTATAAAACGTTTTTGGTGTTGGCATAGATACCATCTCAAACGTGCCAAAATTTGCAAATGATGCGAACTTGTTTGTCTAAACACTACGCTACAAGACAAAAAACAATTGGTTATAGAATCAACAAACTAAGTGGTCTTTTTGTGCCAAAAATTGAAGGCTCGGTTTGGTCAAGATTTTCAACCATTCGGAGCCGGAGCTAATTGTTTCATTTATGGCTCCAGCTCCGGCTCCACAACAAATCCAAATTACGGCTCCGGCTCCGACTCCGGCTCGGAGAAAAATGCTTGGCTCCGGGGCTCCGAGCTCCGGCTCCCCAGCCCTGGTAAAAACGACTCTCCGAACCAAGCGCCTTAACCTATCGGCACACCGATTTTATTTTTGTTTCAGTTCTTCAAATGGTAAAACAACTATATCGAAGTTAATAGCTCAGAAACTTATCGAAAAAGAGCGGCGCAAATATGGTGTGAAAACTATCAAAGAATATTTCGAGGTTTGCATGAAGTAGATGTTGTACTTATGCTTTTTTAAAGAGCTATATGCAAATGAATTCCTGTTGACACTCGCCTACTGCTTTTTTGGCCCAAACGTATAAACCTTAACAGACTATGTAAGCCTACATTGAACGTCGTCTGCAGAGAAGCAAATAACAGCAACGGTTTAAAATTTACAACGTTTTGTTAAGTGCTGAAAGCTTAACATTTATTTGCAGAAAAACCAGTATCCGGCTTTCTTTTATGATTCTCTTTATATGCTTGCACTTTTACTCAACAGAAGTTTAAATAAAAACCAAATCACACATGGACCTAATGACCATGGGTTACATTTTGATTCTTGGGGTACATCTTCAGAAAAAGCTGAGCTATTGGATTTCTTAGAAAATGAAAAATTTGAAGGTAGGCAGCTCCTGTTTTTACAATTATTTTCATTTTCTTAACTCTACTATAGCTGCAAAAAAATATAAGCAAAATTGTTACTGAAGGTATTACCGGATTTATGTCACTTAACGAAGAAGGAGATCGAAAGCTAAACTTTTCCATACGAAGTTTTAATCCAATTGAAGGTAAATTTAATCTACGTTTAAAAGCAACAATGTGCGTGGGCCCAGCTGCCTACTGGATGTACCAGTTGCTGTGTGGCCCTTAATAAATGGCCTTTCAGTTAGTTTTAAGTTTTGAGCTTAGCTTAGGTTTTGAGCTTAGTTTTTAAATATTTCTTTGCCCCAAGTATTGGTTTGTGTCTGTTGTGGTTTTTAGTTTTAATTTTGCTTCATCCCCTAATTTTAATAATTACATTGGCATTAAATATCCGAAAGCTAGACACTTACTGCATCAAGTATTTCAACTAAATTTTGGTATAAACATTCTTCATTCTTGCAAGAATTAAAGCGATAATTAATATCTGGTCCACCAGACACTTGACCTTTTTCCGCAAATAGCTACGATTAAAAGCTTGTTCACCCGATTCTCACCTACAAATTGAGCTTTTGCCGATTGAGATCCCCAAAAAATTATTTAAGAACTTTACAGACAAGTTTGAAGTTGTTGCTCACTATGATGCTATAACTGACATCTACCGAGAAACTTCAAAGATATGTTGGCCAAACAATTTCCCTCCACCTGACATACCGAAGTGTGGATTAGACGGAAGCAAGTGCAATGACGGGCGTAAGTTTTTGAGTTGTGTCAGTTGTGAGGTTTATTGCTGCGTTGCTACTGGCTTAAAATTCTGCGTGACGAAAGCGATTCCAGGCTCTAGCCTACCACGTTTGACATAACGCACCAAACTGCTGACTTAAAGAGCGCGTGCTCACTTCGCAGTCTTTCCTACAGTAAATGCACTGATCCCTTTCTTTCATTGAGTTTTGAAAATAATTACTTCAGTTTTTTGTTTATTTTGCTTATTCTGAAGTGTCAATTGAAAGCCGTCAGATCTACTAAAATTTTGTTGGTGCAGTGGCATGGCTTTAAAAAGAGTTACATCAGTACGTTGAAACAAGTACGTTTTTCTTAAAAATTATGATTTTAGTTATTATTAAGGCCATTTTTTTTTTGACCTAAAAAAATATATTTTTGACTTTATTTTAGTAAAATTTTGACTTTATTTTGACTTAACCGCTTCCGCGTATTATTTGTGTCTTGTTGCACTTTATTAATTAAATATGTTTTATAATCTGCAATTTACATAAGTTTTTAAAGAAAAAGGTAGCCTACTTCGAACATTTTCTCAATTACTCAGTGTTGAAGCTAATGCAACAAAGCGACGCATGACGTTAACACTGGAAAGACTGAAATTTTGAGTTACCTTTAACGACGGAGGGTGTCATTTTGATACCCTTGTAATTTGAAGTCCATAATTCACATATTCTTTTATTTATTTTAGCATAACAGCACAAACAGGTCAAACGTGGAGAAACTACTCCCTAACTAGCGAAACAAGCGATGTATAACGGCTATAAGATGCACGATAATTTAGAACCCCACTACGCGAGCAGCGGTAGCTTAATTGCAGGTTGTGCACACTCGGTCCATACTGGCAGTGAATTTTCCACAAAGGGATTTTTGCATTTATTGCATATGCCAGCAGAACTGTTCATTGTGCACATTTGTCTTTGACTTGGCAATTTCGCGTTGGAGGACATGGAGGTTGTTGAAAGTTTCGATCTGCACCAGCATCATCTCTTTCTGATTGACATAGTAGAACTTTTCACGATATAGGCATGCCAAGTTCTTCCGCCAAGTAATACAAAAAATGCCTTCTTGAAATTTTCATGCCATTGATTTCTTGAAATTTGTATGCCTTTTTATGCCATTGTCTGACTCTATGTCAAGGATTTCTTCATCCCCAACTTCAGATATACCTTCAGGCAGAGGTGGGCATTCCGCAATTTGAAGCGCAAAGCGCTAGTTGCGCAACTTTCGCACGTGCGGAAGTTGCGAAGCGCTTTAACAAATTATTTTTAGCCATTGCGCAAGTTGCGCAGCGCTTCAAGGAAAATAAATCCTTCCTGCGCTTTATTGCGTTGCGAACTGAAAAAATATATAATAGTGTGCGCATTATTGCGCTGCGAACTGAAAAGAATCTGGTAGCGTGCGCTTTGTTGCGTTGCGCACTGTCGGAAGTTGAAATACTGCGTTGCGCTTTGTCGGATTAATTAAAGCGCTATGTGCTGGAGTAAGCAGTTTTTTGTAACTGTTTTTAATAGAATAGCAGTTTGTTTCTTGATGCGTACAACAGGCCAATAGGTCAATTTATTGTAGCAGAAATGTTCAGCTCATCAGAAATGTGGTACACTGAAGTCTTTTGCTTTTTAAAATAATTGCAAGCGCTTAAAGAGATCATTGAGTGTTGAATAAATCGTATTTACTTGTTGTTGTGGAGAACTTCGCCGCATACGCAAATTATGATTTACCGCGATGAGGTGCTTTTAACGGCACGCGACAATGCAACTTGGCGCAGTGGTTTGGAGCGTCGTTTTTACGACGACCATGATCGCAAGGTTGAAGGTTCAACTCCCAACCTAGTCTCGTTGTTGCGTCCTTGGATAAGATGCTTCACGTTGATTATCTCTGCTTGGTGAAATCTGGCAAGCGGCAAATTAAATAAGACAGAAGCAAAATTCAACCGGAAAACTCGGAAACAAAGGCAACTCCTAAGCGAGTCTGGATTCGTCCTAAGCAGCGCCTCCTTCGCTTTCTCGTGATAAGAGGATGAAGATGAAGAAAGCAATCATCAGCAACGCATCTTTTTTCGCTTCTTATTTAATTTTCCTGTTCATTGACCACGCAAAATCCTGTTACAGTCACTTGCATTAAAATCGCTGTCGCGTTCTAGACAACTGCGTGCTGTTAAAACACCTATAAAAATAACTCAAGAAGAAATTGCATTGCTTATACTTCTACTCGTTGCGCTTTATTAAATTTTTCACTGCGAAAGTTGCGTTGTGCTTTTTTTGTATAAACCTCGTTGCGGAAGTTGCGTTGCGCTTTAATGCAAAAAAATTATTGATTGCGGAAGTTGCGTTGCGCTTTAATGCGAAAAAATAATTGATTGCGAAAGTTGCGTTGCGCTTCAGTCAATTTAAAAATTAGGTTGCGCTAGTTGCGCTGCGTTTCATGACTTAGCGGAACTTTTGCGCTTTGTTGCGCTGCGCTTCAACCAATTTTAAAAAAATGCCCACCTCTGCCTTCAGGTATATGTCACGCAGAGTATGCAAAAACTTTTCTACTGATCCTTCTTTTTGAGCTATTTACTAAGCTGTAGCCTACACTGGGAATAAATGCTACTGGCTAACCTAACTTATCAAGTTCATTTTTGACATAACGCAATAAAACTGTTATTGAAGAGACGTCATAGACAAATGCATACCAAAAAGATTTGACAATTAGTGAAAACTGTACAATGGGTGTCGCAATGATACCTTCCGTCGTTCAAGGTAAATTACGAAAATCAGGTCACGTTTTGTACTCCACACAAAAAATGACTGCAATACCTCGTCAAGCTCATTAAAGGATTAAAAGTCACAAAAGGAATCGGTTCAACAGCAATCGGATTTGATTTAGCAACACTTCATTTTTCAAAAGGTGTCAAAATGACACCCTCCGTCTTTCTAGTGTTAAAACCTAGGATGACGAGCCATTGTGTGTACCGGTATCAATTAGTGTGTAATACAAAAATTGCGTTGCTATCGCAACTGTACTGTACACTAACATTATGTCTATGATTTGTTTAACGAAAGCCACGCAGTATAATCACCAGGACGTTTTATTGTAATACAGCACCATATATTTCTTTACATTCTTAACATCAAAATTTCTGTCTTTTCTCAGTAATTTATTGAGCATAGAAAACGACCTCTCAACAGCAGCAGAGGTTGGCTGGGCTTTTTGCAATAGTGCGCAGCTTGTTGGATCAATTGTCAAGTTGGTACAGTTTTTTATTGTTTCTAAATCAGAGTTGGATAGTCGTTTGTTAATGCAGTTTTTAATTGCGCAAGGATCATCATCGAATTGCATATTCTTCAGCAGTCCGTATGCTTTGGTTATTGTGCAGGCACTTCCTTCTGCTGTAAGAACTCTACGTTGGCTGCTAGCGTCCGGCATTGATTTATTTTAACCAAGTCCGACACCAAACCTTCCACATTGATAGCGTCTTTTGCTCTGCTGACTAAGAGGCCTGCATTTGTCCAATTGTTGACAATGGTACGAACAGCTGGAAGGTTCTCACTATAATATAAGGCAGCTCTAAGCCAAGTTGCCCATCTTGTAATTACAGAGTCAGGAGGAGATGGCAGACCAGCATCATGAAAATCTTTCTTGCGATCTTTGTTTTTGATTGTTGCTGCCTTGATCGTTGTTATTACTTGATCAATATTTTTAAAACGAGCACGCACACGCATAGCGCAGTTATGTTGAAAGTGCGCAACGCAGGTGACATGCATCAAAGGGTATAATTCCTTTAATGTCTTTCCAGCCGAAGACATGTACCGAGCAGCATCAGTCAAGAACAATGAAAAAATCTCGCGTTTTATTTCAAGTTGTCGCAATATGTCATCCACAGTGTGCAGAATAATACTGCTATTAACATTGCGACCGCTGTCAAGTGGATGGCAATTAACGAGGAATATCTGATTTGGAGCATCTAAGCTGCCCACAAGCACATTGTTTAGCAACCTCTGCTTCATCTACAATCAAAAAAAAATGTTTGTCACGAAGTAATTCTTGAATTTGTTTCTCTTTTTGGGATACCAATTTAGCAACACATGCCCGGGCTGCAATCTCCGAAGGCAATACTTTTCCCATTCTAGGAAACAGAGACTTTAAAGAAGGATGGTTCAGTTTATGAAGTGGGATGTCTGCAGCTAAGAATGAAGAAACAACCTGTTCCTAGAAGTTTACTTGATCGAAATGTAAAAAAGTTTGCTTACTTTGAGATTTGCTCTTCGTCCCCAATATTCCTTGGTGTTGCTTACTTTTTCGGTGGCTTTCTACAAACAACTTTTTGTCGCATTTGACTAACACGTCGCAAAGGTTGCATCGCAAGTCGCCGGCAGGAGTTGCCGAAAACTCATCCGGATATTCCTGGCAAGTTTGCCTAACTTTCGCTATAGAAGATTTGGCTTGTTTTGGCATTCTTTGCTTTGCAAGCTACAACTTAAAAGACTTCGTGTAAAGAGCGCAAGGGTTTTATAGGATTAGATTAATTGTCTAACAATTATGTATGTATGCATCAACAATGACGTTTCGTGCATAATAAGTGGTATTTCCTTCTCAATTACCGCACACATTATTGTGACGATAGTGCGAATATTGCAATTATTTCAAAAGTTTAAAATCAAATAAAACTGCGCATAAAATTTTAATAGCAGCTCAAAATTCAAAAAAATATTTAAAAAATATGAATTTGTTCGTTTTTGTAAGGAAGTTTTTGATAAAGACAATTTTGACAAATTTTGACTTCATGCAAAATTTAGACTTTATTTTGACTTATAAAATCTACCAAAACAGACTCCTGAACACCTGAAACGAACTTAGTACACATTTGATCATGTAACAAGGTCCTGAAAAAATTTTGACTAGCGGGCCCTAGTTATTATCTATCTCATATGTTTGTGCTAGATTGGCTACGCATGTTACGTCAAAAATCAGGTGCATGCCCTTAAGGTCACTTCAGCTAATCAAAATGATTAACCAATATTTCGTACAAACTGTGACTCTAATGATAATCTAATTGTCGTAATTTGTTTTAATATACTATGTTTAGGTTTGTCTGTGATGAATCTCGTGATTATTTGCATTTTGACAACTACTTTTTTATTGATTGCTGCAGTGTCTACAATTGCGATGCTTAGGTTAGTAAACTATTGGTAGAATTCACGTTTCAGCCATTTCATCTACGGTGTGCTTACTCCATAGAATTGGGCAGATGCCTTTGAGCACAGAAAAAAACTGCCTAAGGATGTTTTACGAGGTCGTTTTTTTAGTTTTTGTAAAAAGTAAGTGCAAAAGCATAAAATAGCATTTTTGAAAAAGGAAGATTTTTATCTTCTTAATGACGGTCTTTAGAAATTATCGTTTGCGAAAAGAACTTGAAGGCCAACTTTGGAGAGTGAATTGGAATGAAATAGAAGGTCCAATTAAGCCTATTGGTGATACTACGGATTGTGCAGACCTTCCACAAACATCCGAACAAGATCAGCAGCCTGATACTCCAAACACGTCGGCCAATAAACTGACTCCGCGCTTCGCCCATTTCATCCCTTCAATCTCTCCAGCATTTGCCACCAAGCAAGCTCACAAATTTAGGAAGAAGTTAACGTCAAACTGGAAAGACAAAAGTTTCTCCAACGTAAAGAAATTGTATTTGCTTAGTTAGCTACTCTCTATTCATTTTCTTTTATCGTGTGTTTTCAGCTAAAATCTCATGAAAGTTTCGTATCAGATGACAAGTCATGGAGTGGAATAACTTCAGCTGCTATGTACAGGGTAAATCTTTTGCCGAAATTCATGCTAGGTCTATCAATGATTTTTATTATAGTTACCGATATCTCAAAAAAATGGTAAATAAGCATTTTTTCAAAATTGTAACACGTACAGCTGCGCGACATGTAACCAAATTTATTTGTTGCATAGAACATATCGGTCGTCTTGAAAGGATCAAACCGACGAAAGATAGAACTAACCAAACAAGTTCTCATTGAATTGAAGCATGTAAGTTTTGATAAGTAACTCTACCAACAACATCACACACGGCTGGTTCTACGGGTAGGACACTCGTACGTGAATGATTCCGAGGTAGAGAGTTACTGTACTGTTTGGAACAATTTTTACTTAAATTTTGCTATTCCTACACAGCAAAATCTCCTACCAATCATTATTTCGACCTAATTAGGTCTCGTGAGAGGACTTCTGGACTGAAGATCTTTAAAATTAATTCGACACCTGTGATGATGTGATATGTATATGAATCTTTTGCAAATATTATGCTGATACATTCCTTTTAGATGCGAGATATTACCCACGAGCATCTCACGAGATTTGAAGGTGCCTGTGTTGATTGGCCGCATATTTGCATTCTCTCTGAATATTGTCGGAAGGGAAGCTTGAAAGATATTTTATTAAATGAAGAAATTCGAATGGATTGGATGTTTCGAGTTTCGTTGATGAATGATTTGGTCAAAGGTTAGAAAGAATTTTGTTGCAAGTTAAAAACTCCTTTTCCGTGTTAAGCCCTACCAATGTGGACAAATGGAAGCCGTGCATGTAATTTGTAATAACATTATCAATTTATCTCTGCATTAAATGCAATATGTTTGAACTGGCAAAGACAGTTCATTCAATCAATATTATAAGGGTGGAAAAAGTAGCATGAAGATGGTCACGTCGTCTTAAGTTTTCAGTTTTCAAGAATATCAATGTCATTAAGTTTTCAAGAATTGTAAATATCGAACGTTAAGCAAGTTTTTTATACCAGTTTGTTTCGACTTCATTCATCGCCCTTCAGCCCTTTCTTGTCGCAAAGTCTCTTGTTGACCATTGATAACATTGACATTCAAATGCACTGTGTGTTTAAATGTGTTTGGGTCAAGTTGACGTCAGTCATGTCGCATTCTGGCTAACCTTCAACACAATTTCAGCTCTTTTTTAGGTTTGGCTTTCTTGCACAACAGCGCCATACAATTTCATGGAAATTTGAAATCAACAAACTGCGTCGTTGACTCTCGATTCGTTCTGAAGATCACCGATTATGGACTTCGTTCGTTTCGAACCGTTCCAATGATCGATGAATCGTATCTAGAATGTGAAAGTAACGATGTGAAGTGTTTGCTGATTTGGGAGTTCTTGAGAGGAATTGATGATTTTACTAATAGAAGATTATTGCAAATTTGTTTTGGGCATCTTTTGACCAAACCTAGATCATGAAAACAAAATTTTGTCATTAACAGCAACGAAAATAATTGAGCTTTCATAAATAAATGACATAAGAATGAAAAGTTTGCAGTAGGAATAGCTCTGCAAAGTGATAGAACAATCGATTAGGCTTCAAGTGACCATTTCTCGTTTTGTAGTAGGATACTTAAAATCACGAGCCGTTTTTCCTTGTCATGAGTGACTTAATTGCTGCAGGTTACCGATGTTGATAATGGCTTTTATCTGATTGATGCAAAGTTCAATGCTTTTGATTAAAAGATTCTATTTTCGTAGAATGCTTCGACTAAACTACAGTAGATGGAACGCCATATTTGGTTTGAGAGTTTTATTTCTTTTGATGTTGTTTTTCAGGCTTTTTATGGACAGCTCCTGAAATCTTGCGAGGGTTAACCGACAGTTTAACCCCAGGCTTACAAAAGGCTGATATTTACAGCTTTGGTATAATTTTACACGAAATAACCTTGCGTAAAGGTCCGTTCTACACAGAAGAAAAAGAAATCACGTTTGTTGGTAAACAGTCTATTGCAATGCCAATTGTTATTGTTGTCTTGTGAGTGTTAAATCGAATTGTTTTAGAACACAGCGCATCACCAAGTTATATCAAAATAGAATTAAATCCCCCAAATGGCTGTTTCGCCGCAAGGCTCTTCAAGAGAGAAGCTAAAATCGAAAAATATAAAAACAATGAATTAAAAACGATGGTTGGCGCTTAGGCCAAAAGTGCATCCGTAATTTAAACCCTTCTCATTATTTTGTATGTTTACAGCAGGTCAAGTTGAATTTTGAATAGACTTTTTGCAACCAACAGCCACCATATTATTTATTAGACATTATCAAGAGAGTTCGTCAAGGCTACCAACCTTGCTTTCGACCCTCGTTTCGCTTATCCGATGTAAATGAAGATTTATACAAGCTGCTGCAAAAATGCTGGAATGAAGATCCCATTATGAGACCTGACATTACATCATGCAAGAAAACAATCGAGAAATTAAACAAGTAAGCTTCTGTGAACTAGCCACGCTTGTGAGCCCCCCACCACTTGTTACACGTTTTGGCTCATTCTGTTAGCGTAAAGATTTGATTTGTTTTAACATATTCTTGTCATGGTAGAAATACCTTTTTTCGTTGCTGAGAGCTTACTTAAATGCATTAAAGTAGGCCTACGTTGCTACTCCAGTTTGTATACATAAAAATTAGACGAATGACGTCAAAAAGCCACAAGTTGGAGTCCAGTTATGCAAAATATTCAACGCTTATTATCAGTATAATCTACAAGTTTTTCTGAATTTTGTTGTTGCGGTTGATGTTAGCCTGCACGTGTTGCTTTCTTTGTTCTTTCATCATACTGGTCAACAAAATTCTGGTAATGACACTTTATGTGTATGAAGCTCGTGTTTTTTTAGAGAAAACCAAGGAAATTTAGTTGAGAATCTCCTCCAAAGAATGGAACAGTATGCAATAAATCTAGAAGGACTTGTTGAAGAACGGACTGCGGCGTACTTAGATGAAAAGGAGAAGGCTGACGAATTGTTGTATCAAATGTTGCCTGTGTAAGGTTTGGCTCGTATTTTGAAATCAGTACATTGCTCAAAAAAATAGATTATGAGCTTCATAGCAAAATGCAAAGATTGAAACCCACAAAACCAACAGCATCGATGATTACCAATAATCTTATTCTATTTTATCGAAAATGCAACAATGGGTGCTTTTGATATGCCTTGCATATAAGTCAGTTATGGAGTACTCGAGTACTGTTCTCGTACTCGAGTACACTCGAATACAGCTTTTCTGAGTACTCGTACTCGAAACTTTGAATCTCAGGAAGTACCCGTACTCGAACCTAAAAGTACTCGGACTCGGTCTAAAAATCAGTCTAAAACACGAGTACTTTGATTTTTATAATACTTATAACAGAAACTTTCGTCGAAGTCTGCTTAAAAGTTCCGTAAAACTTAATGTCGACTATAAAGAGCTTAAAACCATTGTTCAAAGTGGTAACAAACATTTAATTAAACAACTTCAGGAAAAGTAGTTCCAATTTATGTAGCAAATACCTGCAACTGATTTTAAAGTGTAAAGTTTCACTGCGAAAAATGTACTCGGTACTCGTACTCGAAGTCAACCACCAATACTCGTACTCGAAGTCAACCACCAGTACTCGCACTCGAAGATTCTCAAGGCAAGTACTCGATACTCGTACTACAAGATTGAGTACTCGACTCCATCCCTGTATAAGTTAGCCATAGTCACCTTTTTGCAACTCTGTTAGTTATCTTGTGCAGTGCTAACACAGCCAAATGGAAATATCAAAAAGGCTTATACAAGCAATAGCGTGGCGAAAAATATTAAAAGGAGAGGAGCATAAAGTACAAAAGCCATCGAAAGAATCTGGCATATTTCATGCACTTAGCGACATTGTTTCTCTAAAAGGTAAAGTCAAACGGGGGCATTGTGCCCCCAAAATACGCTACTGTACACAAGAACATGAGATTTTGATCATTTCAATTATAAATTGTAGCAGTTAAGCACCTAGTTTGCATGCATCATACAGATCTGTAGTGAATCGTTTGAAGCGAGGAGATTCAGTTCCAGCGGAAGCGTTTGAAAGCGTCACGATTTGCTTCACTGACATCGTTGGCTTCACGTCGTTGTCCGCCGCGTCAAGTCCGATGCAGATTGTTGATCTTCTAAATGATCTTTACACTTGTTTTGATGGAATCATTGAAAACTATGACGTTTACAAGGTGATATCGATGATATGTTTGATAAAATGAATTAACGTGTAGTACGGTGGGTATATTTAGGCCCGTAATTATGTTGGTTCGTGAAATCAAATCCGTTTTACTACCAACAACTGTGAACTGAACGTCGATACTGCTTACAAATTTGAGCGGTAAAAAGTATTAATTGGGCTTATGGCATTGAAAACAAGGTACTTGCTGAGTTGCTACACTCTTGACTTTTGTATTGAGTAAACTATTTCGGCAATATTGATGCGACACTGTTAAATACATCGCAAATATAAGCTGGAAAAGCAATTAAGCAAAAGGTTGCCTTTTGAAAGTTCACCAGCTTGCAATTTTTTAAACAAGCTGATTTTAAAAGAATGTAGGCTTGGTCTAAGATATTTTTCAACATTCAAAACGCGAAAAAAATTGAATTCGATGTTTCAGATAGAAACAATTGGAGATGCTTACATGTTAGTCTCAGGCTTACCTGTTCGTAATGGCATACGTCATGCTTGTGAAATAGCTCGAACATCGCTGCAGTTGCTGGAAGCTGTTCGAAATTTTGAAATACGTCATCGACCAGGAGATCAACTCAATCTTAGACTCGGGATACATTCAGGTACAGATTATTTTTGATCTATTTTATTGCATCATTGTATGTACCAATAGCATTAAAAAGCATTGTTAAATACTTTATTTTTAGTGTTTGCACTGATATTGGCGTCTAAAGTGACGTAAATTTTACTCAGAATCAAAACCGATGAAGCAAGCTAACTATGATGGAGCAGGCTAATAGAACTTATACAGTAGAAAAAAATTTACGTCAGTG
Organism: Trididemnum miniatum; assembly: GCA_964006365.1. Classification (NCBI taxonomy): domain Eukaryota; kingdom Metazoa; phylum Chordata; class Ascidiacea; order Aplousobranchia; family Didemnidae; genus Trididemnum; species Trididemnum miniatum. Next base: position 17,803,082 of record OZ023234.1, read on the forward strand.
ATTTTGTCAAGCATAACATTGTAACAATAAATCTGAGCCCATAAAGTTAATTTTATATTCTACAGAGATTTTTTGCGAAGAAAGTAGAGCAATTAGTTACTTAAAATTAGTTCCAGGAATTAAAATTTTTGAAAAACTTTTTGCTGAACACTTAAATGGTGAAACACTTTAGTCAAACAATTTATTGTATCTGCAACAAAACCAAAAACTTTCCGGTTAATAATACAAGCTGTTAATAAACATTTAAAACAACCTATTATGAATTTATGGTTTTACTTGATCAGGGCCTTGTTGCGCTGGAGTGGTGGGACTGAAAATGCCTCGTTACTGCTTGTTTGGTGATACCGTCAATACAGCATCAAGGATGGAGTCAAATGGGTTACGTAAGTTTGCTGTAACGATTTACTGTATTTGTTTTGCATTGCTGGACATCGCAACTAGAATCAGTATTCATTAGGTCTACGTTTTTTTTGGAGAAGTAGCTTTATGTTTTTACGTGAGTATAAGCCATTGTTGCTTTTTACCAGTACTAATTACTAAGGCACTGCTTTTTTATGCTTGACAGCTTTATCCATTCATGTTTCTGAGTCTACGAAGAAACTACTAAATCAATTTCAATCATTCAAACTGAAGCGAAGAGGCGAAGTAGCCATGAAAGGCAAAGGAATGTTGACTACATACTGGCTAGTTGAAGAAATAGAACAAAACGATGGTCAGACTTTACATGGAGTATCTTACCCTTCATTACAATCACTAAAAATGATATAGGATATACTGTACAGTATGTTTTGTTTTACTTAATGCTCTTAATTTAGGTTTGAAATCAGCGCTATTTTATTAAACTTTTAATTTGTATTCATTTGTTTTGTGATGATGATGCTTACCACACGACGTCAGACACGTTTGTAAAAGTACATAAAATACTTCCTAACTATAGCGGGCTTTAACTTGGTCAAAACTTTTCTGAAGTTGACCTTTACTAGGCGTACATTTTTCTTAAGTTTACGAGTATGTTTAATTTTTGTCACTTCTCAGATAACCAAACGTTGAATTTTCATCGCCAGTCTTTAATCAAAAACTGTGCCGGCACCAAGGCAAGACTACTTGAACCCGGGCTTGATAGGGATCTCTTTTTGTTTTTCTTTGAAGACTATCCGGGTGTAGAAACATGTCTGTTGTCCCATTAGGCCATTCCGGGGTAAATTTTACCTACCGAGAGGGAAATTTTTCTGAATTAAAGAATAAAAAAAACTTTAATTTTCAGTGTTGAAAAAGCAGTGGTCGTACACTGGGGGTAAATTATATCTTTTTCTTTCGGCAAGGGGTAAACGAGACAAAAAGATTAAGAACCCCTGCATTATGGCATTGGGGTGGATGTCTGCTACATCAAGCAGCTTTGTTATTGGTATCTACGGAACTCGTTCTTACTGTACAACAATGAGTTTAAACCAGCACACTCGCAATTGTAATAGTCTTAACTTGTTTAATTTCTCGTATAATCGCAACGTAGAAAGTAAAAGCCTACTAAACAAACCAAAAATACAAAAGAAAAGTAGGCAAATAAATAACCAAAATCGCTAAGACAACTTTAAAAACAAAATATCTGGGATCATGCAAATCCTCACACAAGATTAGCATATCCCAGGAAAACAAAGGATTATAATATTTGGAGTGTGAAACGTACTATTTTACTTACTGATGATGTTTTTCATTCAAGGATGTCAGTAAATATACTGGTATACTGTATATGCGACGGTGTAACTATGTGGGTATAGCAGACAAAAATACTATACCTCCTTTTCACAGCCAAGTATTCACAAAATCAAATTTTCCACTACCTACTAGCAAAAACTTTTTCTAATTACAGTAACACTATATATGGTTTCTTTTACGACAAAACAACGCAAACCACTAACTTTCGAATGCAAATTAAACAACCAAAAAAAAAGCAACATCAGCAGCAATTACAATAAATAAATAGTTCTAAAATTAAAATATCTTTAATGCACTGTCATCTCACAGTGGTTCAAACCAACGTCCTCCTTGTTTGAATTGCTTCGGATTAGCTAGAACAGCCCCTCTCTTGGGCGTATACCCAGTAAGTCACGGCCTTGACTTCAAAACTTAACACTTCTTAAACGAGAACTTCAGCTTTATCCAAAGATTGAGCATCTGGAGTTGATTCTCCGAGTAACCAGTATGTTGTTACAGTTCCTTTACCTTTTAAAGGTACATCACCACGAAGTTTTAAATTAAAGCTTCTGTATTTATCCAACAATTGCTTGGTTGAGTCCGAAACATGGATGGCTAGCGCTGTAAACGAAGTACGTTAGTTCTCAATCCAGCTGTAAATATTACTCCCTATTAAGCATTCTATTCAAAATGAATCGCACCGAAGCTCCAGAGTTGGGTCGAGTGCAGCATGTCCGTTTCTGTGAATTTCTGTGTAAGTCGAATGGAGTAGCCTAATCGCTCGCGATACAACTAATCCCAGCCACCCAGCAAGACTTGCGAACTCACCTTAAAAAAAACGACGCTAAAACATTGTATCCAGTGATGGGCACGATAAACCTTTCTGTACTAAAGCGATAACGATAATCGATAATTTCAAAAATGCTTTGGGCGATACCGATAATCGATAAATCTCAATTTTTTAAAGCGATATCGGTAATCGATAAATTAAATTATCGCCAATAAGTTTTTCCGATAAATGTTGCGGTAAATTTTCAATGTCTTTAATGAGTTTTTTTTTCTTGTAAGTCAAATCACAAAAGTATTTTTCTACATTTTTCAAGAAAAGAGAGCAGTTCACGGACTCTGCCGAGGGATTAAACAAAACAAAGAGAAATTTTTTAAATTGCAACAAGATTTTATCGACTCCGTGAATTTTGCCATAGCGCCAACTCCCTAATTTTGAGCACTGTGTGCATAAAAAATTGTTTATCGCGACAATTTATCGGCGATAACAAAATATTGTACAAAAGCAATATCCGTAATCGATAAATCCTAATAATTTTGAGCGATAACGATAATCGGTAAAAAATTATCGCAGATAAATTATCGCGATAAATGCCCATCTCTGGTTGTATCTACAGGTACGTAGGCCTATACGTATCCTGCTTAAGTGCGCCAAGTCGTTTTTTTTAAGGTGAGTGCATTAATTGATAGTTTAAGTTGCATTAATTTAGGTTAGGTCACGGTAACTTAGACTTAATTAGCCTCGATTAGATCTTTACCGAAGTTATGAAAAACGTAATAAGTACTAGTAGGTTACTTTTAATTAGGCTTACCATACGTCCTGCTTTCGGAAGACGTGTCTTCCTTTTTAACAAAAAATAACTTGTCCTACGAGGACGCTAAAAATGCCCAAATGTCCTCCTTTTCGGCATTATGAACAGTGAACTGGTGAAAGCATGTCAAATCATTGTTACAGGAAAATTTTTGAGAAGTTTTAATTCAAACTACGGCCTGCGGACGTGATGGCCTTTTTTTTTCTCTTTACTTGATTTTGAGCGGAAAATTGGGCATCTGCGGACGAGATGACCTTCAAAGAACCTGTCCTCCTTTTGCATAGTGAGAATATGGTAGCCCTACTTTTAATGTCATGCCTTGTCTGAAGCAATTCTAACGTACTTGGCCAAAGTATTAGTTAAATAACGTAAAATTAAGCATTGTTGTTTAAAACACAGAAGTCATATAAAAATACTTACGCAGTCCACTGGACTCCAGCCTTGAAGCTGTGTTGACAGTATCACCAAACAAGCAGTAACGAGGCATTTTCAAACCAACAACTCCTGCACAGCATGGCCCTGCGTGTTTGCACAAAATAAAAATTAGCAATAAGTTTTTTCAAGCATCGTGCAAGCGGTAATTGCTGACACCAAAAGTGTCTTAGTTTGTTTGCAAACACATTGTGGCTTTCTTTTAAAGTTTTACCTGTGTGAATGCCGATTCGAAGTTTTAGTTGGTCTCCAGGTCGATGACGTATCTCAAAGTTACTGACAGCCTTGAGCAACTGCAACGATGTTCGAGCTATTTCGCAAGCATGACGTATGCCATTACGAACTGGCAATCCCGAAACCAGCATGTAGGCATCCCCAATTGTTTCAACCTGCAATAATCAAATTATTTCATTTAACGTAATCTAAAAGTTTGCTATCGTAAAAGATCTACTCAGAAATTAGACAGTTTAATAAACGCAATCACTAATCGCATTATATTTTCCTGTCACTCTCGTCACTAACTTAACGGGTCTAGAAAACCAGCGCTGAAAGAATCCTCCATTTGTTACCGTACGAGCTACCATTTACTATCTTCTTCAAAATATTTTGACCAGTTTTTTAACAGACTGGTCTAAACAGGTTCTTGGAAGACCTAGCGGCTTATCACAGTTCCTACCTTGTAAACGTCATAATGTTCGATGATCTCATCAAAGCAAGTGTAAAGATCATTTAGAAGATCAACAATTTGCATCGGACTTGACGCGGCGGACAACGACGTGAAGCCAACGATGTCAGTGAAGCAAATCGTGACGCTTTCAAACGCTTCCGCTGGAACTGAATCTCCTCGCTTCAATCGATTGACAACAGGTCTACGACAAAAATTATTCTCGTTAGCAATTTCACTGAATTTCTTGACAAAGTTAATGGAGTGAGTATATTTACAAAACCGTTTACAGACACTGATCCCCTAAATTAGTCCTGAAAGTTAGCTTTGATCATAAAAAAACACACTTTTCATTTCTACGAAATTTGATATCTCACTAATTCTAATAAACATTTTAAGATGTTCAGATAATGTATCGACAACACAACGTGCTTATACCGTACTTTTCTTGATACGAATATGTGTCGTATACACATAAACATTTGCTGCCCGTGACTCATTCATTAATAATTATCTGAGTCTAATCGATGAAAAAAGCATGCTTGCTAAATGGCATGTCGAAATTTGAAAATGACATAATAAGAAAAGATTAATATTTTTGAGGCACTATGTACAAATGTTGACAATAGCCACTATAGCTTATCATATATGAATTCAATTGGTGATACGCAAAGATTGATATTTCCTATGCTCATTGAATTATTTATTTCAAATACACAAGTAATGAAATAACATATACAAAATTTGCTAGCGAAGTTGAGGTAAACAAACATTCCTTTTGAAATGAAATAAAACTAGTTCACGGAAAAGATTTGATCTTGTAAACACTACAAAGGCACGTTATCTGACTAACATACTTACACTGGAAGCATTTGATAAAGCAATTCGTCTGCCTTGCGTTTTTCTTCCATATACGCGGCTGTGCGTTCTTCAACAAGCCCTTCAAGATTAATCGCATATTGCTCCATTCTGTGAAGCAGATTCTCTACCAGATTACCAGGATTCTCTCTGCCAAAATATTTTCTTTTTATACATTTCAAAACCTGTGGCGTATTCTCGCAAAAACGTTTCAAACAGATATTGTTAATTCAATAAACACAATAATAAACCTTCAATAAACACGAGTAGCCCCAACCTGTTAAATCGTTCAATTCTTTTCTTGGTCAGCGTAAAATCTGGTCTTTCGTTGGGATCCTCATGCCAACAATTCTCCATCAAATTGCAGATGTCCTCACTGAGTTCTGGAACCTCCAGCATTGGCCGAAGATATGGTTTGCAACCTCCCCGAACTCGAGAAATTATTTCTACAACAACAAAAAAAACTTACATAAATATAGTAATGTAGTCAGGAAGTCATTAATATGAAGATGTCGTAGTATATTGTACTTTAACGACATGCAAAGCAAACACAATCGCTGCAAACGACTTGTATTTTTTTTATTGAGTATGTATACGTACGCACCTTTGCATGTGAAAGTTACATTTCCAACGTAGAACGGGCCTTTTTGTAGCGCTATTTCATGTAGAATTATTCCAAAGCTGTACACGTCTGCTTTCTGCAATACACCTGGGGAATTCGTGGCATGCCGCAAAAGTTCAGGTGCAGTCCATAATTTCTCTGAAATAACACAAAAGTTCACACGATCATGTTTCACGTGGAAGTTCAAAGATTCTTACTTTCACATTCTCGATACGATTCATCGATCATTGGAACGGTTCGAAACGAACGAAGTCCATAATCGGTGATCTTCAGAACGAATCGAGAGTCAACGACGCAGTTTGTTGATTTCAAATTCCCATGATATTGTATGGCGCTGTTATGCAAGAAGGCCATGCCTGGAAGAGACAAGAAGTTGTTGAATCACATTGAATTGCTACAGAATGGCAAGCAGAGGCAATTTTGTGTAATAAAACGCCAGTTCAACCAGTGCAATTTGAATAACGCAGTTGTAACAAAAAGTATAAACATTCCTAGAAACGTAGAAAAAGTAAGATTCAGGTTTACACAAAAACTATCCGCAATAAAATACAAAAAACACGATTCATTGAAAACAGATGAAGGTTACTGTAAAGACACGGATGAAGTTTGCGCAGATCGAATGTGCGCAAGAAACTTTCGGCTTTACTTGGAGGGGAAGTCATTGTTCCGCTAACTATTGAGCAATAAAAATATTATATCTTACCTTTGACCAAATCATTCATCAACGAAACTCGAAACATCCAATCCATTCGAATTTCTTCATTCAATAAAATATCTTTCAAGCTTCCCTTCCGACAATATTCAGAGAGAATGCAAATATGCGGCCAATCAACACAGGCACCTTCAAATCTGGTAAGATGCTCATGTGTGATATCTCGCATCTGTAAAGAAAGCATGGTTATTGTCCGATGTAACATTGCGTAAGTTTTACATTGACACTTTTTGAAGAAACTTCTACTTACATGTTTCAGTTCCATAAGCACATTAGTTGTCAATTCCACTTTTTTACGATTTGAAAATTTCACTACAACCGTTTTTTCCTGAAACGAAACATGATGAAAATTCTGCCTCAAAATCAAAGAGCTTTGCAATGATTAAAATAATATCTTACCTTGTAAAGGCCGATTGTGGTGAATCCTCCCCACATTTTGTCGCTTATCAAAGATCCTGTGCTTGATTTACGCTGTTGTTAAAAATAACGTGTCATTAATCACGAGTTTGAAATCGCACCTTATTATATAATACTTTCTCCTAAAAACCTATCCTTGCAAATTGATTGTGAACGTTTTGCTTATCAACAACTTCTTCTTTACCAACTACTCATTTGTTTAATATTACTGTACGTAAAAGAAAATCCCCAAAACAACATTTTAGCTGCGTCGCTTCAAATGTTTTTTCAATGTCGGATAAAATAATGCTGGTTCCGTTGCGTTTTAGTTTATACCTCGTTATCAAAGATTCTTTCATTTTTTCTGGAGTTTGATGACCACTTTCGTTTCCTCTTCACAGCACGCTTAGCAGATATCGATGGGGAAAATGAAGGCACGTAATACGATATTACTTCACTCAAAGATGGGTCCGCATCAATGACAATGGTGGAGTCCCCAAACCAACGATTATCCCTTGGATCTCCGAGAACACAATTTGGAGCCATAGTGCAGGAGATTTCGCTCCAAGACACTTTCCATAATTGGCTTTCCAACTCTTTTCTCAAATTCTCTTGCCTAAAAACATACAGTATGTAACGGTGTCTAGTCTACTGCACCTCAAACGCAATGGTAGCTTAACAGCATACTGTGTCGCACCTCATATAACATGTGATAAACACAACCAGTCCGACTGCCACGACTGCGAAACCGGTCGTTAATCCTGTGAGTGTAGGTGAGGGTCCAGCTGTAAAAACACATAAGAAAAATGACACGAGTGTCATTATGAGTTTTACCGTCTAGTTTTTTACTCACTTAGCAATACCAGAATATTTTGATCAACATATTCTAGACTTTTAAACAGGAGATAAGTGTGACAAACAAAGTTTTTTGCAACTTTTGAAAACCATTTTTTATTTTAGATGAACTCCAAGATTGCATCGTGTTCACCCAAAAAGGAAACAATTTGAAGTAGGTAATAACACATCTTTTGAAGGTCAAAAAATAAAGAGCGTCTCACAATACATCAGACTACAAAAGTGGTTTACTAAGTACAGTAAAACATGAGTTTTGATTCAAATAACTTACTTGCTTTGCATTTGCTTCCATCAAATCCACACTTAGGAACGTCGGGTGGAGGTGTTCCCCTGGGCCAAGGCACTTTGAATTTTTCAGTATAGATTCCACTATTCGGGTCATATCGGCCCACGACAACGAGTTGATCTTAATAGAAAGAGCAGTTGGAAGTCAAGTTTGAAAGCAAATACTTTCTTAGTGAATGTGTGTCAGCGGAGAGTGCAACAGGTGACAACGTTGCTACACAGCTAAAGGCAAATGAAACACCATCTCTGGCAAAATACAATACGATTGAAGGGTTGTCTCAGCCTTAAATAACGATAGCATTGAGTGGATGCGTTTTTTTTTATCATAAAACCATATATTGCACTTCCGTTATATGTCTCTAATGATGTTCGCATTAAGCTTATTAAAGTGGATAATTTAAAATTAAAATTTTTATACATTTCTACTTGCTTGCTACAGTAAACGCTAAATGGAATCTCTATTAAAATTTTTTTAAATTTCCACTTTCTGAATGCGTGGTTAAGTTATGTAAGGTTCACGAAGTTCATGTGATATAACGGACGAATTGCACAAGACAAACAACCACAATTCGAACAACCAGTATCAACTGGAAATTTAACAACTTGTTTATCTTCTAGTACATCTCAGGTTAACACGTGACATCTGACTAGTTCTTTTACAGTATTGGACTAACAACTGACGACATCATCTTATCGCAGTAGCTTAGTAAGCTTCACGTAAACAACGCAGTCAAAATTACCTTCTCGTGGATCAAATCGAAGAGCAGCAAAACTCATGTTGCGATCTCCCTTATCATCAAACGATATTTTACCAGTCACGCCTACAATAAAATCATTCGTGAATAATTTGAACGGATTTAGGTTATTTTAAAATAATCACCAATGATGCACTGTTTATGACCCAGCAAACCAATCATGAAGTTTAGAAAAATAAGAAATCCACGACAAAGGTCTCTCTGTAATATCTCACAAATAGGAGAACGGTTGTGTTAGGTTTAACTGTTTGTTTGTGTTCCTTAAATAGACGCACGCTGAGCAGGAGTACGTTGAACGATTAGGTTAAGTATAGGCTAAGCAATATATTTATTTCCTTGCGTAAAATATAGATTAATTTATGTGGAAATTATGATGTCGGTAATTGGCAATGTCAAGCTGGATATTTAGGGATTAATAGAGAATTTTTTATTGTTTTTAGACTCTTCATTGAAGTTTATGTGAGCTTAAAGTGTTGGTGATAGTAGCATTTGAGGATCTTTACAAGAAAGGCGTCAACTAGAAAAAGTAGCATTAGCTTTTTTCGTAGATTTTAACTGCAAGGAGGTAGGATTTCCAAGAAGATGATAGAAACTTTAAGAGAAAAAAATTCTAAAGAGGTGGAGCACACTTGAGAAAATATCTTTAGGTTTTTTACGATTTCACTTTAAAAACAAATAAGGGGAAGGGAGTGTAGGTATGACGAAGGACCTTTTTCCCTAACGCATTATACACTATAGAGTTACTGCAAAGGACGCTTCAAATTAAGCTACAAGACGACGAATTAGACTTTTGACATTAACAACTCAGTCGAAATAAAGCCTTCAGCAGTTTCAACTTACCCTGAAAAGATTCATCTGCCACGAACTCATTGAGTAAAGATGAAGCGTTTGTAAACAAGCTTTTCAAGGAAGATGCGTTGAAAACATCTTCGATACTCATTGTCCCGTTAAGTGAGATGTTCTTAAGTTTCTCAGAAATAGTTTTGTTTAGAACGTGAGCCAACGTGATGAGTGAATCATGAAAAAACGCTGGATACTGGTTTTTCTGTAAAAGAATTAAGCTTTATCCAGAATGTGATCGTGGGCAACATCAAAATTATAGTAACTTCTGCTACCTTAATGTTTTAAGTACACGGTAAAGAGATAGGCCTACTCTTTTGGCCCTTTTGTCTGCGCTTTTTCATTAGATAGAACAATCGATCCAGTAGCAAGTAGGCCTAACACAAGCAGAAGACAATGAATTTCTTGTTAGAAAAAAGCTATATCGGTCTACATTGTGTTTGCATGAATCTGTTTGGCTGTCGTACTCACTTTAAGCACTGATGAAAAAACTTACCTCAAACAACGTATTCAAATCTTTAGCTCCGTAAGTTTCTTTTTGTTTTTCAATGATTTCATGGGCAACTTGGTGACTTAGGTCTGAGTTTATACTCTCATCTAAATTCCTGTAACAAACATTTTATTCACTTCTTTAGCTTTACGACAAAATTCGTACAAAGCCTTACCTTCCCAACTTGTGTTTCAGTTGGTGCACAAACCGCTTGTAATGGATGGACGTTTGCTTTTCCAAAGTGATTATGATCGCTGATTGAAATAACCGTTTCAGTTTCTCTTTCTAAACAGACAATTTTTTTTCAAAACGTCAATATAATTAGATTTATGGTTCTTCGCTGCTCATAATCCACAATTCCTCAATTCAATAAGAACCAAATCTTGAGTATTTTTGAGGAGGAGCAGACTCGGCGACCACGTCGTCTTATTTCGACGACTCTCATGATCTTTCGCTCCTCCTCGTTTTTTGAACTTATTTTTTGCCGACAATATAGGTGTACCTACCTACCTAATGATATAGGCTGTTATATGCATAAATACATGAATAAATGTACCAGCCATTTGCAGATTAAAAATGTATGCTACCCTTTTGGGTTTGTTACACTTTGATTTTTGATCTAGGCTATGCAAATGTTTTGGATTTTTTCGGTACACTCTGTATATATGTGAAAATCATTGCAAAATAACGGTAAATGGAACATAATACTTGTTAGTGTATTTTTTTGGAAAATATTTCTACAAATTACGTTAACCAGATTAATGGTGAGGTTAGAAATTTAAATTATTTTTTAAATTCATTGTAACTTCTATAAATTTGGGCTGAAGCACTTTTAGAAATGATGTGTTTAAAAGTAACCTATTGTAATGAATTTAACCAGGAATTTGAGGTTAATCGCTAATTTCGAGGTAAAATTTTTGATAAATAAATGATGGTAACAACTTTAAGATAATCCACGTTTTGCTATCATTGTGTGTTTTTTCTTTTGTGCCACCTACAACAAAGTATTTCGTAATGTTTTGTACTTCACTAATTTACCATACAACGGTGATACAGCAATATCTTTTGCGACATACTAATATTTAAAAAAATCAAATCTTTACACTCGCTGTACAATACGCCGAAGCGCGTAACGAACGGCGGGGCCCATCTCCGCGGCTCAGCGCCTGGGCAAAACAGCTCGAAGAAACGCCGCAGCGGTGGCGAGCCGTTGGCGACTCTGTGTCCAACTTGACCGATCGAGGATTCGAACCCCAGACCTTACGCATCGATAGCAATGTCCAAGCAACTGAGCTAACTTGCCGGGAATATTAGATTACTTTAAAGAGAGTTGTAAAGACGTAATAACATTTTTTTAATATTGCATATCTATGTAGGACCGTTTTGTAGGCTATAATAGTTGCTGAAAATATCCCCGAACAGTTTTCAGCCAGCAATGCAAGGGAAGAGGGGCTTGAAAGCACTAACAATGATATCAGTTGAGTATGCGTCCACAAAGTTGGCCCTACAGAAGCTCTTGTCTAACTTCACAAAAAGAAGTAGCCTACAGCTTCACAAAAAGAAGAGGTAACTTAAATCCCATACAGCTTGAAGATAAATTACTATAATTTTTGATGATTAATGTCATTGAAAATTACGAATAACTAAAATAATGGTCTTGGGTTAAACTTCAGAATGAAGGAGAAGTATGAATTTTTGGTCCTAGAATATTTCCGCTTTACGATTAGTGTTTTGTCAAACACGACTTTTAGGTAAGTTGTTTGTTGATATTCATTTCACTGTAAAATTCAAAAGGTCAGACAGTCCAAAAAAGCTAGCAGCATTTTTATTGTGTTTTGAAATAATGCATAATTTTGTAAGAAAAAACCTTCAACAATAAGTTGGCATATTTTTTTGATTTTTGGTCGGACTTTGAATTATCAACTGCTTTTCTCTCGCTCAATATTTCGATAGAAGTTGGCGATAACCTTGCTTACAAATAAACAATACGATGCAAAAAGCGATAAAAATTTGTTTGAATCTATGCTGATTCGCATTCTTTGTTGCAAACGTCAGAAAAATTTTCTTTTTGAAAAATATAGTGCTAACTCGCATACGATTGTTGTCTTCTATAAGTTGTTTTGTGCAAATCATTGCATAACTCACCTCTTTTGCTGTGTTGACATTGTCAATATGCTTCCAAGGTGCTTTTCCCAATTTGTCTTCCAAATCAACAATTATGTAGACGTATTCCTCATTATATCCATATTCTTGGGCTTGTTTTAAAAACTCGTGAAGTTCAAGCATGTCCAAGCTGATCAGTAATACTACAATAAATAAAAAAATATGCTCAATGATCAAGGAATCCAAGGGTGAAACGGCTCTGACCCCAATGTAGCATAGCGGTAAGGAGCAGGTCACAGATTTTACGAGACGGATTCGATTCGCGGCTGAAGTCGATCGCGATATTTGTATACGGGAGGCTGCTGATTCAATGACAGAGAGAGCACAATCTTACTTCGCAGTTTCCCCCAATTACTGTTGTATAAATGCGTCATTGAAAAAATTAAATCAATTCGAAAAACCCTTTAAAATGAGAATAGTTTTTTCTTCAGAGTTTCAAATCAACCGCAAAGTGTATGATTGGCAGATGTTTTGAGCAACTTGCTACTCAAAAGCGCTCTTTAAAAATATCAAAATCTTGCTTAAAAGCGTTTTTAAAGCAACCTCTGACGAGCCAGCTTCTAAAATGGTAAGTGTTTACATACATGCATATTGTAAAGTAGATGGTTGCAAGCCAATGCCTCTCACTGATCTGCTGCATTCAGAGTGTGAACTTTGTAAGAAATTTTTGTAGGATTTGTGAGGAAGTTTGTGTGGATATAGGTAAAAAGATTTTACCGTACGCAGCAAGAAGTTGCGTAAGCCTTTGAATAATTGGTGACATGATTAACTAGTTGATAGCTAATATTAATCTTGTATATTATCTCTGTGATTGCATTGGTGTTGTGCATATTAGATGGAGATCTTCTAATTGGACTTTCCACATTTTATATGAGTGACTAACGTCATTTTGTTTTAGATTGTTCTTGACAAAATCAAAATATTTATAATGTATTTCCAAGCATCTTACGCAATCACACCTAGTCCTAAGGATTTTTCTATAAAAAGTGCTGTCACCTGACGTAATATTCTCATCTGTATTTCAGCGATAAAATCAAGCCGTGACTGCAATAAACAGCTCAAAGTTTGCTTCTATTGGTTGTAACAAAAACTTGCGGAACACCCTTACGAAAGTGTTGGAAGTGCAAACAGCATTTTCAAGACAAAATTTGCAAACTCAATTTTTGTAAAATATCTAATTATACTACAGTACAAACAAATTTGCTGTTTATAAAAGACTGCACAATTGCAAGGTTTCTCAATCAGGTCTTTAGGCCCTCTTTGGTGATTGTCAAGTTTCATCCGTAAAAGCTCAAGCAGGAATAAGCAAGAAATTTTATTTGTTGAAATAATGATTCAAACATGATCTCAGGGAAAAATCTACCCCTTTTATCGAAAAAGGGAGAGGCGCAATTGTTGAGAGTCCGAATAAGAGGTCCACAAAGCATAAAATGTTGAAAACCATTGAACTAAAGCAACACATTTTACGTATTTACCTTAAACTTGCACTCAATTTTCATGAGTCTCAACCTGATGAACTTTCTGCGTTATAATCGAAAAAAATTCAGCCAAGATAAAATTATGATAAAAGAATTATGACGCAATAATAGTGTGCACGAATTTTTGGCCACTGAAAATGGACATGTGGGCTGACTTAAATTGTGGAACAACCTCTTAGTAACCACACTGATACTGTTAATGTAGCCATTACCGTTGGCTGGGTTGATAGACAGTATATTAAGTAAAAGCAGATTTAAACAATTTTAGTTTATTTCGTGACGATTTACATAGAATTAGCAATAGCATAATATTCTTTAAATTTTGAGAAAATATTTCAATGCAAATTTGGTAATAATACTGTTGTTAATTTGTTAACGCAATGAACGTATAGTAATCAATGAAACACATCCATAAGACTTCACTAAATTTTAAAGATGTAGGTATTTCCGTAATCCTTATAAGTCTCTATGTTACAATATTTTACTTCTTACTATTATTAAAATCAAATATTTTTTCCGCAAAAATGAGTGCTTTGAAGTTAATAAAAGTTAGCTTGAACTTTGGAAAAAACATGAGCCTAATCATGAGAAATTGGATCATAAAAAAAATTTAGATTTCAAAATATGCAAGGCGCAATCGCTGCAAAACTGTTAATAAATTTATTATACTTGCACTTGAGCAAAAAGTAATAGAGTTCCAGCAGCAAGCAGTGATTTTTATAGAGGCTATAAACTAATATAAACAGCTGTTTAGCCGTTAGTTGGGGTCAATATGAGTTTAATTGGCTTTAGAAAAAAAATCTACAAAACAATTGTACACTGCCAAACATAGACTTATTAGGAGAGAGTAGGGTTTTTTTATTTTCAGCTGTTTTTGGTCATTTCTTAGTATTTTGAAACAAAAATTTTAAGAAAAAAGCCTAAGTACGCACCACATTATACAAGTTGAAACCAATGAAGAAATTCTTAGTTGATTGATTTTCATCAATGTTCCAAAAAACAGTTGGCAAAATAATTACAGCATTGATTACGATCGCTTCAGTTAAACAGATCGAATATCATCAACTAACCAGGCCGTTTGATAATAATGAAAAAATCCCATATCTAGATGAACGTACCGGCTATTTTGATACGTTAACTCGACGGTAAAAATTAAAAAATTTGGTTAAAGCGAAAGTCAAAGTTTTAAATACTACTAATTAGATTGCTCCTTGGTCACAGGCATGAAATGATATTGAAATATGCTTTAATGATAAACTGATAAGAAAAAAAATTCACATATTGCGTGTGGTCGGTATATGCAGACTTTTTTAGTATTAAGAATTTTTGCCATTATTTCAAGACTATTTTAGTTCATTATTATATACAACGTTTAATTTTGTTTAATTTTTTCCCTAAACCTCGATTGCAACATTTATATAGGCAATAAACAGGTAAAAACTTATTAGTTACAAACATAGTAAATTTTAAAGTTTGTCTTTAAATTCACAAGTACAAAAAACGTAAAAAATTTATACCTCTTTGAAGATATTTCGGCATTTTGCACTTCTAATGCGCAAGTGTTATTTTGAAATGTCAGAAAAAAAGTAGAACTTCTTAAAAGAGAAACAACAAAAAAGTTCACGATAAAACAAAAATTTTTTTTTCGATTTCGATCAAAAAAATTTTTGCCTGATCAAGCAAACTTTGTTTCTTTGATTAATTTATTGTTTCAATCAAAGTTTGTTTGTAAGCGCCTCTCCCTAATGTGATATGCCTCAGGCTAATTAGCAAAACTATTGTTAATACAATTCACGCTCTCGGTGCCAACATTCATAACATCACTGATCTATTGACTTGATGTGATAAGGAAAGGTATATATATGCATGACTTTACACTAATAACTACAGTATACTTGAGCGACATGGCCTAGCGGTACCGCGCGCAGATTGCAAATTCTACTTGACGGGTTCGAATCATTACTGGAGCCGATTGTACTTGACATATACAGGTCTACCGCGTGACTGCTGACTCGAATCGCGCAAGCTCACTTCGCAGTCTCCCTCAATTACTGTTGAATTTTCAGTTCGATATGATTTAAAAATAACCTCATTTGTGTAATTTTATTAATTGATGATGAACTCAGCAGCAAGGTAAAATGACAAATTGCAAGCATAAAAGGATAAGTTTTTTCACGAAGAAGGAATATTCTAATAGCTATGAACTTCATAACAGCAGTTTTCCCACCTCTTGCTTGTTGCTCAATATTTTTCAATAGGTTTTTCTTGTCAATATATTCAGTGCTTCTTTCAAAATGTAAGGTAAAATTCGGAGGATCGTAAAGTAAATTTTCATAGATGCCTTCTCCCATGAAATAGTGGTACCTTGAAACACAAAAATGTGTGGTATAACAAAATATTTCAACTTTGTTTATGTTCTGTTTAGCTGCAGATACATCAACAACATTCGCAGTAAAACGCAACATCTATATTTACCATGTATTACATATGCCTAAGCGTTGTCATAGCAAATTTAGTAAAAGATGAATGAAACATTAGTCTGTCTGCAGTCTACACCAGGACTTCCCAAACTTTTTCGCTCGCGACCCTTTTTAATCTTTTGAAATTATTCGCGACCCTTCACGGTTAAAATGAGAAATATGCATTTGCAAAATATGCATTTGTGATAATTATTGGAAGACAAAAACTAAAAACAAGCTGCCGCTCCTCAATTATTTATTTATTGATTTTTCATTTTTGTAGCATATTCATCCTCCAATCACCAGAAAGCGATCAATGCGCTTTACGAGCTCACTTAGGAGTTGCCAGCCATCTGTCTATCACACGAAGATGAGGGAACCCCATCAAGTGCCTTTCCCAACGGCACAACAAGTAAACTCGCCGGCTTGCTCTCCACACTGTCGCTTTAATGCTGAGCGTCAAGCAGGGAAGCTGTGAATACCAATTTTAAAGTCATTGGTTTGACCCCACTCGGAATAAAACCCAAGGCTGCAGTTACCGTGGCGTACGCTCTTACCTCTCGGCCACCTGAGCTGTTGATGTCTGCAATGCCTACTAGTTTACACTTAAGTAGCTTATTAAAACCAAAAACAAAAAAGCAAACACATTTATGTAATGTGATGGGTGCGATTGCTTTCGCCTACAAACCAAATCCCGCTGCGGCTCAATATTTGTTAATGCCGGTCTCGAGATGGTTTGAATGTTGCTTATGCCGGAACGATGTTTTGCCGTCAACGTTAAACATGCAGACTCGCACAGATACGTCGAGACAATCGGCCGGAGTGTGGTTGCTGCCAAGTCCGATAATGGTGGATATTCGGCTTTAATGCTAACCATTGATTAACCAGCTATCCATTGCTTAAAATAGTTTTTAATTACCGGTGCTAGCCTCTCGCCAGCAGTGTTCTACATGGCGTCGCAAACCGAAGCGATGAAACAAAAAGATGCGTTCAGCCGCGTCACGTGATACCGATGTGACGAAGCAAAACAATTTATACATAAAACTACAGCACTCATCTGCTGCCTCACTATTTCGTACTAGCCTAGAGATAGACCAGAATCTGAATTCTACAGCTGAGTTAAGAATGATGTTTGCGCAATTACACCAGTTTAAAAAGCTCAACAGCATACTATACATAATACGCAATACTTTGCTTAAAATTTGTATACTCCCTGCGCCCCCTGAAGTTTGTTACGCGACCCCTCGCGGGGTCGCGACCCCTAGTTTGGGAAGCCCTGGTCTACACAAAAATATTTTCAATATGATTTGTTTCTAGAAAAACTTAAAAAATACGACTAGCTGGAATTTTGTGTAAACTCCACCAATGTTTCATCATCGGAGAAGCCAACAGCAGCCAGAATTACAAAAAAGTATAAAATGTTTCGCTGAGAACATCCGAGTAATAACGTTGGAATGTTTGATCCTGGCAAAAACTACATCATTTTCCCATCTCAAAAAAGAAGTTTAGTAACGCAATCGAAGGATCCGAGAAGCTGAGGAACTCATTCCCCCCCCTCTTAATTTTTGGATCCGTCCCAAAACATCCATTCATGGTATGAATACATAAGATATTTTGATCATGGCGTTCTTTGGATGTTGTGGTTACTTCACATTTGCAATGAAAGCAGCAGAGTTTTATAAAAGTAAGTTTCTTCAAGGATTTTTAGAAATCTCATCGAGAAAGACAATATAGAAGAAACGTATTGTTATAAGCAGTGATATAACTCTTCAGCTTTGCAAGAATTGTTCTGAGATGCTTTGTCAATATTTCAATTTTTAACGTTACTGCAATACTTTCGAAACCAGGTCCTCCTTGAAAATTTACCCATTTTTGGTTGCTTATCCTGAGACGCCAACCTAAGCAAGAAAAGGGAAGGCTCTATAGTGAAATTATGACAAAAGAACCGCTTGGTGGGATAGCATACCAGCAACCTGTTTGCAAAAAACGTCTAAGCGACTGGCAGCAGCTTAATGGCTATACAAGCTTGAGTATTGAAAAAGTTTGTGGTATAATTAAGGATTGTTAGTCTTGTCCAAATTTTACGAAGTGTATGTAGGATTATGTATTTTTTAACATTGTTATTGGTACAACAGATTAAGCAAGGCGATACACAGCTTGTTAAATCCTTATTTCCAAGCCATAACAAAGATCAGTAAAAAGATTGAAGGAGGTGCTAGAGAATTGTGATCACGAACATTGTAGACGATACGTACTTACGTAGAGCAGCGCTGATTATGTTTATTATGGACGCTTTTGAACCAAAAAATGACGTAATGAATTAGCAGATAATAATCACTTGACCTCATTTAAGATCCACTAGTTAAAATGTTTGTTAGCATACGTTGGGTTGAATTGGAAATTTTTTATCAATCATTGGAAAACACCTTGTCAAATCAACATCAAACAATTTGTATTTTGCAAAAAATACCTTGCAAATGAAATATCAGTTAGACCTACATCTCAAATCAAGTCAATTCAAAAATTTAAATTTCCATTAAAACACACCTTTCTTTTGGGTCATCACTAAAGAGTTCCAAAGCGGTGTGGGTCCAGTTATAATACTTCAATATGGCCGACATGCACTTCCCCACTTGACTTGCAATGGGACCAGTACGGATCATGATGTTTTTCACTTCTTCTCCCTCTTGTAAAGTCTAGAAACACAATACATCGTCATTGCATACAACAACCCAAAATTCCACCAGCAGATTTTGTTTTCGTGTAGCAATTTTTTTGCGCAATGGCGGAAGCTACATCAAGTTGCATTACGGCTTTTCGCAAATGAATCTAGCTGCAATTCTACACCATTAAAGTTTTTTTTATTTTTAAAATTTTAAAAGATCATTTATTCTATAAAGATCAAAGTTGATGATGATAATTTGATGATGATTTTTTATCCCTCTGTCACGAATAAGAACCGTGGGCTTTGCTGCTTCTATAATAAGTTTCCTAATTGCAGCTAGTTTCTTTAAATTTTTGCTGGTCAAAAATCTGCCCAACAGCAATGTGAATCACAGTAAGGCACCTTCTGCGAAGACTTAACAACGCAGTTTGGGTAAGGGTAAGAGTTGAACCCATTACCTTGCAATCATAACCGTCGTGAAAACAACGTTCCAAACCATAAAAACGCAATACTCCTGCTGTTTCGAAATATATAGTGAGCAACGTACTATATATACATTAGCGTGTTTAATTCTTTGGCAAATGCAGAATTCAAATTCGATTTTTAAAATTTTGTTACTGCAGCTGCAACCATTAAGGTCTTCAACTTTTTATAATGACAAGGAACTGTTACTTGAGGCGCCAAGATTTTTGTTTTGGAATGAAAACTGTTAAAAATGTTGTGCCAATGTGCGGTTTAAGCTCCTCAGCAACATGAAATTGATTTGCACAGGTCATGATCTTCCCAACCACAAGCATAATGTGACTATGATGTTGTGTTAACAATTCAAGATACAGTTAGACAGTAAACATCGTTTCGAACTTCAAGCCCTCATCACAGCTATTGATATAACCTATAGTTATACTCACAACCACAAACTCAAAATATTGTGAAGAAAAAATTGCCATTACCATTTAAATTCTAATTGGTCATATCAATAAAACACTGAGCATTTTTGCAGCGAGATGGTTAAATTACTAATGATTAAGTTTAGTTTTCCTAATTGTGTGTGTTTTGCATCATTTTAACTATTTAGTTAAACTGTAAGTTTTGGTTATGATTAATGAAAAGAAAGATTTGGATGGAATTTAAACCAATGACCCTAGATTGACCTTAAATTAGCCACAACTGAAAGCAAACAAAAATTTTTTTCGGCGTAGAAAAATCATGAATGTTGCGTCACAGCCAGATCGAATGTTCACACGACAAAATTGCGCTTAAAAGATGTTGCTTTTGGAACAAAATGCAGCGACAATCACGCTCATCTCAAAAAAGCATATCCAGTATCCACGATTTGCATATTGCTTGTGACGTAAATAAGCTTGCTTGAAAAACTGCATTTATTTTCAATTAAAACCCAAAGGCAAAAGATATTTCAATATTAAAGTTTTTAAAGAAGTTAATCCTTTGTGCGTAGGTCGAAAAAATTACAACTGTCTTTAAAGTTAATCTGGGTTATATAACCCACAACAGTCTATCTCACCACTTAGTACTTGTCTGCACCAAGGTATAATAGGCTTAAGGTTTATTTAAAGCTAAATCTTATACAATTCACTCAAATAAGTCGGTCGCATGGAATCGAGCAAAAACAGTTTTATATCGTATGACGTCATCAAGATTTTTGATTTTTCGCAGAATTTTATTCAAGGAAAACAATGATGTTGAGTTGTACGCTTTTATAAATGCTAAAAAATCGTTAAAAATTAGCTATTTTACACGAGTTCATACTTTACTGTTAGTATATGTTGTTGGTACCGGTCAGTGTTCCCTCTAACGTGCGCAACTGCGCAATAGCGCAGTGTAATCAGACCATTTGCGCAGTGAAATTTCGTTTTGCGCAGTTGCAAAATTCCAAATATAAAAATAAAAAAATCACAAACATTTTTAAGCCGAAGTAAAAATGTGTGGTGCTGGCTTGTGTGCGGTGTTGGCTTGTGATTTCGTGATTGTGTTTTTTCGATGGGATAGTTCAGGGGTGGGTAAATTTTTCACACGAACGGCCACATTTGAAAAATTTTGAAGCCAATGGGCCGCACTGATAGGAAGATCAAATAAAAGAAGTTAACCCATCCTCAAATGTCCTATTTTCTACTAAAAATCCTTGATGAGCAAAAAAAAGGTCCTCGGCTTGATTTACAGTAGAAGTTTTTATTTCTGTAAGTGCCCGCGGGGCGCATAAAATGGTCTCGCGGATGCGGCTCGCGGGCCGTAGTTTGTGTAGTCCTGGAATAGTTGGTTCACCTTTTTAAGTGTGATACAGAAAGCAGTTGTGTTATAATAATGTAGTAACTATTTACTAGATTACATTCGAAATTATGCAATCACGATCGCTGTTTCAGCCTTGTGCATTTGCTTTTCGACCCGCTCTATTTCCCACCTCATTTTATGGCAGTCCGCTACAGTGCTAGTCAGTCTCCAATTGTGTAAGAAAGTTCCGCACTCCCAAGTTAAAGTTTGCAACGAAAATACTTCAAAACTTCTACTTGCGAAACTAGTTATAAAACTTGAAAGGCGGATTAAAATACGATTTATGTAGAGAAATGTTTTTGGCTTGAACTTGTAACCAATTGGTTTGATGTAGGTTATTGAATGGGTAGTGCAGGTTGGGCTCATCCATACAGGGTTACGAGTGGCTTGCCGGAGATAAAGTGACTGATTAACTCGAATAAAGCATACATTACCATCGGCCGTGTCCGATTGTTCGCTGTGGTGTTCTGCAAACGACCGATTGCTTTGAACGTGTTTTTTTGATAACATCGTTCTACTTATTACAATTTGATCAATTCAAAAACATGAATTTTATTTAGATTCTGCCAACTCAGTCTTAATATATTCTTGCCACTGAAACAAATAATTGCTCAGTGAAAAAATTCTTAGAGGGAACACTGGTACCGGTACTAATTTTTCGAAATATCAAGAAATTACTACCAAAAAATTTTAGCCCTCCTTGTAAAAAAGATTGTTTCGCAATGCCGAAAAAATCGATAAAATTTATGTGAAACAAATATCAGCATTAAAGTGCAATGAAAAATTCTGCATTGTCAAAAATTCAAGTTAACCTGATTAGCCTACTGAACAAATAAGCTTTCATCATACCTGATTTTCCACTTTGACAGCTAGAGCAACTCGAAAAATTCACGATAATCTTATCTCATGTGACATCAAAATTCGCATATACCATATAAGACTTAGTTTTTTTGTAATTTTATTACCGTGGCAGTTCAGATGCGTATATTTTACTAGACTTGACGTCAAAAGGTTAGGTTTTTATGTTGCTCTTTTGCGAAAATTATATTTGATTTTTTGATAATATTAACTTTTTTAAATTCTTTTGATTTTATTATCTCTTAATCAACTTTACCAAAGGTGTTTGATAACATTTATTTATTTTTTGATATCATTTTTTGACCCTAAGATCATAATGGTTTTTGAAATGAATTCGATTAGAATAAAATAATTATATCAGATACACCCTGTTTTAAAATAACGAGAACTTGCATTGGGATTTATCCCATGATGAAGCTGATTTCAATGTTGCAGTATTTGTTTTTATCAATTGCAAAGCCGATATTCCTCGAAAAATGATTTTGCAATAGCTTGTGTTTCATTTTATATCTTTTTATAAGGATGTTGTAGCTTACAGAGACCCATTTAAGTACGATACTGAAAAATTCGACGAAAATTTTAAACTGCTTGTAAAGATTGATTTTTATTACAGTTTAAAGCAATTGAACATGTCAATTGAAGAGATTAGAGCAGTTCTAAATTTAGAAAGAGGTCAGCCAGTCAACTTTCAATTACAAACTTTTTTCTTAAAATATCTGCATTTTTGCTAGATGAGGTTGGACTTCGCATCACTCGATTTTTTAGGCTGAAAGTTTTTAGTTTGTTCTTACTCTCCAAGCTAAGTAGATGCAGAAAGTCTGTTGCTAAAAATAAAGGCGCACAACTTATGCAAAACAAAGCATAATTCGTGGGCAATGAAAGTTCTTTCGGAAAAATTTCCAAATTTATATGAAAATCTTAAAAGGCTAGTTCTAACTTCACAAACACCAGTTATTTGCTTACTGGAATTAAAAATTTAGGCTATTTACCGTTTGCTAAAATAAAATGTATTTAAACAACATAATCAGGTCATTCAGCAATTACACGCACTTAAGAAGTTTATTTGAATTACTTTGACAGAAATGGGTTCACCCAAAACTTGTCGATAAATTTTCTGCATTAGTCGAATAGAAATCGCTTGGGTGCACAAGAAACCTACAGTCTATAGCCCACTTGGGGAGTGAAAAATTATTTAGTTTGCGGTGTTTCATGTTGCCTGCAAATTACAGATTTTATCTACATTGCTTGGAAACTGCGTACTGAATATATTTTTTCAAAGAAACCAATTTGATTAATATATGGCTTAATCTAAACTTAAATCTATTTCCGTCTTAGTGTATTATATATTCAGCAATAAATAAATATTTCAATTCTCTACAAAAAAACTAATGCAAAAAACAAATACTGTATAACGTTAAGTGTATAGCCTACAGTATAAATGACAAAAGGCAAGCATAAAAAACAAAAATTTACGATATTACCAAGCAGTACTGCTCGTCTTTTGTGATTGGTTCGGTTCAAGGCTGGAAACAATCACATGTCACAAGTATTTAAGTGGCTGCTGAGTGTTAACTCGAAGAGCATAAGCGTATCCTTCAATTTTAGTTCAATATTTTGAAAGCAACCTCATTTATTCATTTTTGTATGATCTTTTTGGAAGTAGGCCTACTGCTGCGTAAGGCATCTACCATAATCCAATTGCACCATATTTTGTTGCACCTTTTTTAAATTACAGTACAGTACTTACAGTGAAATCAAAAAATCAAACCTTCATTCTACTCGCAGTATTATACGCCGAAGCGTGGAACGAGTGGCGGGGTCCATCTCCACAGCTAAGCGCCTGGGTAACACAGCTCGAAGAAACCTCGGAGCGGTGGCGAGCCGTTGGCGACACTGTGTCCGATTTGACAGACCTGGGAATCAAACCCCAGACTTCCCGAACAGATAGCATTGTTTCAACAACTGAGCTAACCGGCCGATTAGTACTTGCCGCAAGTGATATTTATAATTGTTTTAGTATCATCACAGCGTTTAAAATTTCAGAATGGGTTCAACGGAATCAGCACATTTGCGTTCACCCCAAAATCGGTTTGTTTTTATTTAAACAAATAAAGCGGTGATGTATTATCATCGTAATTAATTCGTTAAACGCAATTTTATCAATGCAAGTTATTATCAGTTCCCGCAGTCACAGGTTAAGTTACCACAATGTACAATAGAAAAGTATCCTAAAGTGTTTAAAGGAAAATGTTTTGAGTTTCCGTCTGCGTAAAGAAAGTGTTTTGTTTCAGCGACTTAAGTCCTTGTGTAGCCATAAACGGATTGGCATTACACTCAACATTATCGCCATCGAAATGCGGGAAAAAATGAGCAGTTTGATTATTTGTAGTTTTTAGAAATAAAATTTCCATACTGTCTGCAAAAAAAATGCTTCCTTTTACTGAGCTTCAGTTCTTAGAACTAACCTAGTATGAAATAAAATCTTTGTATTAACTTTTATAGCAGCAAAGTAACTTACTCTTAAAGCAGTGCTGATTGCACCAGGAGTTAGATGAAGAATATCCCAATGTGCTGTAAAAGTCAGTACTCTTGTCATCGCAAAGTTATTGACAGGACCAATAAGGGCAGCCATATCATCCGTCATCATGGAATCAACGGAAGCAATTTGGGCATGTCTAAAAAATATGAACATTTAGACCAGATCAACGGGTAGCTGTTGCAATAGCATTTGGACATTGCCGGTCCGGAAGGATGGGATAGATGAGCGGCTCAAACTCCTTCTCAAGACGTTTAGTTTTACTTATCAATGCATTAGTACTTTAACACTTCTAGACGTACAAAAGTTTCAATTCTTAGCCCATCCCCCTCCCACTAATTTCTGCGTGTTTTGTTTCGTTAAATCCCAAAATTAACGCTTGCCGTTAAATGTCAATAGAACTCGTA
The DNA here is from genome assembly GCA_964006365.1 of Trididemnum miniatum. Taxonomy (NCBI): domain Eukaryota; kingdom Metazoa; phylum Chordata; class Ascidiacea; order Aplousobranchia; family Didemnidae; genus Trididemnum; species Trididemnum miniatum. The sequence goes on from OZ023234.1 coordinate 17,828,133, forward strand.
TTCCAACCAAAAATGGGGCCGCTTTTTGAAATCGATACAATGTTGTCGTGAGCGAACAAAAAAAATAAAAATTCACACGAACGTTGCTAACGATGAACAAAAAACAACATTTGCAGACAGTGATTATGTAGCAGAACAAATAACAACTTAAGATTTTACTATCTAAGTCTCTTGAAAACATAGATAATGTCGATGTCTATGAACTTAACATTTCATAATGCAATCATGAAGTTCGCGCTATCAGATCTTTTCGAAAATAGTTTCCGAGTTTTACATAAAAAAATGCTGTAACGCATTAGAATCATTGTATAGGTCTTTCAAAACGAATCGAAACGCCCATAATTTTGATTTATTTTGTGATGAACAAATTGCCCCAAAAGTAGCTCTTATGCAAGCACAATGGGGAATGCAGACCGAACTCTATCACTGTTTTGTAATGTTCTACTTCGTGTTGCAGAAGATCGTTCAAAGATACTCATAGAAACGGTGAAATTTAGCGGTTTTAGGTCGTTAAAGTGCAAATCCAAACGAGCACGGAAAGTGTCGCTTGCGATTTTACCGCATATTTTCAACTGATAAGGAGATAACTGCATTGCTTACAAAAATTTGTAAAAAAATTTTGGTGCCTTTAGCAAGAGGTGTTCTAGATCTAATCGAATTCTGTAATGGTTTTCCACCATCTCTACGGGAGGTAACATCTACATTTGAGTTCACCAGACTTTCAGTAACTAAAAATTGAAAACTAATTTTGACATTCCATCAGTAAATTGCTATTTGGTATTTATTGCAAATGACTATATTTTGCATACAGATTTCTAAATAAATACACAACAACTTTTCTAGGGTTCAAAATAAGCGCGAAGCAGCGAAATTAACCCGCAAAATATTTTGTTACTGGTGATTAGTTCAAAACTTTATCATAAGATTTCAAAAAAATTGCATGTCCTAATTAATGGTCGTTTCTTACACGAAGAAAGAAAAAACTAAAAATAAAAGATCGAAAATCAAACTTTAGAAATAGATCAGATTTTATAGAAACTGACATTGCTCCGATGTATCACTTATAATCACGAGAAAAAAAACTTATCCTTCAATAAAAAGCAATACAAATAAAAATTACTGATGAAATGAGCAGCTTTGTTCGTAATGCGAGCCCACAGGACGGACCAGTACACTGAGACTTAAGCTGCGAAAAATATTGAACAACATCTTCAATCCTAAAGCGTATTTTGCGAGAAGACAAAACAGATCACTTTTCAAAAAAATTAGAAGGAAAACATAAAACAAGTCTTTTAAAAGTTGATGTGATTTCATTGCTAATCTTGTTCTACCTCGTGTAGAAAGTCACAAAAAAGTTACAGGTAAATACAGTAGTAAGCCTAGTTGAAACTGATTGTCATATTTCATGTTTTTGAGAGTTAGTAAAACTGTAACTTCTTCTAAACACGGAAATAGAAAAATCTTTCATCTTCTCACCTTGTGACAAGAGTTGTCTTACCCAAACTCTTCATCTAAAACAACTTTTTTTCGATACAATTATCTCCTAACCCGACTACGAAAGGAGTGACCCCGACTGCGCTACTAAAGACAATTGCTACTCTCTAGCCTAGTTTTAAACGAGTCCGCTAGCGTTTACTGGCCAGTATTTATTTTTCATTTTGCTGCTTAACTTCTATTATTTGAAACAGAAAATGAACTCCTATAAACTTTCTCAAAGCTGCTACGCCTGATTTGGGACTCGACCTGTACCCAGCATTCCCATGCAAGAAATGTGAATGATATCAACTGAATGCTGTGCAAAGAGAGCAAGCTAAATGGATTATGATATACACAAACCTTGCCGATGTTTTACCCTTTGTGTCTCCAGAGTCATAATAGATGAGATTGACGTCAAAATGATCCAGAAGTCCTTTAGTATTCCGGATTGTTTTCAAAGCAACTTCCAGAGCTGGTTTGACAAACATATAAGACCACGGATATGTGACAAAATTGGCAAGATTATGGAGACAAACCACGCTCATATTGTTTGTGTTTTTATCTCTACATTTTGTGTGTAACGTTTCGTCGCTGTAGTTGTAATCTTGTAAGCTTGAATCATACTCAGAGTCATAAATATATGGAGGATCATTTTCAATGTTTGTCTCATCTGCTTCGGTAGTCGTCGCATCATCAGGGTTTCTGTTTTGTAACTTATAGGTCAAAGCAGCTAAATTTGTAAACGCACTGATACCAGGTACCATAACAGTCACGTTGATTGGAAGCTTTGCTTTCGATAGTTGACACATCACCAGAAGTAACAAAATTTCGCGACAAAGTTTCATGTTTTTCACTTTGAACAAGTCTTTAGACGTAAACATAAATAAGTCCTTTTTGTGGTTCTTAAAACTGTTAGCTCTAAATAAATTCTACTGAACGATTTTGGTATACATTTGCCTTGCTTGCATGTCTAGAACAATCTAGGAAAATGAAGTCGCGTCCTTATAGCAGGACAGATAAAAAACGCGAAAAAAAGGCAAAAATTTTTTATCAAGATTCTTCTTCTGCACTAACTCTGCTGAAAGAAGCAAGCCATTTAACGTTTTTGATGTTCAATCCAAATTAGTTCGTCCGAAGAAACCTCACTTTGAGGAGGTGACCTGCTTACGAATCTTCAGGACTTACTATCCTATACAATAGCACTAAAAACACCATCCATCTCAAGTGGTCAACAACTAATGAAGTTAATTCTTGCTACTCTATAACACTAAACAAACTAAATAATAAAACCACCGGAAAAAGTGTTAAAAACATGCACTTTTTTCATTTGACAACACGTTTTCCACTTTTTTATTAATATTTTAAATGCAAAAAGCACGTAGTGATGCTATATGGGACAACAGATTTTATATCGAGATTTTCATTCACTTTCCGTGAGTAATAAAAACAAAGCACATACATGACAACAAATAAATTTTCTGTCATCAGTAAACTAATATTATTCAAAGAAATTAAAACGAGAAATATTTCTGCTTAAGCTTTTTTCGTTTTCTGTTTACAACTTTATAGGCCGACCAATCAATAGCAGTAATAAGGTGTGTTTATCAATACGTGACAAGCGACAGGCGACCCGCGACAACGCAACCAAAATTTAAATGCAAATAGATGTAGAAGGTTTTCTATGAGGCGCCGTTTGGAAAAAAATAATTTAGGTTTTTCCACATGTTTTTTCGGCTAATTTCAGCAACATTTTGTCCAATATATTATACGGTGTAGGATATTTCCTGTATACACATACAGTATATAAGACAAATATGTGGTTTAAAATAGCCAAAAACGTTAACGCAAAATATGTAGGAAATTTCCTATAAAATATATAAGACAAATTATTGGATAAATTAGCCAAAAAAAGCAGCGCAAAACATATAGGAAATTTCCTATATAATATATGTTTTGCGTTGCTTTTTTTGGCAAATTTATGCAATAATTTGTCTTAGATATTGTATAGGAAATTTCCTATATGTTTTACACTGCTTTTTGGGGCTAGTTTATGCAATAATTTGTCTTATATAATATATAGGAAATTTCCTATATGTTTTGCGCTGCTTTTTTTGGCTGATTTATGAAATAACTTGTCTTATGTATTTTATAGGAAATTTCCTATATATTTTGCGTCAGTCTTTTCGGCTATTTTAAACCACATTGTTGTCCCACATATACAGTATATAGGAAATATGTAATAAAATATATTGGACAAAATGTAGCATAAATTGGCCGAAAAAACATGTGGAAAAACTTAAATTATTTTTTTCCAAACAGCGCCTCATAGTTTTCGCACGTTTTGGCGTGATCGCTTCTAAACAGTAAAATTAATCAAATAAGCAAAGGTGTGATAAAAAATTGCCGCTTGTCGCGTGTTGCATTGTCGCCTGTCGCTAATCTGTAAAAGCACCTTTGGGAGGGTTAAACATGAAAGATTATGTCGAAATAGTTAAGCTATTTGAATACCCAAAAATTGTTAAAAATTAATTGCAGTTCATTGAGAAGGGAAGTTAAAAAGATAATATTCAAAACAACTAAAAAAACGTAATCTTCTCAAATTTTAAGAGAGATCATCGCGTATACTTCCTTTATCTTCGAATTGGCAATCTTCTAACCTTTACATTGACTTCTCGATCATCATAAACATATTCAGTCTACTATCTAGATCTCAAAAGTGACCCCATTAACCCATAGACCCAGCCACACTACGTTAGTCTAACACAGGCCCCACCAGGTAACTCACTCACTTGCAGCTGCAGACGCGTTTCGACCTTATTAGGTCTCATCAGTGCAGCGTAGCACCTTCCCCCACGCCAACTAACCCAACACTATCGTCGTCGTGTGGTTGGGCATCCTCTTCCGACGGTTTAGATGTTGACGACGTTGATTTTAAGCCAGCGTCGGGTGTCACCATCCAGGACCAACAGACCTTGTATTCCTTTTGGTGCAAGATGTAGGGGGCATGTAGAAATGATGTGGTCTGCAGTTTGCTCAGAGGCACCACACTCACAATTCGGTGAAGGAGCAGCATCCCATTTGTACATGGATGAATGGAATCGCCCTACGCCAGTCCGCAGACGATTCAGTTTTACTCAAGATGTTCTGGGCAAACCCATTCCAAGAGGCTTAGGACTGGCCCTGGGAATAAAAGCATGAAACCTTGATGCACTTTTCAAGTACTCCATGTTCCATACACAATCCATCCATTGCGCTGCACGAATGTCTGATTAGGTCAGGCTATCCAGTAGTTTATGTGCAGCGGGTACAAACGGGCGTCTTGATTTGAGCCTTCCCAGGTGCGCATTTTGTTTCCCGACCAGCTGCTCATGTAGAATATGATCAGGGTTAAGGGTGGCGCGGTTAGCCAGGGAGAGTGTCGCTCCTCGACGGCGAAGCTCAGCTGGCTGGATGCCTTCGAGGATTGGCAAGTAGTCCGTTGGAGTGGGTCGCAGACATCCAGTGACAATGCGCAAGGCGTCATTTAAAACACTGTCGATTAGCCAAGTGTGAGCACTACGACACCAAACAGGTGCGCAGTACTCAGCTGTGGAGTAAACCAGGTACAAGGCGGCTGTTCGCAATGTTTTGGCTCCTGCACCCCATCCCGAGCCTGCAAGTCGCCTCAACAGTGTGACGCGAGTGGAAATTTTCTTGCGCAATGCCTCTAGGTGATGACGAAAAGTGAGCGATCTGTCCAGCTTTACACCAAGGAAGGTTGGAGTTGGACAGTATGGCAATAGTTTGCCGTTGTTGAAGATTTTGAGCTCACGTTTCGCCTCTCGGTTGTTTAAATGAAAGGCCGTCGTCACCGTCTTAGTGTGGCTGAGCTTCAGCCTCCAAGTCTGGAGATACACTGAAAGTGTTGTCATGTCTTGGCTTAGAGTGCCCTCCAAAGTCTTCCAGTCTTTCGAGGTATGCATCAATGCCAGGTCGTCGGCATACGCATACCTCTGGGAAATTGTGGAAGGCAGATCGTATGTGTAGATGTTAAAAAGGAGGGGAGCCAACACTGATCCCTGTGGAAGGCCATTTCGCAAACGTCGTAACCTGCTTCGCTTGCTGTCACCGATGGAAAGGGTGAAACTTCTATTCCGGATAAGTTCCATAATCATTTGGACCATGTGTTTATCACGAAGGAGTCTCAGCAGCTGACAGGTGAGGCCACGATGCCAGACAGTTTCATAAGCAGCTGTCAGATCGACAAAAACAGCACCGGCGTTCTTCTTGGTCTCAAATGAGTCCTCGATGTGTTGGGTAAGTAGAACAGTTTGGTCTACTGTGGACTTCCCCTGTCGGAACCCAGCTTGCTCCCGAGGAAGAAGCGGGTCGACAGTGGGCTCGATACGGGTGTAAATGAGCCTCTCGAGGATCTTGTAGGGGACACAGAGCAAAAAGATGGGGCGATAGCTCTTGGGGTCCTCTACAGGTTTCATTGGTTTGGGGATCGCGACAACCAACGCTCTTCTCCAGATTTTTGGAATTTTGAGGTGGTGCAAACAGGATGAAAGAAAGCCACACAGCCAGGATTTCAGGGCAGCTCCAGCATGGAGCAAAAGCTCAGGGCAGATAGAGTCTGGGCCTGGAGCTTTTCCTGGTTTCAGATGTTTGAGGGCGGCTGCGAATTCTGAGGGAGTAAAACTTCCACAGACATTCACTGCACTTGTTGTTGAGGCCCTCCAAAGATCAGACACTTCTTGAGACACAAGCCGGGATGACTTGCGATCAATATCCTCGTATTTGCTGTTATTGACCAGTACTGATGCGATGGCATTGGCTGAAACTGCACAATGCCGAGGGGAGCGTCGTGATCTACCAGTTAAGTTGTTTAATATGCTCCATGCTTTACGACTGGAGTGAGAAAAGTCGATGGTTTGGACTGCCTCAGACCATCGATCCCTGCGTTTTCTGTCAATCCTGGACAGCAGGGCAGAAGCTCTGATTGTGCCACACCCTGAAAGAAACTGCGAGCACGAAAGTTTGGGGCGCCCCTCCTGAAGAAATTTTTGGATGCGTCCCTTAAAACAATGCAGCTAATGAGTCGAAAAAGTGCGGAACTGCCCAAATTATTGCAGATATTAAAGGACCCCATGTGGACCTTTTTTTTGGGGGGGGAGCAACCGTCTTCACACTTCACTGGTAGTAGGGCGTGGGCAAAAATAACGTCAAAGGGGACGTAACTGATAAAAGTTTACGAACATCTGGCATAAAATAATAAAATGTTTAGCATTATGCAGGTCCCAGGGCCGGGGCCAGGGGGACCTGGCCCCTCCAATTGACATGCGTAGCTCCCCCAATTAACAAGCTTACTCTTTTGAAGACAGCGGTTATTGTGCTTAATTTGAAACTTTGGCCCCTCCTGATAAACGCTTGGCCCCCCTTGGTCGACTGCTCCAGCGCCGGCTCTGCAGGGCCCCCCTATTTCGAATTTTACCTAGGCATCCCTGTCTGTGGATGTGAAGACCTTTTTTTCTGGTCTTCTCCGATTTTTAGTGGAAAATCAGGACTCTGTGGACGTGAAGATCTTTTTGTTTGGTCTTCACCGATTTTTAGTGGTTTCACATTAAAGAGCTTTTGACTTTTTGGTAACCTAACTTCAGCGTGCTTATTTTTTGGTGTGGACCTGTGGTAACCCTGTCTATAACGGAAGCAGATTCATTGTAGTTTGTAGTTAAAGAAGCAATTACAGGAAATTGCTTTTTTTAACAAACAAGAGTAAGGAAAAAAGTAGAGAAGACGTGCGTTAAGTATACGACGAAGAAAAGAAAGAAGAAACAACCGCGAGCCAAGTTTAGTTACTTGTAACGTTGTTAAAACATTTTCTGACACTCGAAATTTGTGTTAAAGGTTTTGTGGGCCGAGTATTTTTTTTTTTTTTGACACTGAAAATGGGCTTCAAGAGAAGAGAGGTTGAGAATCAGTGGGTAAATGGGATCACTTTTGAAATCTAGATAGTAGACTGAGTGTATTTATGATGATGGAGAAGTCAATTTAAAGGTTAGAAGATTGCCAATTCGAAGATAAAGGAAGTATACGCGGTGATCTCTCTTATAATTTGAGAAGATTACGTTCTTTTAGTTGTTTTGAATATTATAAATTAATTGTTGTTCGCAATGAATTATGTATTGCTTTGTATATTGCAACTTTTTAGAGTCTACTTAATCTGAATAACGAAGAAAAAATGCTTTCGGACAGTTTTTTTCTATTTTAATCTGTGTAACAACAAAACTCCACCAATTCCATTTTTTTGAATTTGTGTTACACCAATACACTACTGACGCCAGCAAATCATTGTTACCTTATAGCCTACACATTTCGTAGCGGTTGAAATTACTCTGAAATTTAGGCTTGCTAGACAAAAACTGATAGTATGCAAAATCAATCAATATTTCAACCATTAAAACTTATTCTATCCAAAATCAATTTCGATCCATGAGGTTCATCTTCGGTTAGTTCACATGCATGACCCACATGGGTCGAAATCGATTTCAGATAGAATAAGTTGACAAACAGCTCAGATGGCCGAGTGGTATGGAGCGTCTGTCTCTTGAGCTGTAGACTCAGGTTTGATTCCGAGTCGGGTCAAACCAATGACTTTAAAATTGGTATTCACAGCTTCCCTGCTTGACGCTCAACATTGAAGGGACAGTGTGGAGAACAAACCGGCAAGTTTACTTGTTGTGCCGTTGGGAAAGGCACTTAGCGGGATTCCCCCATCTTGGTGTGGTAGACAGATGGCCGGCAACTCCTAAGCGAGCTCGTATAGTGAATTGATCGCTTTCTCGTGATAGGAGGATAAATATGCAACTAACTAACTGACTAAAGTTTTAATGGTTGAAATATTAATGGATTTTGCATACTATCAGTTTTATCTAGCAAGCCTATAGATACGCATATGCAAAATCGTCAGACCATCAACCTCTGCCGTGTGGGCAAGGTATTTCTGGTTCAAAACATGGTTTCGATACTCAGAAATTTTTACGATGTAAATGTGAACGTTTCTACATCAATAGGCGAGGTCTTCAGTAAACCCTGTCGTTCTATGCGCTTTCAAATTCAAATATTTGGAATATTAGGTTCTATTCCCGGGCCGGTCAAATCAACACAGTGTCGCCAAAGGCTCGCCACCGCTGCGATGTTTTTTCGGAGCTGCGTAGCCCATGCGTTAAATCGCGGAGATGGGTCCCCGCCACTCGCTACACGCTTCGGCGTGTTAACGCGAGAGTAATTGAAGATTTGATTGGGAGTTTTAAATTTAATTTCGCTTTTTTTTTAAAGTACAGCGTGATTAGCCTGTATTTTAATTGACTACATGCTGTGACGCAGCGAAAAAGCATACTGTACCTCATATAACGCAAACAAATACGTAAATATAAGAAAACCCATAAAAAGGAAAGGTTAAAAAAGTATAATGTGATTAAAACGTATACGTCAGCATTTCCGGGAAAGTTTTGGCGAGTTTAAATTCGGCGAACTTCTTGTTAAGTCACTTTGTTCGTCAAAAATCAGCGCGCTTTCGTGATTAAATCGCAAAAACTTATAGTCATCTGCAGTAATTCGACTGTATAACTAATCTGATTAATTTTAACGAAACCTAAAGCTTGCGAACGACTTTTTAAATAAAATTGTATTGTTAGGCTATTACATTATATAGTATTTATTTGTTCTGTATGAGTAGGTGATCACTACAATAATTATTTCGCACTAACGCAATACACAATCAATTTTTACTTCAAAGCTCTTAATTACGAACTCATTCTTTGATAAACTTTGGCTTCTGATGTTGATTTTAATGCTTTCCACTTTGATTGTTTTAAAATAAAGAAAAAAATTACATCAGTTTCTTAAAATTAGCGAATTAAAAATGTATCATACTGCCTATCAAACGTAAAGCGCCGATGATAAAAGCAGTAGAATGGGGTCAGAACGTTTGATTCTGTTCACTTTAACTTATCAGGATTTCGCTCAGTTACTCTTTACGATTGATAAGTTATTAATGAAAGTCATTGTTGCTTGCTGTTATTCTTCGAAATGAACCTGACATCATCATTTTTATATGAGAATAATTGGGGCTTCAGATATTGCTAGTTTGTCGCCTGACTGTTTTTTGAAAAAACAGCGATAAAAACCATCAATATACGCTCATAGCACTTAAGCTTAAAATTGATGCATGATGACGCACAACTGATCAATTAGAACGTTTAGGGTGCGCTGTAATAACTATTTTGAACAGTTTAATAGGGCTATTTGCATGTTTTGCTGTCACAAGGCTCTGCAGCAATATAAAAGATAAAGACAACGCAAATTTGCAACAGCTGCAATGCTTTTGTTGTTGCATGCAAACTGTCTCCATTAGTAATACACCACGAATAAAATTACACATGAGTTTTGCAGTCGACCATCTTGCAAATAAGGTGTTTCCAAAGAAATTTTTTAAAATCTTTTTGAGAATTTTTCAATAATAAGCTGAAATTGTTACAAAATAACTTCAAAAATCCACCTAATATGCTTGCTATAATTTTAACAAAATAACAATTTTTGCCAAATTAACTTAAATATAATTTTCTTTTTGCAGCGAAATTTTTGAATTACTATAAAAATATTCATTGCAGACTCGACGACCACTCAATTCTTCGGGTTCGGCTTGACGGTCTTTTGGCAGCCTCTCACCGAAAGCCCAGTAACTGTGAGAAGATGATCGTATTTGTTAAATATGTGATTTGCGTACGTTCTTCCCAAACAAAAATAAAATCTATACTACTACTACTATTCAACGGTCTCCGGAAATTTAAGGAGCGCTGAGTTAGAAGCGAAAGGAAAGAACTACAGCAAGATCGACGAGTCTAGTTGCATCAAAAATAAACACGACGTGGGTTAAGTCATTTACTGCAATTGCTGGACTTGCCTCTCATTATTAGTAACAAAGTATAGGAATCGCCACAGATCCGACTTAAAATAAAATAATCCTAACGCTATAACAGTATTATGCCTAGTACAGAAAATCCACATGCATTTGATCTAATTGCTGCATTTGTCCTACTCGAAATAGATTTGAGCCAGTACCGCAAATCCCTCTGTTTTGTAAAATAGAGTACATTATAAGCTAACTTCTGGTTCTTGTTCGTTTTGTGCTATTTAATTTTTTCGCCAAACAGAAAAACGGTTGTATTATGGTATATTGGCTACACAGATTTGCAATATTATTGCAGCGGTTACCAAATACTCCTCAGGTATTTGAGATTATTAGTACACCGCAAGTGATGTTGAAGTTTGTTTGGTTTTATTGTCATCATGAGCAATTGAGCAAGTTAAATAAACACAGATACCGGCACAATTGAAATGACTTAAACATTTTTCACAAGTCTATTCAAACTGATCCACGCTACTAAGGTGCGTTCGTGTGGGGCTCACCCTTCTATAACCATTCCAGATACCTTAACATGCTTATGGAGTGTGTTATAACAGAATGTCAGAACAGCTCAGATGGCCGAGTGGTAAGATCGTCAGCATCTGGAGCTGTATATTTGAGTTTCATTCTGAGTCGAGTCAAATCAATGACTTCGAAATTGATATTCACAGCTTCCCTGCTTGACGTTCAGCCGTGACGGGACAATGTGGAGAACAAGCCGGCAAGTTTGCTAGTTGTGCCTTTGGGAAGGGCATTTAGGGGGATTCCCCCATTTTGGTGTGGTAGACAGGTGGCCGGCAACTCCTAAGCGAGCTCGTTATAGCGCTTTGATCGCTTTCTGGTGATAGTAGGATAAATAATGCTCTAATACAATACAATACAAATAAACTCATTAGTCTATTTCATCTGTTTCAATATTGTTGAATGTTATTATTATGAAAAAAATAGAGGAGACAATTCACGAATAGCTAATGACAAATCCTCTGTAATTGCTTTCATGCTCTGCTGTAAAGCCTGTAACCTATTTCGATCATAATTTGTATAATTGTGTTGTATTTTGTAGTATATTTATCCTCCTATCACGAGAAAGCGATCAAAGTGCTGTAACGAGCTCGCTTGGGAGTTGTCGGGCACCTGTCTATACCACACCGAGAAGGGGAAATCCCGCAAAATGTCTTTCCCAAAGACAACAAAACAAGTAAACTTGCCGGCTTATTTCTTCTCCTCACTGTCTTATGAATGCTGAGCGTCAAACAGAGAAGCTGTGAATGCCAATTTTAAAGTCATTGGTTTGACCGAATTGGAATCGGAATCCAGAAGCCTACAGTTCCAGAAGCAAACGCGTTTACCACTGGGCCATCTGAGCTGTCATAGTTGCAACATAAAAGCTCGTTAGATTTCAAAGCGTACTGAAAAATATTCCAGCTTTTCGCAACCGCAATACCTGTGGGCGTATCACACAAGACTGGACAACAACGAAGAATTGCCTGTAAGAAAATTCATTGATGCAGTATTTTACTAGCACCTAACATATTTATCTGACCGATAATTCACAATCAATAGCCGGAAGCGTTGAAAACAATAAAGTTTCTGCAATCGTGTTTAATCTTTACAATTAGCCCTAGAAGAACGTAAAATATGTTGAAAAACGATAGTGCGCTCAAAAATTAACACTAAGCTGCCGGTAAGTCCAGTTGTTAAGACATTGCTATCGGTGCCAAAGGTGTCGGGTTCGAATCCCGGGTCAGTCAAATCGGACACAAGGTTGCCAACGGCTCGCCACCACTGCGACGTTTCTTCGCCAGTTGTGTTGCCCAGTCGCTAAGCCATGGAATTGGGCCCCGACACTTGTAACACGCTTTGGCGTAATGATGAGATTTTAATGAAGATTTGATTTTTTAAATTATACTGCTTAACCCATAGGCGCGGGAAGTAGGGTGCCAGGGGGGGCTCAAGCCCCCCCTGAACTTTTTTTAGCCCCCCCTGAACCATTTGAGCCCCCCCTGACAATTGAAAAAATTATGCACTGAGTGCGACGGTATTAATGCTCGCAACGTACATACGTAATGAAGCAAATATTTTTTAAAGTGCTTTTAACCAACGAAGAATCACTATTCTTTTAAAAATCAGTTAGTTATTATTCACTAGGTCAACGTAAAATTTGGTAAAATTTTCAATTTTTGAATTTGATTTTTAACCGTGTTTTATATCAGCGTTTGCAAACCTTTGCAGCAGTCATGGACGATGGACCAGTAAAAGTATAATGGCTGCCAATTCTTGTAGCTGCCAAACACTTTACGCCAAACTACTCTGAATGCTCGAATGAAAGTCGCTACTGATCATGGGAATTACGTAAATCGTAAACGAAAATGCGGTGAAGTGCAAAAAAACGGTCCTCAATCCTTCAGATGTTCCGAATTCCACCAAAATTTTTGTGAAGAGCTAAAAAAAAGGTCTTCATGGCCCGGACGCGTTACATGAACTGGAAATGTTGGTGGCCAACCTGATTTGTGCACATGCCAAATTAACCCGGGATCGACAGCCAAGCATCCAAAGATCGACCGGTACATCGCGATCGACTGGTTGGGCACCCCTAATCAAGCTTATATGAGCTGGTGCAAGTTCTCTTCTGGTTGAGTTTTTTAATGGTTTTGAATTTTTTCTACCAACCCAATGAAGCGGCTAAATCACTACTAAACTGGCACCGATGATCAGTAGGCTACTCGATTTGAGGGGGATGCCATCCCCCCTGAAAACAACACCATCCCCCCATAAAACATTTTAGCGCAAACCAATTCTTACAACTATAATGACCATTTCTTTTTAGGTCTGCGTGAAAAGTTGTAGCCTACCACCCCCCATAAGTGTTTTCACAACTCGAGCACTGCCGATGATTGTTACTAAAATTGAGCTAGTACGCCTACCTAAATACCTATATCTACACATCTCATTATGTTAAAAAATGGTTCAGTGCTTTATTTTGATTGTGTGTTTTTTGTTATTTTTAAACCTCAATGGGGCATTGTTTGTTGCATGTAACTCTGATCAGCAAAGCAAAAGTTAGATCGGACAAATTTTGTTTGCCTACTTTTTGGTTTTGTCATTGAGGTATTTGCATTTTACAAATTTATGAGTAGTGATTCGAGCATGGTTAGAAAAGCCTAATGGTAGTAAGCAATCTTGTTTTCCACGATAAAAAATTATCCTGAAAAAGTTCCGGTCACTTGAGCGGCATGCAATTGATGTCTATCAAAATAGGTCTGCTGAGTGTCCTGCTCATAAAAACGTGCGTTCGAAAAAAGGGGGGTCTGGGGGGCTTCGCCCCCCAGACGTTGACACGATCTTACTATTTTGAGCCCCCCCTGTCCAAAAAACGTTCCCGCGCCACTGGCTTAACCTATAGTAACATTACACACTTTGAAAAAATTGACTTTAATTTATTTGGTGGTGACATCAGTACGTGCATCAGTAGTATAAAATTTGCTGAAATATATATGTCCGTGTTATACCAATCTTGTAGTTCAACCAAAAACTAAGATAATTTTTTAATAGAAATAGTTTATTTTGTAACGCAGTTATGTCGAGCGTAACAAGCCAACTTTATGTGCTTACATTTTTTTCCTTTTTTTCTTTTTGTATTTTCTGTGTATATTTATTTTTAATTTAGTGCAGCGGTTTTTGATCTGTGTAATATCAAAGTCTTTCGTTTTTCCATACGAAAACTTGATTTTCTCCAAGAGTGCTTGCTACGTAGGCTAATTAACTGCATGCAAATTCCTGCCAGTCATGCTCCTCTTCCGCGAAAACGATCTTCGGCGTCGCTGTAGAGGAGAAACTAAGGGATCTCGAACAACCCCTTAAATTTTTAGTAATGCATATTAAACATTAGCGCTTTGTCCACGGATCGGCTCCGTTGAGATGTTTCTTTGGAGCTGTGTTGCCTAGGCGTTAAGTTGCGGAGATGGGCTACGCCTTTCGTTCCACGCTTCGGCGTAATACCGTTACCGCGAGTGCAATGAAGAATTGATTTTTTGAAATTAGCGCTTCGATACTTCCAGATTATAGACACACAATACTACAAAATAGACATTTTTTTCGATTCTTAGGTCCTTTAAAATAGCTTCTGAATCCGCCCCTGATCAGTCCAGAACTCCGTCAAAAAATCCTGTTATAACATCACGAGAAAATAATATAGAAAGATTCCAGAGGCTTCGTGACTCGTCTGATGAACTCCATTGAGCGAAACAGCTGTCACGAGGAGAGGTCTCGGTGAGAGCTGTGTTGTTTGAGTTTTTCGGATGTTTAATTTATGTTTTACATTGCGCTGAGGAAATACATGTTTACTATTTAATCTTATTGTTTAATCTGGAACCTTTGAAAATTCCAGTTGGTAACTTATGTATTGCTCATCACATATGTCAAATTAATAAGCAGTACTGCACTAGACACGTTTGATTTTCGACGACCGTTACATCGTTTGCTAAGGATTTAACATACATAGTTTTTTGTCAAATGTACTTTCTGAGATAAAGAGTAAACACGATATAACATGAACTAATTACATGAACCATAAAACACAAACACTCTAACTAACAAGCTTGATTTAAAAAGCTTGGCTGCAAAAATCAACAATATGTTTTATAACAACCCACGAGTGCGTTATACAAGTCAGTGTTTGAATACAATTAATCATTTTTTTGTGTGACGAAATCGCCTAGCTCGTGTTATGATGATGATAGCGGCGGCTTTAATATTTATGGTAGATCGTGCTAAGTGCGCTCAATATTGATAACATCTTTTTTTTTCATCGAAAATTCTGATATCAATCAACACTCAGTGCCAATAGATTATCCAGCGAAAAAAAAATGTAGAAAAATAAATAATTTGAACGTAGCGACAAGCGCTATCTCGTCAACCTATTTCAAGGGTGGATTTCGCTAAGAGCATTAAAAGAATACAGGTATCTTTTTTCGTTCCACAGGCTAAACAGTTCTACAAAAAGCCGCCGACATAACATTCAAAAACAACACACACAACGGCTTTTGCAGTAGGCTTAGACAGTCCACTTACGAACCAAAAACAATGAGTAAAAAACACCTCAAAAACCAAACGTAAAAAGTGTAGTTGCACAATTAGTTTTAAATTTCCTCTACAATTTCGATTCTCGTTCAAGCAAATGTCTCAACGAAATGATTTGAATGAGATTACGGTACACGTAATGAAGTTCTGTTACCAACCACTGGAACTTAATACTAAAAAAGCCTTTCTTATTCTTACACAAAAACGAAAATATGCAAGATAGTATTTGATCGTGTAAGACAGGGGTGTGCAAACTTTTTTGAAACCGGGCCAAATAGCAACAAGTGCAATATTCTGCGGGCCGCACCTTAATTATCTTCATAGTAATTTTTTTCATAGCAGTTACTAGATGTTTGACAATACAGCTTCAGCTGTCATCATCAGCAGTGAGTATGCTAAAATAGCAGTAAAAAACCTACGCAGTAAGAGTAAGCAGTAAGGGATCATGACAGCTGAATCTACTGCTGATAATGAAAGTTGAAGCTACTGTATGCTGTCGAAACGTCCAGCCACTATGAAGAAAATTACTCTAGCTTTGGCAAACCACACAAGTCCAAAAAAAAAGTTTTGAGAATTTGGCGCAATGGTAAAAGACATTGCCGTCTGCGCGGAAGGTTTGGGGTTCGATCATCGAGCCGGTTAAATTGAACAAAGCGACGTCAACGCTCCTTCGGAGTTTGAAGCTGTGTTTCCCAAGCGCTCAACCGTGGAGATGGGTACCAGCAACTCTTCACAAGCTTCGGCGTAATTCCGCGGCGATAATGAAGATTCAATTTTTCTAGAAAAGGGCTTGTAGCGTAAGCCAACTTTTTCAAATTAAAACAAAATCTCAACGGAATTTGCTCAATTTTTTGAGAAATATTAAATACTTACGCTTCATTAGGTGCAAATTATTAAGTCATATTTTTTTTACTTTTTAGCAAACAGTAAGTTGGTATGAAGAAGAAAATTCATTTTTCAGTAAGTTAACGGACATACTGCGCCATAGTTGTCAATGGGGCTCGGGCTCTTCGGGTCGGGTCGGGCTTGGATTTTGAAAAGTTGTCGGGCTTCAATCGGGCCGGACGCCATAGTTAAATCTTAAATACAAAAAAGCGAAGGATATTATTCAGTGCGTATACTGCTTAATTTCGTATTCTTGACTGTAATAATCATTGCTGTCCGTAACTAGTGCGACTGTGAATGGGTAAACCTGGTTTTCATTTTTTTGTTACAAGATCTTAAAATTTGCTGTGATATTTTTGATTTCGGGTTTAAATCGGGCTCAGATTGGTCGATAAATTAGGATTCGGCTTCGGGCTAGAAAAATCGGGTTCGGGTCGGGCACAACATCTTCCGCCCGTTAACAACTATGTAGCCAACTGCGCTTTCTTTTGTTTAAATTCGAAAAAAAGCTTGGAAAACAGGCACTTTTGACTGTTGTAGGCCATTTGTTTTTGCTTGTGGTTTTTTCTTCCCAAAGTTAGTGAGAAGGTGCATCATCGTTTTTTTTTGTCTATTGATAAAAAAAGTCTGAAGTACAAAAAATCAAAAAAGTGGACTTAAGCTACCACGTTTTTGATTTGCACGACAGTATTATGTTTCCAATGCTTTGTGACATTAATTTTATCGCGTACCTTAAAAAACTTGCGAAACGTTCGCGGGCCGCAGTTTATTTAAAAACTGCAACCATTCGCGGGCCGCACAATTTTCCAACGCGGGCCGCAGTTTGCACACCCCTGGTGTAAGAGAACATTTTTCAAAAAAAAATCATGCAGAAAATTTTGGAAAGCTACGTTTTTCACCAACAATATTTCCAAACGATAGCCTGCAAAAATTTCATGTATATTATTATTGGCTATTCGATAGCCATAAAGCAAAATGGTAGCGATTTATCAGCAAACAGGAAGAGCTAGTGTAAATTAACTTTGAAATCAAGATATTTCGGTCGAGTCAGAACTTTTTCACAAAAAAACGAATCAACATAGTCTACTGCAATAAACATGCTCGTCCAATATTACTGCACGCTAAAAATCGTGCTGAATTGGCGTTGTGATTTAGTAGCCTACAGAAATTGTCGGTTAAAATAAACCTGTACGGACCAGAAATCGAACACCTAAATTCCCTGATTCTACAGGAATCCAAATTGAATCCCTAAAACGCCTTAAAAACTCTGTTTTGTATTTTATAAATATACTTGAGTGGCTATTTATTAATTTGACTATTATTAACAAAAATTTATTAGACTAATAACTACAAATTGGCGGCTTCATTAGTAACCGTTGCAATAAAGCTAAAATTTATGCCTTTGGGTAACATTTATGACAGTATCATGCTTGTTTTTATCTAATCTGTGATCGATTATTTTTCCGAGAAAAACTAAACTTAATCTTTAGTTTCAAAATGTAAAATTAGTCAACTCAAAATCTCAATTTCATCAACTAAATTCTTTGTCAAATCCGGGTAAAAAAAGCTGTCTTTTCAGCTTGTGTTTAAATTGTAGAGGAAGCCTGGCTATTGATCACCAGTAGATTTGGGTTTGGCTGTGAATTCAAATAAATATAATAGAATCTACACAAAACTTTTAGTGAGTGTAAACTCCTTTCTTTAAAACAAAGAATTTTTACCCGAATTGTATACCTGTATTTGGGCTTGCATACGTCAGATTTTTGCTCAAAGCGTAGTCAATTAATTAGCTTATAATGAACTTTGCACTTGGTAGTTTCTAAACCTTTAGTTTGTGCTGCAATAACCCAAATATTGCCTCAAGTAAAACCCATACGACAGTATCGCGGCACTATCTCATAGTTGCATCAGATTCTTGTCATAGATCGAGTCAAAAGGTGAAGACAATTTCTAAGAAAAGAGTAATTGTAGCTACATTCATGCTTTTACATTTGCAATATTTAATCTTTGCAAGTCAGACGACTGAGAACAGCGTTACCAGCCTTGCATTTTCACTCAAAGGATTCAGTTCAGTAGCGTATTGATTGCTTATAATATAATATTACGTAAAAAATATTTATGAACAGTTTCCCACAATTTTTTTACGTCAGAAATCCTTTCAGAAAGTAAAAAATAAAAACTGCAATTTAATTGTATCACCATGGGCGTATTTAAGGGGGGTATTGTGTATGCCCCCCTCCTTTTTTGACTTTACATTTTAGTAAAAGAACAAATGTTGCTTAGTGACTGAAATATATTAAACTTTTGAAGTTTATGCCCTTCCCCTTATAAATTTCTCGCTACGCCACTGGGTGTCACAATTGATTTTTCATCAAAATTTGCATCGTCTTCTCTTCAGCATATCATAAATTGTCCATTGGCTTAATTGTTCGCAAGCTCTCAGCGAGTTTGTGCGCAAAAACAGTGAGCATATTTTTGTAGCTTGAGTAACTATACAGCTAGGTGCTGCAGACTTCTGTAAACCCACTGTTCCCAGCAAGACCATTGATACTTTGTAGCCGAGGGATTGGAAACGTCAATCTTTCCAAAAATAGTACAGTATCTACAGTAAATATTATGAAGCTCTTTGTTTGTGTTTTTCAGGAAAACTTTGTAACCTCGCAATGGAGGTCACTGGACACATGCTGAAAAACCGTACCGCGGCAAAAAAACGCAATGGTCCAGGATCAACGCTTTCGACGGCAGAAAAATATGCGGCTTGCTGGTAACTGCTGTTCAATGGCCATCAAGAAATGTGCAAGTGAAACGGACGAAAGAACTTAAATAATACACTTCAAAATATTCTACTATAAATATAGGACGAAAATAGTTTAAAAGAGAAAAATAAAGCCATAGTAATTCTCAAAACTGGACGTTTCGACAACATAGATAGATTCAGCTGTCATCGTCAGCAGAGCAGGCAAGGCAGCACAAAACCGAAAAAAAGCTAAATCGGTGTTGTCAAAACGTCCATGCAGTGTTCAGATTTACTGCGACTTTGTTTCGCTTCCTCACGAATAATACAGTGATCAAATGCAACATGCAAAAACGGTTTGCATAAAATAAAGCAATTTTTAACCCACAATTAAAGTAGCAATACTTATTCCAAACAGCCAATTGTTTTTTTACAGTCAGCTACCAGATTTGCTTCTTCTTTTCTGCATGCCAGTGATGTAATTCTTATTTATAGAATGTCCATGAAGCCTCTATTATTGTAGAGATTTTCCAAACAGTTATCCATTGTTTTATATTCATTCTTGGATATTAACGCACCTTTGAAGTAAGATGATAGAGGTTTTCTAACTAACTGCACGGAAATAGAGTAGTGGAACTTCCAAAAACTTTGGCTTGGAATAATTATTGTGGGCGTGTGGCTCTTTTAGGGGGAGACCAGTGGCGTCGCCAAGGGGGTGTTTGCAACCCCCCATTGAGCCTCAAATGACGTCATAAATACATATTTTTCTGATATTTATTTCGAAGAAAATGCATTATTGATGAACCATTCAAAGTTAGGAGCCAAAAATATGACAAGCGTTCCCAAAAAATTGTTTAAAAGCACTAAAATAGCCATTCCAGTATGCAAATTTTCAAAACTTTTCCGGGGGAGCATGCCCCCGGACACCCCTAGAGTCGTTTTTGGTACTTAACTTGCTTAAAATTAACTCTGCCGATACAACGGTGCTTGAAAAGGTGACGAAACTTGGTGCCCCTTTCTCTGAAAAAAATTCTGAATACGCCCCTGACATGAAACATTTTCAAAAGACTTATTTACGCCCGTTTCCGGGTCTAAACGTGTTTGTATTTAGCTAACATTCAACCTAATTCAAAATTACACTCCCCCCACCAAAACTTTGTGGATCCGCTCCTGTATAAAACGTATGGTCAAATGTGACGTCATTCTCAAAACCCCTCCCATTGCAAAATCCTGGCTACGCTAGTGGGGGAGACTATAGCCTATACACAAAGTTGTGATATTATGCTCCATAAATCCGTTGTGGAAATAGAAATATTCGATCCCCAATCATCGTAAACGACAGATGATTCCAGGATTTCTGTCTGGACTTATGGAAGGATTTTTCATTATTTCCAGACACGATGCATGAGCATGGTACATCTTGACTCGTATTTAGTTTTTTGCGGTTATTGCCGTTTTAGGGAGTCAGTTTCCTCAATCATCTCCTTCTAGAACCTTCCCTGTCTATACCACAGTAGCTTACACAAGGAAATAATCCAGGAATCAGAGCAGTTTTTGCGTAGGTCTTTTAAAATAGCCTGTGTAAATGACTCGAACCAACAAAATAATATTAAAGATAACCATCTGAAATGATCCGATGGTAGCAAATAAATGACTGATAGTTTTTGTATAATCAGTGTAACAATAAAAGTAAAGAAACATCCAACCGAAAGCAGGAACTCGAAAAAGAAAATGAGATGCAATAGTAAGACTACTGTTCAGTCGATAGAGCGGAGACCTTAAAGTTATTTTTGCTAACCGTAGTAACTGACGAACGTGAAGAAACACATTGTTAACTTCAGCAGCAAGGCCAAATACTATTACATTTTGTTTGTTTAAATCAACATCAACAAGATGATAACCCCATAAAATCCAGATATGGTGAAAAAGTACTCCCCATGATTTTCGTAAAGAAAATGACCTCAAAGTATGTAGCAAGTCGTAAAAGAAATAGCCATGAGTAACGTGGACCAAAATTCGCGTAACAGGAGTTCCAGGGATATCCAGGTGCTCGGGTAGAACCATTGATGGATTAACGTAAAAATTCAGTAGGAAAACCATGGATCCATAACATGAATGTATCAGAGAAAGAAGCACATTAAACCAAACTAATCTTTTTTCAGTAGCCACACTGGATGAAATAAATTCATACCTCGTTGCTAGAGTGCACAGTCCTTGAAACAATATTGCTGATAACACAGTTGTCACTAACTCATAGCCTAACCACACCATCTACAAATACACATAACAAGTAAAAACTATTGTTTCAAAAAGGTTGTGCGATTAAAAGAGCAATTATCATGTACCAGGAGCAGGGCCAGATTTAGACAACGAAAGGGCCTAGGCTATTTGATCAATGAGGCCTTAGCAGTGGTGGGCCGTAACTAGTTACTTTTTTAGTAACTGTAACTGTAACTAAGTTACTTTTCTGCAAAAGTAACGGAATTTTTAACTAGTTAGAACCTCAAAAGTTCCAGTTACTGTTACTTTTATGGGGCATCTTCTTGAGCTAAAGAAATGGAAAAAATTATTTAATTTAACTCCATTCGTAATAATGAGCTTGGTTCTTTGACGAGCTCACTGAAACTGAGGCCGAATTGAAAAAAAAAGATTAATGTACTAAACAAGGCAACCGACAATGCTCTAGATCAGTGGTTCTCAAACTTTTTTGTGCCATTGCCCCTTTACGGTACTCTGCATACCATCATCGCCCCCTCGCCCTAATAAGCTTGTGTTCTAATAAACCTCGCAAGGGCGAGAGCTGCTGATGAATGGGAATTACCCAATTCGCAAAGAAAAATGCGGTGAAGAGCAAAGAAAAAGGTCTTACACGGTTCATGAGCCATCGCCCCCCTTCGCCGTTTTTGCCTCTTTTTGCTTTTCGTTCCCTGGTGCTTCTTTTTCGCCTCCTAGGGGGCGATATTGCCCACTTTGAGAAACACTGCTCTAGATGCTTCGACAAGTAGTGAAACCGACAACGACCGTGATGCAAGCTCAACTTGCTTAAGTGACAGTTTTTTGGCTGTTTGTTCGCACAATCAAAGCGACTAAGATCTAGCAATGTCGATAAAGTACAGAGGAGTTTCTTTTTGCTTCGCCTTCACAAACTGTTGATGCAAACGCTTTTACGCACGAAGAACATATGGAACTTTTAATTCATTACGATACTGCTCTTCCTTCTAGTCATGAGCGTCTTTAGGGGGGGTCAATAGGGTAATCCCCTTTTGACTTTGCGTTTTAGTAAAAAGGAACAAAATTAATGGTACCAAGTGACTGAAGTACCTGCATGCCAGACTCTTTCGATGGTTTTTGTAGCTTATGGCCAGGGGTGGATTAGGGGTAAGTAGGCCTATCCCCTTCACCTGGCATTTTCAAAAATATTTTTGTTAAGTACAATTTTTCATAATTTCGAACCTCTTCGACAGCAATAAGCTTTACGACTTAGCCTAAGCACGCATAATCGAAAATGTACGAACAAAATGGATCCAATTTGGCGAAGCACTCGCAATCAAGGCCATAAAATTTAAACAAAATTTGCCTGAAAATTATTCAAAAAACACTAAAACAGCCATTACAGCATGTAAATTTTTATACATTTTTCGGGGGAGCATGCCGCGGACACCCTTAGAGCTTTTTTTGTATCGCAATCAGCTTCAAATTATTTCTGCCTAATAACAACTACGCTTGAAAAAAATGTCGAAATAGTGGGTCTTTCCCTATTTAAAATTTCTCGCCACGTCGCTGCTTCTAGTGCGGCAGTTGAACGACTTTTTAGTGTTTAAAAAGACATTTTAAAGCCGAAGCGCTGTGAGCTAAGTGATATATAATCACTAATCCTTTTTTATTTTTTACCTAAAAAAATATATTTTTGACTTTATTTTAGTAAAATTTGGACTTTATTTTGACTCAACCGCTTCCGCGTATTATTTATGTCTTGTGGCACTTTATTAATTAAATATGTTTTATAATCTGCAATTTACTTAAGTTTTTAAAGAAAAAGGTAGCCTACTTCGAACATTTTCTCAATTACTCACTGTTGAAGCTAATGCAACAAAGCGACGCATGACGTTAAAACCTAGGATAACGAGTCATTGTGTGTACCGGTATCAATTAGTGTACGTGTAAAACAAAAATTACGTTGCTATTGTTGTTATTCCTTATCTTCGCCTCAATACTGCAGCTAACAAGCTAGACTCTAATGAACAGCTTTTATTTCTCTCACTTCAAAACCAAAAAGACTTTAACATGTACAATGCAATCAGTTCAACATCAGTCGTCTATGACGTCACAAACTCCTGAATCACGCATATCAAATGCGTGATCGTAGCACGCTGCTACAGAGCTCCCCCTCCTTTTAGACAAAGTCATGTAGATGACGAGGAAAATGCACTTGTCGTCTTGATCGTCGTTTTGAAGATGTGGATTGAGGGGTCGGTGCAGGATCATCATGTTGTGGAAGGATTCCGATTGGTTGATCATCATTTTCGAGATAAGCTGGTTTCAAGCGATCCTTACTCACACATTGTCGCATTCCACGCTGGTCAATCAAAAAGGTATTAGCGAAACGTTTCAGGACTTTATAAGGTCCGGAGTAAGGTGGTTGGAGTGGTCGTTGTACAGCATCTTGACGAAGGAAAACATGCGATGAAGAATCAAGGTCAGGATGAACAAATGGCTTGTTGGAAGAAGCAGATCTAGGTGGACAAGGTTTAAGTTTATTCATGTGGTTAGAAAGATTTTGAAGGAACACGTGTTGATCAGCCAGAGAATAAGGAAGAGGATCGAAGAACTCGCCAGGGAGTTGAAGCGGGGTGCCATACAATAGCTCTGCGGAGCAACAGCCCAAATCTTGCTTGAAGGAAGATCGGATGCCCAAAAGCACAAGAGGAAGAACAGCTATCCAATCTGCCGAGCTGTGGCACATCAAAGAGGTTTTAAGAGTTCGGTGCAAACGTTCAACCATGCCGTTTGAGGCAGGATGGTAACTGGTCGTGCGAATGCGTGTAATGCCTAGTTGTAGGAGAGATCGGAAAAGGTTAGATTCAAACTGTGATCCTCGATCAGTGGTTACAGTGGAACAAACGCCATAGCGAGAAACCCATTCAGATAGAAATGCATCTGTAATGGTTTGTGCTTGAATGTCAGCTAAAGGAACGACTTCAGGCCATCGACTGAAGCGATCAACCATGGTCAATAAGTACCTGAAACCGCGGGACGGAGGAAGTGGTCCGACGATGTCCAGATGCACATGAGCAAAACGCGACTTTGCTAACGGAAAAGATTGAAGAGGGGTCCTAGTATGTCGTTGGACCTTAGAGCGTTGACAGGAGGGGCAACTTTTTGCCCAATCTCGGATATTGGCGTTCATCCGCGGTCAAACAAAACGTTCTTTGATCAGCTTTTGAGTGGCTCGAACACACGGATGTGAGAGATTGTGTAAAGAAGAAAAGAGATGATGTCGTAGCGAAGAAGGTACGAAAGGTCTAGCAGTACCAGTGGATACGTCACAGGTAACGGAAACACCATTGGTCGTTTCAGTGACCAGTTGGAGAGAGTTTGGAGACTGCAGGTAAGACTGTAGCTCAACATCTGTTTGTTGTTGCTGCGCAAGTTCTGACAGAGACACTGTGGAAGAAGGAAAAGATATGTTAGCTTGGATGCGAGAGAGAGCATCAGCCACAAGATTCTGTGATCCTTGAATATGTCGGATGTCGGTGGTAAACTGGGAAATGTAGTCCAGTTGGCGTGCTTGACGGGGTGAGTGCTGGGTATTGATCGAGTTTATAGCATAAATCAGTGGCTTGTGATCGGTAAGAATGTGAAAATGAGGATTGTGGAGGTAATGCTTGAAATGCTTGACAGCTAAGAAAGTAGCAAAAAGCTAGCGATCAAATGTGCTGTATTTGCGTTCACGAGGTGAGAGAGAACGGGAAAAAAATAAAATAGGTTGCCAGCTGTTCTTGACTTGTTGTTGTAAAACTGCTCCTACAGCGGTGTTTGATGCATCAACCATGAGATTAATGGGAGCATTAGGCTGAGGGTAATTCAATAGCGTGGCTGAAGCTAACACATCTTTTGCGCTTTGAAAGGCAACAGAAGCTTCTTCAGTCCAATTCAAGGGTTGTTTGGAGCGGGATTTCGGAAGGTTGTTCAGAAAAAGGTGCAAAGGGTGTAAAAGGTGAGCACAGTTGGGAATGAAGCGGTGGTAAAAATTGACAAGACCTAAAAATTGACGGAGTTGAGCAACAGAGGAAGGTTTGGGAAACTGTTTCACTGCTGATACTTTTTCGGGCAACGGAAGGATGCCCTCAGCGGTGATTTTGTGTCCAAGAAAAGTCAATTCCGTTTGACGGAAAGAGGATTTGGCGACGTTGAGAGTTAAAGAGTACTTACGGAGTCGCTCAAAAACTAGGCGGAGATGTACAAGGTGGTCTTCTAGGGATTTACTTGCGATGAGCAAATGGTCTATATAGACATAGCAGAAATCAAGACCTTGAAACACTTCATCCATGAAACGCTGGAAAGTCTGGGCAGCGTTGCGAAGCCCGAAAGGCATGCGAACAAAATCAAATCAGCCAAATGATGTGGTAACGGCTGTTTTGTGCACATCAGCTGGTTCAACTGGAATGTGGTGAAATGCTTTTACCAGATCCAGTTTGGAGAAGATAACTGAGCCATGAAGAGAAGTAGTAAAGTCTTGAATGTGGGGTATGGGGAAACGATCTGGCACAGTGATTTTATTGAGAGCTCTATAATCACCACAGGGGCGCCAGTCACCATCAGATTTTGGAACCATGTGGAGAGGGGAAGAAAAATTGCTTGAAGATTGACGGACAATACCTAAAGACAGCATGTGCTCAAATTCTTGCTTGGCATTGCGATATCGATCAGGTGCCAGTCGACGAGGCCGAGAAAAAGGAGGAGGTCCTGTAGTGGTGATGTGGTGTGTGACATTGTGTGTGATAGGGCGCTCGTGGTAATGTGGCTGGGTAATGTCCTTGAATTCAGCAAGAAGATTGGAAAAAGAATCGGAAGTGAAAGTGTCAGCAGGAGATAAAAAATAAGGGGAAAGGGCTGAAGCAGAAACAACGGAAGCGATAGCGGAACAATTAGTGGTGGTGTCAATGAGACGCCGATGGCGCAAATCAACACTCAGATTGAAATGATGTAAAAAATCTGCACCTAAAATGGGGAACAACACTGCTGCTACTATAAAAACATAATGAAATGCTCTGCGAAGTCCAAGGTCAAGCAAAACCGACTTTTCGCAATAAGTCTGAATAGATGAGTGATTGACGGCCTGAAGGGGTCGATTACTGTGGTAGGGTTTGTAATTTCTACAGGCAGACTTGGGTAGCACACTAACCGCTGCGCCCGTATCCACAAGAAAAGAAAGACGAGAAGACCTGTCGGTAAGAAAAAGAAGGCGGCTGGGAGAGATGCCAGTAACATTCGCCGCTAATGCCTGGCTCGCTAGTTTGAAGAAAACTGACAAGGAAGGGCGCATTTGACAGCTCTGGAGCCAAACTTTTCATGATACCAGCAAAGCGTTGAACGACGAGGTGAAGAGAAATTGGTACGGCGAGGTGAGGGTGAGCGCCGTCGAACAGGGAAACGTTGAGGTTGGTTTGAAGAAGCATTCTCAAAGTGAAGAAGTCTGGACTTGAGAACTTCGAGTTCGTGTTCCAAACGTGCACAGCCATCGCAGCTTGAGGGGGTTGGCGCAACAGCTGCCATAGAGGGAGGAGCAAGTTCAAAAAGAGTATCAGCTAATTGGACTAGCTGGCTAAGCGGTTTGTCCTGCATGACCGCTAGTGACGTGCGGATAGTAAGAGGTAAACGTAGGAGAAAAACGTTTCTGAGAAGAGACTCATCTGTAGCGGACTCACCGAGTAATTTCTGAAGATGGAGGAACAACTCAGTAGGCTTCATGTCACCTAGCGAGTCTGCACTAAAAACTTGTTGCAATCTGCTCTGTCGCGAGGGAGTGAATGACTGTAGAAGAAGGATTTTAAGGGTATCGTACGGGTTGGAAGCAGGTGGGTTTAAAATAAGAGGGCGGACGTGGAGAGCTATCTGAGGTTCTAAGGAAGCAACAATGTAATGGAATTTTGTCAGCTGAGAGGTTATGCATTTAAGAGTGAACTGCGCCTCAATGTGGGAAAACCAAAGGACGGGGTCATTCGACCAAAACGGGGGAATTTTAATAGAAACAGCTGAGACAGGTGCAGTGGAGGAAACTGCAACAGAAGGCTCTTGCTCTGAAGACATTACTTTTGCTGTCCTTTGTCTGTCGGTAGGTCACCAATGTTGTTATTCCTTATTTTCGCCTCAATACTGCAGCTAACAAGCTAGACTCTAATGAACAGCTTTTATTTCTCTCACTTCAAAACCAAAAAGACTTTAACATGCACAATGCAATCAGTTCAACATCAGTCGTCTATGACGTCACAAACTCCTGAATCACGCATATCAAATGCGTGATCGTAGCACGCTGCTACTCTATGCAACTGCACTGTACACTAACAGTATGTCTATGATTTTTTTAACGAAAGCCACGCAGTATAATTACAAGGACGTTTTATTGTAATACAGCATCATATATTTCTTTACGTTCTTAACATCAAAATTTCTGTCTTTTCTCAGTAATTTTGTCGCTGTTTCCTTATTTTTAACCAAGCTGTTTTTTGTGTTGATGATGGCGTTGTTTTATGGTTAAAAATAAAAAAATCCTACTCCTACTCCTAATTTATTGAGCATAGAAAACGACCTCTCAACAGCAGCAGAGGTTGACTGGGCTTTTTGCAATAGTGCGTAGCTTGTTGGATCAATTGTCAAGTTGGTACAGTTTATTATTGTATCTAAATCAGAGTTGGATAGTCGTTTGTTAATGTAGTCATTAATTGCGCAAGGATCATCATCGAATTGCATATTCTTCAGCAGTCCGTATGCTTTGGTTATTGTGCAGGCACTTCCTTCTACTGTAAGAACTCTACGTTGGCTGCCAGAGTCCGGTATTGATTTATTTTAACCAAGTCCGACACCAAACCTTCCACATTGATAGCGTCTTTTGCTCTGCTGACTAAGAGGCCTGCACTTGTCCAATTGTTGACAATGGTACGAACAGCTGGAAGGTTCTCACTATAATATAAGGCAGCTCTAAGCCAAGTTGCCCATCTTGTAATACAGGGTCAGGAGGAAATGGCAGACCAGCATCATGAAAATCTTTCTTGCGATCTTTGTTTTTGATTGTTGCTGCCTTGATCGTTGCTATTACTTGATCAATATTTTTAAAATGAGCACGCACGCGCATAGCGCAGTTATGTTGAAAGTGCGCAACGCAGGTGACATGCATCAAAGAAGGGTGTAATTCCTTTAATGTCTTTCCAGTCGAAGACATGTACCGAGCAGCATCAGCCAAGATCAATAAAAAAATCTCGCGTGTGTCTGATTTGGAATGTCTGCTGTATTCAAGTCTAACGAAGAATGTCTGATTTGGAGCATCTAAGCTGCCCACAAGCACACTAATATACTTTTGTTTAGCAACCTCTGCTTCATCCACAATAAAAAAAAATTTTTGTCACGAAGTAATTCTTGAATTTGTTCCTCTTTTTGGGATACCAATTTAGCAACACATGCCCGGGCTGCAGTCTCCGAAGGCAATACTTTTCCCATTCTAGCAAACAGAGACTTTAAAGAAGGATGGTTCAGTTTATGAAGTGGGATATCTGCAGCTAAGAATGAAGAAACAACCTGTTCCTAGAAGTTTACTTGATCGAAATGTAAACAGGTTTGCTTACTTTGAGATTTGCTCTTCGTCTCCAATATTCCTTGGTGTTGCTTACTTTTTCGGTGGCTTTTCACAAAAAACTTTTTGTCGCATTTAACTAACACGTCGCAAAGGTTACGTCGCAAGTCGCCGGCAGGAATCGCCGAAAATTCATCCGGATATTCCTGGCAAGTTTGCCTAACTTTCGCTATAGAAGATTTGGCTTGTTTTGGCATTCTTTGCTTTGCAAGCTACAACTTGAAAGACCACGTGTAAAGAGCGCAAGGGTTTTATAGGATTAGATTAATTGTCTAACAATTATGCATTTATGCATCAACAATGACGTTTCATGCATAATAAGTGCTATTTCCTTCTCAATTACCGCACACATTATTGTGACGATAGTGCAAATATTGCAACTATTTCAAAAGTTTAAAATCAAATAAAACTGTGCATAAAATTTTAATAGCAGCTCAAAATTCACAAAAATATTTAAAAAATATGAATTTGTTCGTTTTTGTAAGGAAGTTTTTGACAAAGACAATTTTGACAAATTTTGACTTCAAGCAAAGTTTTGACTTAAAAAATCTACCAAACCAGACTCCTGAACACCTGAAACGAACGTTAGTACACATTTGATCGTGTAACAAGGTCCTGAAAAATTTTTGACTTTAGCGGGCCTTAATAATCGCTTTGAAATGTTATCGTTTGTGAAAGGCAATCAATTGTTATTACTGTAGCATTCATAGTATCAGAATCGTAGCCTACTTCCGTTTGGTTTGAATATAAAGATGAATGATTTTGGTTTGAATACACACCAAGGAGCTCTATGCCTACATGTTAGGAATTGATATTTTTTTTTGGTTTAGCGGCATGCAAAAAAGTAGCTGTAACGTGTAACTGTAACTAGCTACTTTTTTAAATTTGTAACTGTTACTGTAACTAAGTTACTTTTTTGGGGAAGTAACTTGTGATTGTAACAGTTCCTTTTTAAAAGTAACTTGCCCACCACTGGGCCTTAGTGAGCAACGATCAGATTCATCTCTACGCAGTGGCGTAGCGAGAAATTTTGAAAGGGGGGGGGGGGGCATAATTTTCACTCTTTTTTTAAGCGTAATTTTTTTGGTAGAACTAATTTGAAGCTGATTGAGACACAGAAAAGGCTCTAGGGGGGTTCGGGGGCATGCTCTCCCGAAAAATTTTGAGAATTCACATGCTGTAATGGTTATTTTAGAGCTTTCTGAATAATTTTCACGCAAATTTTGTTTAAATTTTTGATCCTAATTCTGAGTGCTTCGCCAAATATGATGCATTTTGTTCGCACGTTATCGATGTACGTGCTGAAGGCGTAAGGCTTATTGCTATGGAAGAAGTTCGAAATTATGGAAAAATTGTATACATCAAAAACATTTTTGAAAATGGCTGGTGGGAGGATGCATACTTCTCATCCTACCCCCCTGGCCATAGCTACAGAAACCATCGAAAGAGTCTGGCATATTTTAGTCACTTGGCACCATCAATTTTGTAATTTTTCACCAAAAGGCAGAGTCAAAAAGGGGGGCCATGGCACAATGCCCCCCCCTAAACATGCTTTTGTCTCTACTTTTGGGCCTACAAAGGTCTTGATGGTCGATTTCCAAAAAAAGGTCTTCGTTGTTCGTGACGAGGCTCCTTATTTCTTTGAGGCCCTAGGCTTGAGCCTGCCTAGCCTAATGGTAAATCCGGCCCTGACCAGGAGTGGTGCCAGCGACTCATCATCACTGCAACATTACGCTTATTGTAAACAAAATAATAGCGTATCGACCGTTTAACCGCAGTCGTTAAAGACATCACTATCGTTGCGGTAGATCCAGGGGTTCGATTCCCAGTCCGGTCAAACTGGACAGTGTCGCCAACGGCTCGCCTCCGCTGTGACGTTTCTTCGGAGCTGTGCTGCCCAGGCGCTGAGCCGTGGAGATGGGTCCCGCCACTCGTTACACGCTGCGGCGTAATACGGAGGGTATGATGAAGATTTGATTATCTTTTTTGAAACATTAGCGAGTCAATACAAAACTTTACCACTACAATATAAAGTTAATCTGTTATTGGCTGATGTTCATCCACAATAAAATATTTATGGTATATATTTTCAGAACATGTTAGTGTAGCCTATTAAAACTTTAACTTTACTCTCAAATTTATAAAACGCTTACAGCCGTCACTAGCAGCCCTTCTTCACTTCACATCTTTTAGAGTTTTTATTGCTTTAAAAGTAGGCTAGTAATGTTTACAAAACTTCCTCGTCAGCTTGTAGCAGTGTAGCAGAGCCGGCGCCAAGGGGGGCCTGGCCCCCCCAATCGACATGCTTGGTTCCCAGTGGTGCCGATCCATGTTGAGCATTGGGGGGGATGATTTGCTTATTTTACCTATTTTTTGTCAATTGTGAACATTGGGGGGGATGCTGCTCGAAGTACATTTGCGAGTTTTGTAAGTTATGTCAGACTGCCACTTGCCAACTCCAATCTTCACCAGCACTCTACGGCATTAGACTACTGATGTAATAAAACTTTAATGAGCACTACGGCCGACGCCAAATGTTGGGGGGATGCAGCCGAGATGCATCCCCTCCATCCCCCCCAGGATCGGCACCACTGTTGGTTCCCCCAATTAACAAGTTTAATTTTTTGAAGATAGTGGCTTTTGTGCATAATTTCAAACTTTGACCTCCCCTGATAAACGCTTGGCCCCCCTAAGTCGACTGCTCTGGCGCCGGCTCTGCAGTGTAGCACCATAATTTGAACTTTTTTGCTCCACAATTTGAACACTATAAATGCATCTAATTTCGATAGCAAAAAAAAGTAATACCAGTTTAAGTAAGACCTGCACTTTCACAATCGCAAAAAGTCGTCGCAGCAAACGATAAGATTCAACGCAAAATAGCCTACTTCCGGTAAGCGATTCCATCTCATCTCTATCTTAACTCTAGACGTCATCATCTTCATTTGTGATGTTACTAATGGCTCATATGTTTCGCTCAAATTTAATAGACAATAGCTGCTAAATGATAAGAGCAGTTAAAAATGTAATGAAAATTTTAAGAAAATCCATCAGCGCATTGAGTGTTTGACACGTTCTAGCGTAAATTTAGTCGTGCTATCGTCATCGCTTCCGCGTACTTAGCAATAAATCGAAAATTAAGATACCGGTACTATATAAAATGTGTGCTGTCAAAACAATTGTACGAAGCAGACTGTAATGCAGAATTTGCTATAGCCGCTCTTTCGGCTGCGGCAATCGTTTGCTTCATGTTAGCCCTACAGGCTAGCCCTATATGCTATATAAGCTGAAAAGCTTTCGGCCTTTGCCAATGTAAAATTTTAACATCGACTCAGATACATTGCTTAAACTTAAACGCATGTTCAATAGGGCTTTGAAAGTTACCTGTACATCCCCGTTTCTCGATAGTTGCAAATGCGTAGGTGCATTTACAATATTAAGCTGGTGGATTTGGTAGCCATTTTTGGCTGATTTATTAATCATCTTGTTATAACAAACATTGCAAAACTTCATAACACAATAACAACTTCTTAACGAATAACTTCTACTTTTCGTTTACTTTGCTTTATTTATAAGTAGTGGTCGGGAAAAGGTTTACAGCCTAATGTTTCATCTTATGATTTGCATTATTTTTTTTAATCCCAGCTATGGCAGTACTGTCTTGTAGTGTGTTCTTTTTTTTTAACGTTTTATGTCATGCTAAGTTTACGCCAATATGTTTACTGTAAGTATTGCTGTAGTAGGTGCAGCAGACTTAGATGACCCCTGTGGTCTTTCGCTGTTTCCAGCCTATGCGAATTTTCTAAACGTATACGGTGAAATAAACTTGATTGATTGATTATTGGTTTTAAGAAACAAAATTGTTACAATCCTAAACACAAGTAATTTCGTCATAAGCTCAACACAACACCTTAGCCTGGATAAATTAAGTCAACCGGTCTCTACGCTGATACTGCACATACTGAACAAGCAGTTGAACGAAAGATTAAAACAGCTGGGTTATATCTGTACAGTGTACTACACAACGCGCGTGCTCTGCGGGCAAAACGTGGAAAGCAGTGAGAGATCTAGGTAATATGATGTCAGCGTAATTACATGAACAGAAAGATTACGGTTTGAGTCTGCAGTATAGTACTACATTCTACCCATTTACTTAAAGTGAACAGCAGCGTCAATCGAACGCTTGGCCCCCCTGAGTCGACTGCTCTGGCGCCGGCTCTGCAGTGTCGCACCATAATTTGAACTTTTTTGCTCCACAATTTGAACACTATAAATGCATCTAATTTCGATAGCAAAAAAAGTAATACCAGTTAAAGTAAGACCTGCACTTTCACAATTGCAAAAAGTCGTCGCAGCAAACGATAAGATTCAACGCAAAATAGCCTACTTCCGGTAAACGATTCGAAACGTAAACAAGTTGGTTACATGCAGACAAGTTCAAGTTAACTTAATTGTAGACATGTTAATAGTCAGCAGGGTCGTAACGATCAGGTGAACGGCGTACCCGCTGTGAGCGTCTTAATTGGCGGGCTTCTTGCGGTGGGCTAGGAATATCGCTTGCGCGACTTTGAGAGCTTGCATGCGGATATTCTGGCGCTGTAGTATTTGAGTTACGTTGATAATAATCATCTGCCAGAAGGCCAACTGAGTCAATTTCCTGGTTGATTGAATGGTGTTCAGGTTCTTCGGCCGGCTCGCTGTGAGTGGTGTCTCCACCTTCGTTTATTGGGGCTTAGTGCTTCAAGGCGACCGTGTCTTCTTTACCATCAGGAAATCGAATGTGAGCGTACTGTGGGTTGGCTTCTATCAGTTCAACTTCATCAGTCAGCGGTTCATAATTTGATGATTTAACGTGACGTCTTAGGAGGACTGGTCCTGGAGTAGCTAGCCATGACGGAATAGATAATCCGGTCGTTGATTTTCTTTGAAATCTAAAAAAACGTTCATGAGGTGTCTCGTTTGTTGAGGCGCATAGCAAAGTCCGAATAGAATGCAAAGCGTCTGGCAAAACTTTCTGCCAACAGTTAGTAGGTAGCTTCAGAGTATTCAGTGCCAAGGTGATAGCTTATCTGTGAAGACCAAAAAACAAGGTCTTCGTTGTTCGAAAGCGAAAACCAAATGTACTCGGCGCTTTTTTTGACCGAGTACATTGACCTTCGAGTACGAGTACTATCCGAGTACCTGGGGTTCCGAGTACGAGTACTCAAAAAATGGTACTCGAGTGCGAGCGTTGTACTCGAGTACTCCATCACTCTCCGTACTGTCACTGGCCCTGGTCCGGGAGTCAGCCTGGCGGTAAATAAGCCACACAAGTTTTTCATAGGTTGGTTAAGCCTGTTCTATACCCAGGAAACGTGGGTGGGCTAGGTTTGTTCCTCGTCGTTGTAAGTAGCCCACCAGTAACCTGCTCTTCTGATTGTCGACGTAGGTGTCGTAAAATCCTTTCCCACTTTTTCTTGCCAATAAATCGATTTTTTATTTTAAACTGAACCAAGTTTTAACAAAAAACGACTTCTTATTCAAGTAAAATAAACATGGAAAGTGCTTCGCGATTTCCGCCTTATTCAAATAGAATATCTGGTTAAGTACACATAGTCAACACAAAAAACCTAACTCTCCCGACGTCGCTTGTGCCCCCCTCTATCTATCTAAAATAAAAGAATAACTGCAGGCCTACTATTGCGAATCTCCCCAGACTACATAAACTCAGAAACCTCGATAAGCCCAAACTACGCAAGTGAAACACTAACCTACAAACCTGCACAAGCGACGGTCCTAGACTAAAACAACCAGCTAAAATAAAACACTTGACTGAAAACTAACTTATACTAAGCTAGCACATCACTATTTATTCGAGTCGGTATTGGTAACTGAGTCTGGTCTGAGTGGTCTCGCCTCCCTTTTTTCATAGGCTTACCGTACGTCCTCCTTTTGGAGGATTTGTCCTCCTTTTTAACAAAAAATAATTTGTCCTCCGAAGACGCTAAAAAATGCCCAAATGTTCTCCTTTTTGGCATTTTGAACAGCGAAAACATGACAAATCATTGTCATACGAAACTATTGGGAAATTTTAGCTCAAACTAATACCACGTAATGACCTTTTTTTTCATTTATTTTTGCTCTTCACTTGATTTTGGGCGGAAAATTGAGCATCTGCGAACGCGATGATCTTCTTTTTTTTGCTCTTCATTTGATTTTGGGCAGAAAATTGAGCATCTGCGGACGCGAAGACTTTCTTTTTTTGCTCTTCATTTGATTTTGGGCGGAAAAGTGGGCATCTGCGGACGTGATGACCTTGTTTTTTTGCTCTTCACTTGATTTTGGGCGGAAAATTAGGGCATTGGGTAATAGCGAACGTGATGACCTTCAAAAAACTTGTCCTCCATTTGCGCAGGGAAAATATGGTAACCCTACTTTTTCATAACTAACGCATGATGCCACTGCTGCTTACATCTGCCTTCGTCAAACACTTGATAGTCTTGAGAGCAATGGCGTGATACTTCTTCGTGAATACAATCGTCCAATTAGTTTTCAACTGCAGTAACTCACAATTTCACATGCGTTGTGACACACCGATACGTGACCAGCGATGGCGGAAGCATTTTTAATGTGGAGGGGCCTAAAATCAATGACCAGATTTTCTTCACCTTCAACCAGGGCCGGCAGTGGCGTAGCGAAGAATTTAAAAAAGGGAGGGGCATAAATTTCCACATTTTTTCCAGCGTATTTTTTTTCGGCAGAACTAATTTGAAGCTGGTTTAGCAATAAGAAAAGCTCTAGGGGGGTCCGGGGGCATTCTCCCCCGGAAAATTTTTGAAAATTTACATGCTGTAATGGCTATTTTAGCGCTTTTTGAATAATTTTCAAGCAATTTGTTTTTAAATTTTTTGACCCAAATTCTGAGTGCTTTGCCAAATATGATACGTCTTTTTCGCACATTTTTAATTATGCGTGCTTAAGGCGTAGGCTTATTGCTACCGAAGAGGTTCGAAATTATAGAAAAATTGCATGCATCAAAAACATTTTCGAAAATGGCTGGTGGCAGTATGCACTGCATATCCATCATCCTACCCCTCCGGATTCGCCCCTGGCCATAAGCTACAGAAACCATCAAAAGAATCTGGCATATTTCAGTCACTTGGCACCATTAGTGTTGTTCTTGTTTACTAAAAGGCAGAGTCAAAAGGGGGAGGGGAAGAGGCATGCCACAATGGTCCCGCCCCTAAATATGCTTCTGAGGGCCGGATTTAGACAATGAGAAGCCTTAGGCTATTTGACCACACTGATTGGAAGAGCAAAAAAAGGTCTTCACGGATCACATTTCCTGTTTTCACTGGAAATATCGGTATAGTGAAAAGCAAAAAAGTATACACGTCCTCAGATGTTCTGTTTTACTCTGTAAGTATCGGTGAAGAGAAAAAAAAAGGTTTTCATTGTTCGTGATGAGGCTCATCATTTTCTCCGAGGCCCCAGGTTTCAGCCTGCTTAGCCTATTCGCAGGGTTACCACCGGTCCACACCAAAAAATAAGCACGATACTGTTGCGAGGACAAGGTAGCAGGATACCAAAACGTCCGTAGATTCTAATTTTTTCCGCTAGAAATCGGTGAAGACCGAAAAAAGAGAAGGTTTTCACGTCCGCAAATTCCTATTTTTCCGGTGGTTCAACAACTTTTAAAGTGAACATCATGACATGATTAAGGAATGCTTTTGTTATTTTCTAGTCAAGCTCAGTAGCCCTCTGAAAACAGTCCCGTATTGGCCCATAGCCCACAAGTTGGGAACCATTGGATTAAGAAATTAAAACAAAATTTAAAATGCTAAAATTAACTAATGAACGAAAAATAAACATATTTTTCTTTCTTTTTTCGTTCATTCAAAGAAAAAAGCATTTGAACTAAGACATACCAAGCACGAGATTAAACAATAAGAATGTTTTGTAAAAATAAGCACATTCACGTTTTGTAAGACATTGCCCCTGAAAGTAAGCTCAAATCTTAGAAATATCCTAAGCACGAAATGGTAACCCTGCCTATACGTAAATTCGGCCCTATGCCTACAATCCATATTTAGCCTGTCCACATGTGACATGTCCAATTTATGTGGGCTTCAGACTCACGGTTCTTGCTTCTAGTTTTTGTTCCCCCCACCCCACAAACAAAATTTTAAAGAAGACATCTCAGGATTTAAGTTCTTTCGTGGGCTTTAATTTCGATGGTAGGCCTATTAAGTTTCAAATACATTCATTCAAAGACAATATTGTAAAAATATACGCGTAAATTAGGGCCCCTCCATGATTCCCCTTAAAAAAAAGTGTGGGGGGAAGGGGGCCAGGGTTCCCCAGCTCCTCCCCCCCTGTTCCGCCACCTTTGCACGCGAC
This sequence comes from Trididemnum miniatum, assembly GCA_964006365.1. Taxonomy (NCBI): domain Eukaryota; kingdom Metazoa; phylum Chordata; class Ascidiacea; order Aplousobranchia; family Didemnidae; genus Trididemnum; species Trididemnum miniatum. The sequence continues at coordinate 17,865,477 of OZ023234.1, forward strand.
CAGTTGTTTACCCAGATCGGTTAACGTCACAGTTTTAGACTCCCAAAAGCAGCTAGCATAATGTATCCATGGTAGTGAGATGTGGAGTCTTGCGGAGTTGTGATGAAGGAATGAAGTCATAACAGCAGATTACAGGCCTAATAAGGGATGTAAAGGCGAGCCCAGTAACTCAAGCGCCGTAATGGTACTGCGTGGAATAATTTTGGGTGATAAAAAAGTTATTTTTTTTGCTGGCTCCAATTAACGTAAAAAGCGTGGAACCAAAATTTCACGGGTGTTGGGCCAGTATTTAAGAAGTTATAAAGTTACGAAAAGTTACTTTTTATGTTTTTAGGTTACATTTAATTTTTTAGGTTACAAAGTTTTTTGTGCTACTTTTTGCCCAATTTTTTTCTTTTTTTTATCTTTTCTTGCTACAATTGGAATGGATTCACAATCTGCGTAGTGCATCAATGTGTTTATATACTAAACATAAAGCCCTACATCTTCCAGTAACGCAATGGCATCTTTGCGATGTCACCACTTTATTAGACTGATTGAAAAGCGAATGGACTGATGCTTATAATATTCCAATCTTTATCACGAGTGGTGGCTTGTAAATCATAACGTCGTATTCACCAAAACCCAAATAGCTTTCACAGCCTACGGAAGTAAACACTTAATTTAAAAATTTTCTTGGATTTAAATGAGGGATTTATTTTAACATTCAATAAAAAAACCAGCGGTAATTTAACGCCTAGAGTCTCCTATACCAACTTTTGGCTATTTTAAAACCGAAGGGTTAAAATGAACATCGCAGATGAAGAGGCCTATAGTTGGAATACTGGTTTTCAACAACGATAGAAGAAAAAAAAAGTTATTGCAGGCAGGCCTTGACCAAAATTATCAGAATTAACTGAGCTAATTGTAAAACTTTTTTTGAGCTAGAAAACATATCAGCGGTAATTCATATAAGCAATAAGTGTGCTAAGATGAGTGTTTATATGTGAAAATCGTAAAAATCCGTTGGCTGGTGGGAGCGGAGCACCAATTAAGCCCCTTAGACTTCGGCGGCCCCTCGGTTTTGGCCCAGTCTTTTGTCAAATCTTTGATGTGCCACTGGTATGGAGCAACTGTGTTTGCATTGCTTGAGGTTTTTGAAAAAATGATATGATGGATATTGGATATTACTAAAATGAGTCGTCAAGAAGTTGCTCCTGCTATATATGGCTTACGTCACAGATGCCAACCAACAAAAACTGCTGCAGAACGCAGTATTTCCATGCTGAACAAGCTACTTGCCAAAGACAGAAATTTTTTACCGAAGAATGTTAAGCGCAATATGTGCGTGCACCATAATTTGAGCACTAGTTGAGACTATTTTAGGCCTACTGCTTTTTGCATAGACTGCTGTTATTTTTCATTTTGTGCTGTTCTTTTAATAAAGCCACTTTTTGGTTACTTTTTTGCAAAAATAAAGTCATGTTTTCAAGTGTTTTAGGTCACAAAAAATTGCCCAAATGATTATTTGAAAAATCGTTTGATAAATCACCGCACCGGTATTTAAATTATCCTACCGAAAATCGATGGGTGCTGGTCATAGTTGGGTAGGAACTAGAATAGACAAAGTTTTCTGGTCTGTAGAATAAGATTGGAAAAAAAGTAGACAAAACCATGCTTGATTGACAGGGGTGCAAAGCTATGTTGAGCATTGGGGGATGATTTAGCAAAATTGACCATTTTTGGATTTTGGGGGGGATGATTCACCAAAATTGATCATTTTTGGATATCGGGGGGATCAAATTGGCTCGTATGGAGAATTTTCCACTTCCATGAAATATATTGGGGGGGATGCTGCCAGATTATTGGGGGATACATCCCCCCCATTCCCCCTGGATTTGCACCCATGTTGATTAAATTTCCGAGAAACATTGCCAAGTCACGAGACAAATCTTATCGTACAGACCAAAAAACTTCGTCTATTCTAGTGCCTACCTCATAGTTGTGGTTGTAGCATTGTAGCATTTACAACATCTAACCACTGTCATTCTGGCAGAATTTCGACGAAAGAGAAAAGAAAAAGTGTTGCCCTTTCGAAACTGAAAAAGCAAGCGTCGATTTGCCAGAACTGCTGAGTCAGAAATAATTACGCGTAGTGTTCCAGTTTTCAGTCTAAAAATCACGACAAAAAGGCGCAAAAAGAATAATCATATTACAATATTACGACTTTTTATTATAAATATGTTTCAAATTAAACTTGAATTGCATCTCAAAATGCTTTCAAAACGTTATAACACTTTTGGCATCAGTCAAAACTGAAAAGTAAAAGAAACAAAAACACTTAAACTGCTTGAACGCTCAAAATGAGCTCATGCGCTCATTTACCTTCAGAGCGCATGTGCTCTAAAAATGAGCTCATGCGCTCATCACATTCATGTGCTCTAAATGAGCTCACGCGCTCACTCACCTTCAGAGCGCATGTGCTGGATTGTGAGGGAGGTGAGGAAAGATGCGGTGAAAGGTGTGTGAGGAGGTGTAGGAAAGTGTGTTGTGGTGTGGAGGAGATGAGGGGAGGTGTGGGGGGTGAAAGGAAGAATTGAGGGAGGTATGGGAAAGTGTGTTGGGGTGTAGGGGGAGGTGAGGGGAAACGCGGGGAAGTGTTGGGAAAGGTGTGGAAAAGTGTGTTGGGGTGTGGGGGTAGGGGGGATGTGGGGGGTATGGGAAAGCGTTGGGGAGATGTAAGAAAGTGTGTTGGGGTGTGGGGGAGGTAAGGGAAGATGTGCGGAGAAGTGTTGGGGAAGGTGTGAGAAAGTGTGTTGGGGTGTGGGGGAGGTAAGAGCAGAGATGGGCATTTATCGTTCAAAATTTAGATTTTAGGAAAGTTACACAACAGTTTGCCAGCGCAAAGGTAACACCAAAAATTTTTAATTGTACCAGGTATAAAAATGTACCAGGAATGTAGAAACAAGCTGAGTACCTTATCAAACTTGGCATTTATTTTTTTATGTGAACAAAAATTGATAATTTAGCAGTTCAACTGTGCAACACCATCGCTAGTCTGTTATTTATATAGGTCTTACATCACTACTAAAGTGCCCTTTTCAGATACTGTTCCCACTAACCCTTTCGACACCCACCCCTGACGATTGGCATCAACAAATTGTGTTTTATTAGTTGTCTCGTTTATGATGATGTAAGGGTAGGCTGTTGCACGTTCATCTTTTTTGCTGAACAATTGATGCGCATCCAAGGTTTTGGAACTGGGAAAATTTTGAAGATGCTCCAGCTCCTGCTGCGAAGCTCTTCGCTATCTTCATATTGCTCTGGCTCCAGCTCCGGAGCTGATTAAAAAGAGCTGCTCTGCTCCTGCTCCAGCTCCGGATTATTCAAACTGGTACTGAGTTTTAGTTTTACGTTGTCATCATAGCCCAGCTACAGTTTTCTCAATTAAAATAAATTTCAAAATATCCTTTGCTGAAAAACACATCAATCAAAATGCTGCATACAATTTCATGACAAGTAGGGAAGCGGTAGCCAGTTATCTGGCCCGAATGGCAGATGCTTCTTTGTAGCCCGGGCTGTGATTAAGTCTGTACAAAGCTTTTTACTAGCAAAGTTACAATGACAGACCGAAACCAAATCTGCCGACCCGGAAAGGTATCCACTCTTCCCGATGCTCAGCCAAGGCCTACTAACCGGCAAACGTCCTTTTCAGGACGAGGCGATGTTTGCCCTGTTTCAGGGCACATCGTCAACGAGTTCCGAAGGCCAGCAATCCTGCAGCTGAACATTGAAGGCCTCACTGCAAGCATGATGAATGTCCTTTACCATCTCGCTGTGCAGTTTGAGGCACTCGTAATCCTACTACAGGAGACCCACTGTGCTTCTACCGACAAGCTTGTGATTCCAGGCTTTGCACTAGCTGGGTCCTGTTTAAACAGGATACACGGCCTTGCTACATTTGTCCATGAGCGACTAAAATGGACCCTAGTAGATCAGTCCCCATTTACATCAGAGACTGAGTGGTTATGCGTAGACATTGATGGCTATAAAATTGTCAACGTCCACAAACCTCCACCTACACCATTGCAGACTACCGACCTACCAGTGTTTCCACACCCTGTCCTGTACTCGGGTGATTTCAACTGCCCGCATGTGAATTGGGGCTACAGCAGCAACAGCGCTGATGGAGAGTGCCTTGTTGCCTGGGCAAGCCTTAATGGTCTTGTCCCTCTCCATGACCCAAAGGACATGGCCACTTTCCACTCAGGCCGCTGGAACACTGGCACCAACCCGGACCTAGCGTTTGTTAGTGTTGGTCCTAATAGTCGCTTACCTGACAGGCGTATTTTAGAGAAGTTTCCTAGGTCACAACATCGACCTTCGCTCATTGTTCCACCAAGGCTCACTCTGTCAGTTCCGAGTATGCCTGTTAAGCGATGGAACTTCCGCAAGGCCAAATGGAGCCATTACAATGCCCTGACCAACCAACTCGCTAAGAGCTTGTTGCCACCTAATACATCTGATGTGGACCGGGCATACCAGGACTTCTGTAATGCCATCAGCACAGCAGCCAAAAAGTATATCCCACGTGGTCGACGAAACGACCACATTCCGTGTTGGGATGCTGAGTGTGAGAACCTCTATCAGCTGTTTCTGCAATCGCCAGAGGGATCTGACTCTAGCAGGGCTGCTTCTGCCCTGCTGTCCAGGATTGACAGAAAACGCAAAGAACGATGGTCTGAGGCAGTCCAAACAATCGACTTTTCTCACTCCAGTCGTAAAGCATGGAGCATATTAAACAACTTAACTGGTAGATCACGACGCTCCCCTCGGCATTGTGCAGTTTCAGTCAATGCCATCACACCAGTACTGGTCAATAACAGCAAATACGAGGATATTGATCGCAAGTCATCCCGGCTTGTGTCTCAAGAAGTGTCTGATCTTTGGAGGGCCTCTACAACAAGTGCAGTGAATGTCTGTGGAAGTTTTACTCTCTCAGAATTCGCAGCCGCCCTCAAACATCTGAAACCAGGAAAAGCTCCAGGCCCAGACTCTATCTGCTCTGAGCTTTTGCTACATGCTGGAGCTGCCCTGAAATCCTGGCTGTGTGGCTTTCTTTCATCCTGTTTGCACCACCTCAAAATTCTAAAAATCTGGAGAAGAGCGTTGGTTGTCGCGATCCCCAAACCAATGAAACCTGTAGAGGACCCCAAGAGCTATCGCCCCATCTCTTTGCTCTGTGTCCCCTACAACATCCTCGAGAGGCTCATTTACACCCGTATCGAGCCCATTGTCGACCCGCTTCTTCCTCGGGAGCAAGCTGGGTTCCGACAGGGGAGGTCCACAGTATACCAAACTGTTCTACTTACTCAACACATCGAGGACTCATTTGAGATCAAGAAGAAGGCCAGTGCTGTTTTTGTCGATCTGACAGCTGCTTATGACACTATCTGGCATCGTGGCCTCACCTGTCAGCTGCTGAGACTCCTTCCTGATAGACACATGGTCCAAATGATTATGGAACTTATCCGGAATAGAAGTTTCACCCTTTCCATCGGTGACAGCAAGCGAAGCAGGTTACGACGTTTGCGAAATGGCCTTCCACAGGGATCAGTCTTGGCTCCCCTCCTTTTTAACATCTACACATACGATCTGCCTTCCACAATTTCCCAGAAGTATGCATATGCCGACGACCTGGCATTGATGCATACCTCGAAAGACTGGAAGACTTTGGAGGGCACTCTAAACCAAGACATGACAACACTTTCAGCGTATCTCCAGACTTGGAGGCTGAAGCTCAGCCACACTAAGACGGTGACGACGGCCTTTCATTTAAACAACCGAGAGGCGAAACGTGAGCTCAAAATCTTCAACAACGGCAAACTATTGCCATACTGTCCAACTCCAACCTTCCTTAATGTAAAGCTGGACAGGTCGCTCACTTTTCGTCATCACCTAGAGGCATTGCGCAAGAAAATTTCCACTCGCGTCACACTGTTGAGGCGACTTGCAGGCTCGGGATGGGGTGCAGGAGCCAAAAAATTGCGAACAGCCGCCTTGTACCTGGTTTACTCCACAGCTGAGTACTGCACACCTGTTTGGTGTCGTAGTGCTCACACTCGGCTAATCGACAGTGTTTTAAATGACGCCTTGCGCATTGTCACTGGATGTCTGCGACCCACTCCAACGGACTACTTGCCAATCCTCGAAGGCATCCAGCCAGCTGAGCTTTGCCGTCGAGGAGCGACACTCTCCCTGGCTAACCGCGCCACCCTTAACCCTGATCATATTCTACATGAGCAGCTGGTCGGGAAACAAAATGCGCACCAGGGAAGGCTCAAATCAAGACGTCCGTTTGTACCCGCTGCACATAAACTACTGAATAGTCTGACCGAATCAGACATTCGCGCAGCGCAATGGATGGATTATGAATGGAATATGGAGTACTTGAAAAGTGCATCAAGGCTTCATGCTTTTATTCCCAGGGCCAGTCCTAAGCCTCTTGGAATGGGTTTGCCCAGAACATCTTGGGTAAAACTGAATCGTCTGCGGACTGGCGTAGGGCGATTCCATTCATCCATGTACAAATGGGGTGCTGCTCCTTCACCGAATTGTGAGTGTGGTGCCTCTGAGCAAACTGCAGACCACATCATTTCTACATGCCCCCTTCATCGTGCACCAAAAGGAACACAAGGTCTGTTGGTCCTGGATGATGACACCCGACGCTGGCTTAAAATCAATGCCGTCAACATCTAAACCTTCGGAAGAGAATGCCCAACCACACGACGACGACGAGCCAGTTATCTGTTTATACTATATCGTTCAAATCAAAAGCCGTTACCATGAAGAAAGAGAATTGCTTCAAGCAAGTCCTCTTTCATCAAATTTCTTAAATCTGATCGTATTATCTGAAGCGAAGAAAAAAGTCTTTCCACGGTAACTTGAAGTGGTAACTCTCACAGCGCTAGCCCAATTCTGTTTAGACCGTTTGTGACGTCATTATTAGTAATACGAGTGTTTGACTTGATGCAATGCTGTTTCATCATTCATTCTAGCTACTTACTTTTCTGGACCTGCTTATCCTTGGGGGGTCGCGTGAACAGCAACTCGAGTTGGAACCTCCCAGAATCTTGATCCTCTGCAACAAAGGATAGATGTTCGGCTGGGATGCCAAGGCGAGACCAACTAAGATTGTCAACGTAATCTCTCCATCAAGTTTCGACCAAATCCAGAGCCGGCGGCGGCGGCAGAGCAGTCGACTTAAAGGGGCCAAGCGTTTATCAGGGGGAATCAAAGTATGAAATTTAAGCACAAAATCCGCTGTCATAAAAAGAATAAGCTTGTTGATTAGGGGGGGGGCAAGCATGTCGATTGGGGGGGGGGGGCAAGATCCCCCTCTTGGTGCCGGTCCTGGACCAATCGGTGTTGAACAGAGCAGTTTTTTGGTTGTTCTTTCCTGGTACATTCGTGTCACATGTCCATACCAACACAATTGCGATGTTTCTGATCGAAAAAGCAGCGATTCCATGTTTAGAGATTCAAGAATATCTGTTTAACCTTGTCCAACCAGATCAAACCGCTAGTTTTTCCCAAGAATCCCATTTCGGTAGCTTGAACTCGAGATTTCCCTTTCTCATTCCTGATCCAACACTCATGGCCATAAGTCAGAAAAGGAACATGGACTGATCTGAAAATGGATAGCTTTGCCTTAATGCAATAGGGTGGCTCACCAACATATGGAAAAAATTTTTTTCTGAAATTTTTATCAGCCACCCTCTAAAAACGTGATACATCGTGAGAAAAGATATTGTGCCAAATATTTTTGAAATTTAACAAGGTTTGGAGGTAGCACAAAAGCTTGCTAATTAATATCATACCTATGTACATTGAAAAGCAGCAATTTATATTAGGAATGACTTGGTCCTTACTTACCTACCATTTAAAAACATAAAAAGAGAGCTGGATGACTTTGTAAAGACCTTGCAATTTTTTAAAAAACTAAACCTTTCTCATAAATTTCTTTCCATTGACCCAGTCAGTTGGGCTGACAGAGATGATTGCCAAACAGCAGAAAAAACGGTTTTGACCCTCAAAGTTGTTCATGATCATGCTGAAAGAGACGTAGCCCTTGTTCAGCGATACAACAAATTGTTGACAAAGAATGAAGAAAAAATTTCAATTTTTTCTGCAGGTAGTGAGCGAGCACCAAAAGAAATTTCCGGACAGTCGCAAAACCACTCTTCTGCAACAAAAGTCAGATTAAACGATACTGTATTTACAAAAGGACGCTTCGTTGTTTCAAAGTTGGTTTTCCTAACATTGGTGATTTCACTTGCATGAGTGTACTGCAATATCTCTTTGCACAATGTTTTTGTTCTTTGTGTGTTGTAGTGTCTTGGTTGATCCTTACCTCAAATGTATCATGCATTGCATAATACTTAGTCAATTGAACCGATATATTCTACGTATTTATTCCTTTTCGAAATAATAACCATATTTATTAAAATTGAATATTCTTGTGCTACCCCTAAACCTTGTTAGATTTTAAAAATATTTCGCACAATGTTGTTTTTCATTATTCATCACGTTTTTAGAGGGTGGCATTAAAAAATATCCAAAAAAAAAGTTTTTGAGCCACCCTGTTGATGCAAAGCTTCCACTTCAATATCACAGATCGGTGGAGCTGGCGCATTACTGCACTTGCTTCTCGGATGCGGATATCTAATTCGCTATTTTGTCTGCTGTCACTAGTGAATGAGACGCCGAGATACTTGAATTTTCCTGACTGTTTTATTCTAGCTAGTAACATGTAAAAGCAGTCTCACCAGGGCCTTTCTTCCACAAACTATCACTGTTCCCCTACAGTTAATTCTCAGTCCAAGAAAGGGGATCGCTAAACGTAACACGTAACTTACCCAAGTTAAGCAGCTTTAACACATTCCGGCAACAGCTCCCACTGTTCACTCAAATTAAAAACAATGATAAAGAAAAGCGATAAGAATATGAGAAGATCTGGAGCTGGGAGCTATCATACTGTAACGTTGCTCCAGCTCCACCTGAATTAATATTCGAGCTCCAATTCCGACTTCGGCAAAAATGGACTGTTCCGAGGCTTCGACCTCGGCTCCAACACTCTGTGCACATCGGATAGCACATCTCCGTTTTACTGAAATATCGTAAATATTGCTCTCAAAGGAGAACATCCTTGCCTCAAATACCAAAAGATTTTAGTTTACGGCGTATATTTGATCAGAGTTATTACACAATAAAACAAAATGTTGTTAAAAATGGGGACCTCATAATGATTGTTTACACCGGGGCCCCGCCTGACGTAGTTACGGCCCTAGTCCAACAATTACTTTTTGACAAAATAACCAAATTCTTAAGCATTCTAGCTGTTTTGGTCACGCACTCACACTGACCAAACAAGTTGAAACAAACCTCATCATCCGTCATTTTCGTTTTAAAGCAATATCGACGGTTCGCTTTGTTTTGAAGTTTTGCGGCAAAAATCAAATCAAATCTTCATCATACACGCGGTATTGCGCTAAACAGTGTAACAACAGGCAGGATCCATCTCAGCGGCTTGAAGCGCCCGGACAACACATCTCCAAAGAAATATCGCAGCGGTGGCAAGCCAGTTGGACCAAACTGGGACCAAACTTTGTTCACTTAAAAACGGGATTTTTGCGAAAAATAGCAGTTTTGGGTTTGGCAATTCTGCTGATATTTGGAAGTCGAGTTTCGCAAATGTTTTTGGATATTTTGCTTTGACTATTGATGTGTAATAATAACATTGACTCAGACCCGGGGGGTCGATATTGAAATTCCGTTCGCGAGGGGCCAAACTATGTTTACTTAATCCTTAAACGCCCAGGTGTTTCGCCAAACACACCTACGTGGGTCGCTTGCGACCCAGTGGTTAAAAACCATTGCTGTAGGTTACAATTCGTACTTTTTTTCCAATATGCTTACGAAATAAGTAAAGAAGTTGCATGTTCACTGTCATTGACTCTCCACGATCATGTTTCACCAAAAACAGACTAAATTTTTAGCAATTTCAATGAAATATTTTGTCGATTGTGCGAAAGTTCTCGAATTTAAGACGTACAATAATACTCTGCTAACTAGTATAAGACCAAAGAATTAAATTAATGTGTCGTTGTAACAGCAGAAAGAAAAAACAAGAAATTTGAAATAAATGCAGTTTTTAGGGATGCCTATGCAATGGCAATGATAATGCTAAGGCACAAAAGTGACGCGGCAGTGTAGGAGCATAAAGCTGTGACTTGTTTATGGTTGATACCACATTACCCATCGCATTGCGTGTGCAAACCAGCTGTTTGGCAATTCAGAGAAGATGTGCAATTGTGGCTCCGCCGTCTTTTGCGTTCCCACTTTGATATGTAGCTAACTGAGAATAGTGAGTGATAATTTTGTAACCACATTTCTGCTGCTATTATTTTGTTGGCAGCTTTTGGAAATTGTTTCATTTGCACTAGATGCTTTGATTTGTAGAAATGCGGCAAACGTATCTGTCGTTTTATAATCTTCATTACCATCATAGCCTTAATTTACTATGATTTACTCAAACTGATTATGGCAAAAAAAGCTGAAAAAAGAAGCTCTGTCTGACGCGCCATATAAGCGCAGATAACCAACAAAGACATTTGTGTTGAAATTAATGCACATCAATCACATACACACAACCAACAAATCAAATGGCACCCACTGCTCTAACGTCCCTTCTTGCACAATTTTTAAATGATGGACAGCTGCAACCTGCCTTAGCAAATCTTCATCAGAAGCAAGAAAAAACATTATCTCCATTATGGATGTTTTTGCAGCCCTGAATATAGCCTTGCAGTGATTTGTCCAAGATGTTTTCCGTGAATTTTGAATGATGAGAACGTGTGGTAACCCACATACAACCATTTCTATTTTGAATTAAGCTTTTTGCTGAAAGATCGTTCGTCCTACCAACAGTGGGGTCCTTACCATCACTTTCGATCCTACTGCTTTTAGTCAAATCATTTTTTGCAATTGTCACTAGTCAGTTCTCATTATCTGACACTGACTCAAATTGCATTATGATTGTCGGCAGCAGATGAGTCATCATGCATACTTGTGTGAGCTATGCTAACGTTTTTATGACGATGGTTGGTCAATATCATCTTTAGAATACTCGTTTTCAACGGTGGTTTGATCATCTGAAACACTCTCCTCCAAATCTGACTAGCCTGCGGACCTAATATTGAACTGCGGCTCTTACTGCATTCAATACCATTTAGCTTCAAAAAAAACATGCAATATTACTCTAAAAGCACGCGAATTCTTCTGCTACATTCATCATTGCATATAAACATTATATTTGTGGCACTTCAAAAACTTACTATTGAGGAAATAGCTCGCCATTAAAAAAACTTACACGATTACATAACATGGGTCGCCGGCGACCCTATTGATTTTTTACTCTAAAACAATAATAACTTTTTTAAGGTTAGAAAAATTGTAAACGTTGGAATGCAAAATGGGAGAAGACCAGACACTGAGAGAATACTGGTAGTCACACGCAGTAAAAATAAACAGTCGAAGAGAAACGGAAGAAGAAAAGTCTGCTCGGGTCGCTAGAGACCCACATAGGCGTTTAAGGGTTAAGAACGGGATTTTAGCGAAAAATAGCAGTTTTGAGTTTGGCAATTTTGCTGATATTTGGAGGTCGAGTTTCGCGAATGTTTTGTGACATTTTGTTTCTACTATGGATCTGTGATGGAGTACTCGAGTACTGTACTCGTACTACTCGAGTACCACTTTTGGGATACTCGTACTCGTACTCGCAACCCCTGGTACTCGGTTAGTACTCGTACTCGAAGGTCAATGTACTCGGTACTCGGTCAAAAAAAGCGCCGAGTACACGAGTACATTTGGCTTTCGCTAGAAGTAACAAACTAACAAACAAGATGAACTTTCGACAGCAAACTACAGCCAATAAAACCCGTAAATAAATTGCTCCCCCCGCACCTCACCTCCCCCCGCACCCTAACACTCTTGCCCAACACCCTCCACACCTCTCTCCACATCTCCCTTCACACCCCCAACACACTTTCCCACACCTCCATCCATACCCCAACACACTTTCCCATACCTCTCCCGTCTCCCCACACTTTCCCATGCCTTCTGCAACACGTTCCCTCACGTCCCCCAGCACTTTTTTACAGCCCCCACGCTCAACTGACACTTCCTCCTCGCCTCCATCCACACTTCCCCACACCTCCTCCCATACTTCCCCACACCGCAATACACTTTCCCCCCCCGACCTCCGCCTTTTCCTAATCCACCGACCACATTACGCACGATTAGCGTCAAATCGTCTTCGCGTCAAGTTTGTTTGCGTTAAATTGTCTTGCTTTGAGTGGGTATTTGGGGGAATTAATGGGCACCGGAGCATACGAGCACCAGGGCAAATGGGCACTCGATGCAAATGGGAAGCGGGTCAAATAGGCACTTGAGGCGAATGAGCACCGGGGCAGATGGGTGCTCGGGGCAAATGAGCACCAAAGTAAATGGGTACTTGGTGCAAATTGGCACTAAGGAAAAATGATTATTTGGTGCAAATGGAAAGCCGCTTTGCCCCCAAGGCCCATTTGCCCCCATGCCCATCGGTCCCAAAGTACCCATTTGCTCCAAAGATATTTGCCCTAATTTTGCTCTGGTGCTTAGGCTATTTGCCCCAAGTGTCCACTTGTCCTTTGTGTCCATTTTTCTGGTGCCCATTTTCCCCAAGAGCCCATTGCCCCCAAAGCCAATTTGCCCCAATGCTCATCGGTCCCAAAATGCCCATTGCCCCCAAATGTCTATTTGTCCCAGTCCCTAACATGCCCACTTGTCTCAAAAATACCCATTTGCCTAAAGTGCCCATTTGCCCTAATTTTGCTCTAATGCTTATTTGCCCCAAGTGGCCACTTGTCCTTGTGTCCATTTTTCTAAACGCTCATTTTCCCCAAGTGCCCATATTTCCCCGAATGCCCATCGGTCCCTAAATGCCCATTTCCCCAAATGTCCATTTGTCCCAGTACCCAACATGCCCACTTGTCGTAAAAATACCCATTTGCCCCAAAGTGCCCATTTGCCCTAATTTTACCCAGAAGCTCATTAGCCCCAAGTGCCCACTTGTCCTTGTGTTCTTTTTTTCTAGTGCCTATTTTCCCCAAGTGCCCATTGCCCCAATGCCATTTTGCCCCAGTGCTCATCGGTCCCAAAGTGCCCGTTTATTGCCCTAATTTTGCCCTGGTGTTCATTTGCTCCTAGTGCCCACTTGCCCTTGTGTCCATTTTCCTTGGTGCCCATTTTCCTCAAGTGCCCATTAGCCCAAAATAGCCATCTGCCCCAGTGCCCATTTAAGTACTACCCCTCATGGTAGTACTTTTTTTAGGACGCAAAGGATTTTGTGGCTGCGTCCGCAAAATCCTAAGAATCCTAAAGATCCTAAAACGAGTGGCTAAATACGCGAAAAATCATTTTCAACGAAATCGCTACAGCCATTTTGCGCTTACTGGCGGCAGTTTTTAATAATAATGACAAAACGATCCAGCGCAAAAATGCCTGGTGCGCTAACAGAGAATTTTTTGTTTATTCTATTACTCCTGCTCTTCCCCATCCCGAATAAACAAAAAATTTTCTGTTAGCCCACAAAAAATTAACAAACAGCTCAAAGAATAAACAGACTTTCGAGGGTATTGAACACCTGTCGTGCATCTGACAGTGCAGCGTACTACCCCTACACCACCCGCTGTTGCCTACTCATCGCAAAACTATTGTATTTGTACCCATCTCCTTATTTTACGCAGTTTCCTTAAGCGTCACGTGATTATCAAAAACGCTGTAGCGATTTTGTTGAAAAAGATTTTTCGCGTATTTAGCTTCTAGTGATCCTAAAGAAAGGACTACCGGTGTTTAGTAGCACCGCCAGCTGATTGTTACTGCAGTAGGCATAATTGCCACTCCTGATGTTTTTACATCAGATCTGATGTTTTGGGCAAAATTTCTGATGTCTGATTTTTGACCTACTAATCTGATGTTGAAACATTTTTTTAAACAGGTTAGTTAAAAATAAATAAATTTTCAATTTCTTATGACTATTTTTCTGCTTTCGAAAGTGTGTATTGTACCACTGACTGTTTTTCCAACCAAATTCCTTATCAGGCTCCCTTTCCTGGAATGAAAAAAAAAAAACACTCCATGCATAACTGAGTTATAGGTAGAAAAACCAAAAATTGCCCAATGCCCATAACGATTCACAATCTGAGTTCTGGGTTGAAAAGAAAATTGCCCGTCACAAAATATCTTGTCTGTAGCACCATCTTAATGCTATATTTTGGCAGTGCGTATACTAGCACAGCACTGCTGGTACCAGCATAATAGTGAAAGTCAACTTGAGCATTCAATGTTGCTTGTTGAATCCTGTAGTGTCAGAATGTAGCAGAAAATATGTGGGTAGTCATTAATTGAGTTTGAAGATTAAGTGCTGTAAATTTGTAGAATACAGCAAGCTAATTTTACCAGCGGTCATTCTGGCTTTTGTCTTTTTATGTGATTGCCATTGCCAAGCTGTAGAGTTATAAGCAATCCTGTTTTAGTCTTGTGTCATTGAATTGCTAAGGTGTTGTATGCCCACGCGTTTTAATATTGAACATGCAAATTATTGCTTGAGATATAACTCCTGCAGGTTTATGGAGCCGTCTTAACTATTTTTTACTGTTCTTGTACGAATATTAAGGGGAAATGTGTTTAGTTTGTAACAAAACTGTAGGCTAGCGTAAAAAATCTGATGTTGAAGTCGTATAACCTAGTATAAGTTGCGCGGACAGGAATGGAGCTGAGACAATGGAGCGAAAAATGTGTCCAAAAAGACAATCGCCTGCCTATCTTTTATAAAGTAAAAACATTTGAAAGTGTTACGAAAAAAGTCATAACTTTAGTTATACTCATTTGATTTTATACATTTCAACTGCATCGTAAAGCTCTTGATTTTAGCTATCGTTTAAAACAAATTTCAAGAAAATTGATGGTGTCTTAAGCACTCTGCATGGTTAATAATTTGGACATGCTTGGTAATTTTTGAAGCAATTTTAACGCTAGCAGCATTTCTTGCTATATTAAAATCATAAATATAGCGCAGATTTGCAAAAAGTAAAAGTTATTGTTTGATTCAAATTAAATAGGTTCAATTACAAAAATTTGAACTTCAGCATGAAAGTAGCCTAGCTATATTGGTCGTGGTGTTCCAAGCCGTTAAAGATTTGTTGCAAGAAAATGATTGCGTAAATTGTTTTAAACCTCATGTAAAAGTGGGCTTCATTGTTAGTGTATAGATTCTATAGAACTAGGTTTTTACAACCATGGTAGATCGGAGTGAGGTTGTTAACTTCTGTCTTATTTCACCCTTGGACCATGTGTTAAACGAGCCTCTATTCAATTTTATTCAGTCCCACAATATTCGATTTTAAAAGCCCAGGGTTTGAAAATCAAGAAGCTTCGGCCATGAAACGACGTAGACCTTTGTTAATGCAGGGGTTCTTAACCAGGGGTAAATTTACCCCCTGGGGGTAAATTTTACCTACTTTGTGAAGTAAAAATTGAAGAAAACCTTAATTTTCAGTGTTAAAAAAGCGTAGTGGTACACTGGGGGTAAATAATACTTTTTTTTTTCGACAAGGGGTTAACGTTACAAAAAAGGTTAAGAACCCCTGTGTCAATGCATATGAAACAGTGAAATCAAAAGGTAAAATAGATACCGGTATATTTTTCCCGCTTGAATTTTTCTTATTGAATTTTTCGTTAAACAAATGGTCCAAAGTTCAAGGGTGAAGCACGACAGAAGTTAACAACCTCACTACCAATCTAATATGGTTGTAAAAATTTAGTTCTATTCAGTGAAACCTTCTTTTACATGAGGTTTAACACAATTTACGCAATCATTTTCAAGCGAAAAAGTTTTAAGGGTTTGAAAAACCACGACCAATAGCCAGGCTAATTTCATAGTGAAGTTTAAACTTTTGTGATTGAACCTATTTAATTTGGTTGCCATAGGATTTGCCACATGGAAGATTTGCCACAGAAGATTCGCCACAAAGAAGATTCGCCACAAAACGGGTGAGACATACGAATGTGACCGAGAATTTGAGCGTAAGCGTCGGACAAACGTTTGCAACAGTGCCGATGCGGAAGATTCGCCACACAACGGTGATAGGTTGGGGTTGGGTCGGGAGGGTTGGGGTTAGGGGGGTTGAAGTCGGGGGGGGGTTGGCTGGGGGGGGGGTTGGGGAGTTGGGGTCGGGGGGTTGGGGAGAATTGGGAATTGGATTTGTTGTTGTGGGTAAGACTAAAATGTTAGAAGTAATGGATCAACACTCATCAATCATTTACTGTATATACTGACTGAGAAGAAATTGTTTGTAACTAAATTTGAATTTATTATAGGAGAGCTGTTTTAAGTCTAGTGGAATGTCATTCCAAATCTTTGCACCGATGTATTTTATGAATCTTTGGGTTTTAGTAGTGGAGAAACGAGAAAGAGAAATATTTTTACTGGAAGAATGGCGAGTAGAATGAGTGTGACGATCAGAGAGATGCGAAAAATAATGACGAAATCGACATGGTAATTTATTTTGAGAAAATTGGTGCGTGAATTTAGCTACTTCTAGCTTATATGAATCTTCCAGTTTTAGAAGTTGTAACTTGAAATAATAAGGCGTCATACTTTCTCTTAGAGAAGACTTTGTGATAATTCTTAATGCTTTGTTTTGTAGTCTCTTTAGGGTGTTTAAGTATGTTGGAAACGTGGACGCCCATATAGGTAAAACACACATTAATTGAGTGTGTATCAAGGAATAGTATAATAGGAGCAATGTATTTGAAGGAAGATACTGTAGTAACTAAGTTTGTACATTATTCCAACTGAGCGTGATATTTTATTTTCTAGCAAGGCAATATGATTTTTAAAAGACAATTGGTCATCCACTAGTAATCCAAGATATTTAGCTGTATCAGAAATAGAGATTTGATCTGCATCAAGTGTTAGAGTAAGGTTAGGGCTAGACTTTCGAGAATAAGGAGAAATGTATAGAGCTAGAGTTTTTTTTGGGTGTAGCGTCAAGTTGTTTGAGCGCATCCATTGATTTATGTTACTGAGTTCATCATTCGCTAATTTTTCCATTTTAGGAAGTGTTGCGTCACTGATTAATAGAGCTGTGTCATCAGCGAAGAGTCTAGGGACCGAATGTAAACACTTCGGCAAGTCATTAATAAAAATCAAAAATAAAAGCGGCCCCAAAATCGAACCTTGAGGCACACCATATTCTATTTTTTTAAGGTTAGAATTTGCATTTCCAATAGCGACAAATTGGAATCTATTATTCAAATAAGATTGTAGTAAATCATTTGATACGCCACGAATACCATAAAAATCTAAGTTTTTAATTAGTTTTTGTGACAAACCGAGTCGAAGGCTTTTTTGATGTCTAAAAATATCAAAGTGGAGAAATTTTTATTCTGAATATTGTCAAGGCAATCAGTTAGTAAATCTAAAATTGGGTGAAGAGTGGAATAATTATGGCGGAAGCCAAATTGAGTTGATATAAGAATATTGTTTTGTTCAAAAAAAGAAATCATTCTGTTAAGAATAATGCGTTCAAAAATTTTAGATAAGGATGAGAGCAAAGAAATTGGGCGATAGATTTCCCGGTGAATCAGCAGGTCCTGATTTATATACAGGAATTACTTTGGCTACTTTAAGTCTGTTCGGAAAAATACCAAATGAGATGCATTTGTTTATTGTGTTGGCTAGTGGAAAAGCTACAATATCTGCAGCAGTTTTTAAAAAAATGGGAGTATGTCATCATAGCCACTAGCTTTGCTTAAACTGAGTTTATTGATGGCGCATTTAATTTCATAAGGATCAGTGAGTTTGAGATATATGGAAGAGGGGGAAGGTGATTTTAAATACGAAAGGTATTTTTCGTCATCAACATTATTTTGCTTAGCGACTAAAGATTTTCCAACATTGGCAAAATGATGATTAAATTTTTCTGCTATTTCAGAGGGATTGGTAAAACATTTACCATCAATGTTTATGATGTTGGGAGCTGACGATGCAGATTTAAAAGATAAAATTGAGCGTAACACTTCCCAGTTTTTTTTTTGGATTATTTTTAAAGGTGCTAAACTCATGAAAACAGAACAATTTTTTTGCCAAGCTTTTGACTCTGGTAAGAAGGTTCGTGTAGCGTTTATAAAAATGTTTATCGCACATGGATCCATTAATGAAGTGAGTTTTATGCATTTTTTGTTTTCTTCTAATAGATTTTAAAATACCTTTGGAGATCCAGGGTTTGCTCTGTAGTTTTTTTTTGTTTTCTGGAGAGTTGTTTGAGTGGGGCATGCTTATCTATTCATTCACGGAAATAAAAATTCTGATGTCGTATCCCCACATTTGTTAGTACTCCTTTGGCCTTTGCTATCTTCACGGAATGCAGGATGGAGATCCTTTACCTTCTGCATTTATTTTGTTTATTGTTCCTTTGCGTTTTTATACTTTCAATACGAGGAAACCGACGAAAATGCAATAACGAGCTCGGTTAGGATTGCCATCTGTCTGCCACATTACAATCTGCCATCTGTCTGCCACGTTATGGATCATGGAGGAATCTCGTGAAGCACCCTTGCCAACAGCACAACAAACGAACTGGTCGGCTTGCTCCAACACTAGCTGTCAAGCAAAGTCCTTCCTGGCCTACTGAAACTGTTGAGAACGTCATTGCCCATTTTACGCAGAACATCAAGCGGCGAAGCTGTGAATAGCAACTTTTAAGTCGTTGGTTTGACCAAACTCAGAATCAAACCCGTGTTTACTAATCCAGAACCAGCGCCTCAGCCATCTGATTGATGGAATTAAAATTACAACACGACGAAAGAGCCACATTTAAATTAAGTGCTTCATCAATAAAAATATAAATTCGACAATCGACATACGAATAGGCCTATCGTCATATTCGTTAGTACTGGTACTTCTTCAATTTTTTCACGGAATTTAGATGAACATTCTTTGCCCTTTGAAATTTCTTTTTTTATTTCTTCGATTTCTTGCGCTTTTATCCCCTACTACAAGGAAGCGACGGAGGTACAATAACGAGCTTGCTTCAAAGAAATCAGTAGAAAAGCGCTGGTACTGGCAAACTTCTTACAGAAGAAATTTATCAAGGAAAATAGAGGAGCTACCCTCCTATCTCTTCGCTCTGTGTCCCATACAAGATCCTTGTGCAGGTTGTATGCTCGTGTTGAACCAGTAGTTGACCCTGTGGCAATTATGTGCACGTTGGTCGTTGCTGGATGTTGTGCAATCGATTTCCCGGACGATATGTGACTGCTTCTCGACCTTTTTATTGATAGTGTGATTTTTTGTCTTTTTTCCATAACACCTTGTCGCTTTCGCACATATTTCGTTGTTTGTTTTTTCAACTCACTTCGCAATCTCTCTCAATTACCGTTGAATTTTCAGTTCAACATAATTAGAAAATAACCTCAGTTATTATTATTATTATTATTTCATTATTTCCTCCTCCGTCCTGGAACAGGCAGTTTTTTCCAAAGTAGGCCTAGAAGGTGGGATTTCCAGCAATCCAGCGGGGACATGTTAGTGTTTCGCTTTTTCTCGCATTCATTTAAGTTCGTGTGCTAGCTAAAAATACACCTTTCTTGTGTAATACACCTTACGTCTCTGAGTGGTGAATACACCTTACGTCTATGAGTGGTGAAAAAAACAAAAACTTAGGGATGTAGGCCTACCTAAAGAAATCGCGCTAAACCTAGTTTGCGAGAGGCCTACAGTAGATCAAGTCACCTCGTTAATACTGGATACCGAGGACAGTTAAGCCAATTTACATGCACAATGACAATTTAAGGGGGTGAACTCGGTAAATCCAACCGGCTTACGGCAGATGAAAACTTGCGTCATTCTGCTTGCGTAAGTATTGCGAGTTGAAAATTACTCGCTTGTAATCGGTAAGCTACAGTAGGTTCAACCCACAAAAAAGCGCATGGAAAGATGATGATGATTTTTTTGATGATTTCTATATTTATATCCTCCTGTCATGGAGAAAGCGACGGAGGCGCCTTGTTTCCAAGTTTTCCGCTTGAATTTTTTTTTTGACTTTTTCAATTTGCTGCTTGTTAACATTCCACCAAACAGAGATGATTGTCGTGAAGCCTCTTATCCAATGACGCAACAACGACGCTTCGGTGGGAGTTGAACCGTAAACTTTGCGATTATGGTCATCGTAAAATAATTGACGCTGAACCACGCTGCCGACAGACTAGCGGGTTGGGCAAAAAAAATCTCCCTAAACTGAACTGAAGCGTGTAACCCACTAACCCGCATAATCAAACCCGCTCTTGAAATTGGCTTACTTTTCGTGTTTCCTCACCTGGTAATGTGTCTGTTGAAACAGCCTACTTTCTTTCATACTAGCTGTATTTTTTACCAGCTCATGAATTACAGCTCATGAATCTATTTACAAAGAATATTCACGCAGCCTAGCGGACAAACTACGAATGGACCACAGAATCGTGCGCATAGCTCATCCAGGCTTTGTGATTTCATACAGAGCCATCCTCTGGCCACTAGTAGTTTGAGTCGTCATTAATTTGTAGCAGTGAATGTAGAAAACATGCAAATTTTAGCAAATGCTCCCATTCCATTACGTTTTTTAGTATTTTGTGGTACTAAAATTTTGATTTGTGGAACTACAAAACTTTCTTAGATGATCTGGCAACAGTGTGATGTATTGGGCCTTTGTGTACAGCCAAAGGCCTTTGTGCACTGGAACGTAAAAGCCCCTCAATCGCCGTATACGGAGTGGCCTCCAGGGCATGTAATGGAATGGAATGGAAGACGATTTTTCCATATTCCATACCGACAATTTTTTTCCATTCCATCTTCCATTCCATACCTAAATATTTCTTCCATATTCCATTCCATACAAAAAATTTCTTCCATATTCCATTCCATACAAACAAAACATTAATGCTATTCTTAGAGTTTCGGAAGTAGGCTTATATGGGCTGACTTTGCTTGCGATGTAGTTTTTCTGATCATAATTTATGATATTTAATTACAGATTGCCTGTTTGGTAATGAATCATTGCTTGGTTGCGGCGCAAAAGCAATTAGCCTATTGCGGTATGAGAAGGTTTTATAGTCAGAATTGCGTATTCAGGGGGCATTCGTTCATGCACTCATTTCGACTTCCACATTTTAAACTAATGATGACTTCCACATTTTAAAACTGAAGCAAACTTGCAACTGCAATAGAATGTTTACTAAAAATCGAGATTAGGCCACAATTATTTGCTACACTGGTCGTACTTTAAGCTATTCCAATCTTCACTGGCCCTATAATTATTACTCTTAAACGTTTTATAAGAAAGTTATGATTTTCAAGGAAAGCATATGTTGAAGTTTATCATTCTGAATCTACAGTCTTTACTGGTACTTGAAACAATCACCCTGAGCCTGGCCAGAATAACTTCTCAATGTTCTCATGATAAAAAACTTCGTACTGCCATGCTGTACCTCAAGCTCAGTCCACATGCAAGTGAATTTATTTATTTAATTAATTTAATTTAATTAATTTGAATTGGATTTATTTAATTTTGCTTTTAGTAAGACCTAGGTACTGAAAATCTGTATCATTGAAAAAATCAAAAAACTGTGATTATTATCTCTGCCGACATTTTGTTTACCACTACCTGTTCGCTTCGCGCTGGGTGAGTTCGCATATTGCATCTCAAACTTCAAAATAAACAATTAAAATCAATGCAATATCTAAGGTGTAAACTGAAAATTATCGTCGAAATGAAACAAAGTTTGCTTTTGCGAAAATTGTTTTGCGAGAAGCTGCAGCCGCTGCAGGACCCCGCCAGATTTTACAAGTTGTTTGATTGACAGCTTGTTTTTGTACTTGCGTTGCTCTAATAACATCAAAAGAGAAAAGCTTTTTTGGTAAAAGTCGCAGACTTGCGCCAGCACAACGCCAGGTGAAAGCATTCGTCCAATTGAGTGACATCTTGTTTTTAATAATTTTGAATAAATTTGAAGTTGTGATTGTGAACACTTTGAAGTTTTCCGCGAAGCAATAGAATGTAGTGCGAACTCTGTCACCGTTTGTGCACACGGCACTTACCGGCTTACCGCGTAGTTTCCAGGCTGCGTCACCTTCTACCATTTAGCAATACTGTGACGCAGTGCCACTGCAACTCTGCAAGTAACGCTATTGTTGTTGCTTAATTGTTTTTTTTTCCTTTTTTTACTTATAGATCAAAATTTATTATTCTGTTAAACTAATCCAGGTATGGAAAGTATGGAAGATGGCATTCCATTCCATTCTTAAAATCTTCCATTCCTTTCCATACCTGAAGTCTTCCATATTCCATACCAAAATTCCTCTTCCATTCCATCTTCCATTCCATTCCATTCCATTCCATTACATGCCCTGGTGGCCTCTCCGTATACGGCGTTCAATCTGGCCGAATACGGAGAGACTAGCCGTATATGGAGTGCACTGCGTATACGGCAAGTAAACCAGACTGACAGTATGGTAACAGCTAGACTAACAGTAACAGGTAACCTACCTATACCAGCTGTACCGTACCCATGTGGTACTGGTACCATATTAGACCAGAAAAATATTCATGCAAATAGGTAAGGTACGGTACAGTACTTGCTATGCTCTGTTGCAGTGCCAAACCACTGACCAGTAAAGATCGGTTCTGGTAGGCTATTGGCATTAATCATTAGTGACAACTGGTATTGGCTCCTATGCTGGTACAGGATAGCCTAGCCTATATATATCCAGTTTCTTTAATACCAGCAAGTTTAGCTTAACTAATTATCTTCAAATTTAGAGCAGAAGTAGACTAATCAAGCTGTCAAGTGTTAAACAATAAATTGATATTGGCCTAACTGTATGAGCAATGATTTCAAGCCTTGCTAGTTCTGGTTATTGATTAATACTGGTAGCTTTCATTTACTAGACTACAGTAACCAGGCTGACTTCTGATTTACCAGAGCCTGAGTATTGATCATGGACAAACTTTCCTTGAACAGTTTATCATCTGATAATGTTTCCTCTGAATTTGAAGTGGTTTCCAATCCTCTAATGGATTCAAATGAATCAGGTGAATCGGAGTCGAGTTCAGAGGTGAGTTCATGTCGGTAGTTGCTTGTTAATTTTTTTGTCAATCCAGACTCACAACATGTCTATTGATGTAAGGAGGTGGAATTCTGATGGTTTGTTTGCAAACAAAATGTGCAATTTGATTGCAAACATTAGTAGCCTACCCGGTACTGGTAATAAAAATAATCTATCTTTTAATTATTAATCTTGTAGCTCAGATGGTCGAGTGATAGGAGCATCTGCCTATGGAGCTGTTGATTGGGTTTTAACAGTTAATGTCGAATCTGCTCCAACCAATCACTTTAGAATTGGTACCGGTACTGGTATTCACAGCTTTCCTGCTTGACGCTCAGCATAAAACAAACAGTGTTGAGAGCAAGCTGGCAAGTTTACTTGTTGTGCCATTGGGAAAGGCTCTTAACGGGTTTCCCCATCTTGGTATGGTAGACATATAGCAGGCAACTCCTAAGGGAGCTCGTTATAGAGCTTTGATCATTTTCTTGTGATAGGGGTGAATATGAAACTAAATGAAATGTGGAAAATGTTAATTGCTTCATTACTAAATGTGTTTGTGAGATAAAGGCAACCACTTGTAGTAATTCCTTTAGTCAGCATCACATTTTGAAACATTTTTTTGCACTTATATATACATTAATAAGATGCTGTTGTTGGGTATTGCTAAAATCTGCTGGAGCACAAGGACCGCCTTTGCAAGTGAGTTAGGAGCACAAGGACTGCTAGGGGCTCTAGTGAGTTATTTGTAAGGATTAGGATTCGGTTAGGGCTAGGGTTAGGGCCCTTAATAATAACTCACTAGTTACCCTAGCATTCCTTGTGCTCCTAACTCACTTGCAAAGACAGTACTTGTGCTCCTGCAGGTTTTAGCAGGACCCCTGTTGTTAAAATTCACCTCACGCTTTTAAACCAAAAATACTTTCTGATAGTCTATCTGGCTATTGGTCTGCTGGTGTGAATAATCATTGTTTGATTTCGTGATATAGTTTGTTTGTTACTTCTGAGTTTTTGCTTGTAGAGTATGATCTACCAGTATTGTTTTTTGCCTACTGTAATTCTACTAAGACTTCCTTCAAGATGGTTCTTTGTTTTAATTTAAGAATTTGAAACTTTTAATTTACAAGTGTCTTCAGTGTGGTATAAAAATTAACATATCAACATACTATTTTTGTTCTAGCTTTAATGATTCAAAAGTTTTTCATCACAATATGACTACTGGGATTCTGGCTGAAACTGCAATTTTGCCTCAACGCAATTTGCAGTGTTAAAGCATGTGTGTAGCGAGTGTTTTTTAAGATGTTTTGAGGAATCAAAACGATCTCTAAATTGTCCAGCAGTCTCTGAAAATCTGCTTCTACTATAGTGTTGAAAGCACTGGCGCAGCCAGGGGAGGGGATTAGGGGAACCAGTTCCTCGCTTTTCAAGGTACAGATTTTAAAAAGTTATTGAACTATAGTATCCTCGTTTAAAATATTTTTAGCCTGAGCATGATCAGATTGCCAGAAATACGGAGGGAGGTGAATTATTCGTTTAATGATCGATGTAACTATAATTTTTGTACATAAACATAGGTTGTAGCTAGTAAGAATAATGCCGCTGTGTCAGTAACCTGGCTCATTGTATTGCAGTTGCGTTGAAGTGACTGCCCCCAATACTTCAGACAACTGAACGCAATATATGATCAATCGCCCTCACATTCTTTCTACTTAAAGAGTGCATTAGGGCCCTGCCCCTAAAAAGTGTGCCATCCAGCCATCCACTGTGCTTACTGCTCATTTGCATATGTCATCAGTTGCACACTTGCAGAAAAGTAACAAGAAAAAAAGTGGGCGATTTTACTTCCGTATTAATCAGTGCACGGTGGTTAGCAGTAACAATTGTAGTCTTGCAGAGGCAAAACAACTTCTGAATTATGTTCTGACTGTGGCGCAACAATGGGATCAAATCACTCATTCTCCAATATAAACTAATATATAGGCCTGGATGAAACCTTCTTAGTAACGGTGCAATAATTCAATGAAAAAAAATTGCCCCCCCCCTTTTTTTTATTTCTGGCTGCGCCGGTGCTTGAAAGCTATGTTTTACGTTATTATATAAATTCATTTGGTGATCTTTCAAAATTGCTTAGTGGCTTCTCAGGACAATCACCATCATCATCAATCCAGTTTTAATTCGTTTTTTCCCTCGTCACCGAAGATGGCCAAATACACCTCATCCCCTCCGCGATCGCTCTCACTCCTTCCCTCCATTTCGTTCGATCTGCAGCTTCCTCGATCTTCAACCCGACTTTCTTCACACTCTCTTCCACCTGCCTCTTCCATGTCATTTTTGACAGTCTTCACTTTCGCTGTCCATTCACTTCCATCATCATTGCCTTCTTCTGTATATTATCATCATTTCTTCTAATTACATGTCCATGCCATCTTAGTCCATTCGCCTTTGCCATTCTGTCTAACGTTTTCTTCAAACCCAACATCTCCATCAGCTCCTCCGTATTCTTTCTATCCACAAGCCATTAGAAGAGCACTGCGTGTAGCTGTAATTTGTTAAAGACTGTGTTCTTGGTCAGGTCCATAACAAAAACGATGATAATGACGTGGAAAAACTTGTTTCGGAGATTACATCAAAAAATAGCACATTGGCTTGTGGTGGTGATGCAGCAGGTAGGCACTCTAACAGCAATAATGAATGTGTGGAGTTTTGATAATATGCTCGTATGGGTGTGTAACTGTGGACACATCCATTATTATTCTCCATTGTATCCTTGTATACGTGAATAGGTATGCATTGTGCAATGCAACCGAGAGTGTTATATCTGCAGTGAAGCTTTTTTTACCTACGAATATAGAAGTTGTTTTACAGCCATTAGTGTTTTGTTTTGGCTAATATTTTTGCAACGTTCATGAAGTTTGACGCAGTTTTTGTTGCACTTCGTAAACCTCAAGTTGGATAGCGGTCAATCTTTCATAACTTAATAATTTATGGAGTGAAAATTTTGATTGCTTCGTCGCATACTTGTACTTTCAAGCCTGCCTGCATTACCTTGCTTTCTTTGATTTATGTCAGTTTTGGTAATATGTCAGATACCGGTATAATATAAAGTGGAAATTACTGATCTTGCCACCTATGAATGGCATTGTCAGCGATTTGGCGTTAATTGCGTGTATGATCAGAAAATTTACATCTGGCCACCAAATATCACAAATTTATGTGTTTGCATGGGAATTATATTTGTTATTTGCTACGACTTTTGTCTATTTACTATTTTATTTATTTACGAAGAAATAATTCGAGATTGGTTTGCGTTGCGTTTTTATGATTCAATTTTGTAACATTCATGGGCTTGGTGCTTGGTAGGATCTGTCCAGCAGATATTTTAGTCATCAAACAATTAAGATGTAGCAACAAAGTTTTTGTGTTTAAGTTGCAATTGTAAAAATGAACTTTTACAAGACTGTTGCGAATTCAGTCATATATATACATAAAGATTCAGTTTTATATAATTTCTAGTTGCTGAAGTATATTAATGAGCTGTAAATTCATTTGCGTAGTCTTTTTATTCACTTTTTTTTTCCAGATTTGCACAACACAATGCCGAAATCATCAGTGAATGAAGAACTAAAGCCGTCAACGTTAGAATTCTCTTCTGCATCAAAAGATGCTTGTGGTAAGGCTTTCAATTTCTGTTGGACTGAAATTTGTTGGAAGCTCTCTCTGGATTCGATTTGAATTTGCAGTTTTTAAACCAGAAGCTTTTTGTGATCACTGTGCAATACATTTAGGGTATGGTTCATATATCGATGAATATGTGAAGATTTTATACAGCTGGCTCATCTTTACAATGTTATATTTGAAGCTAGATTACGCTTAAACCGCTACAATTTCTTGGCTATTTTTTTTTTTTATTAGATCCAGCCACTGAAACAATTCCAACAAATCCTATTTCTACTGACGGGCCTGCCAAAGTAGAAGATTGTATTTTGTTTAGCAAAATATTTTATTTGGGTTGCGCCTTAATTAATTCCCCAAGAAATGAAGATGAGACTATCAGGTTCATTCGATTCTTACGATCTCAACAGCAATTCTCTAACGAATTACATAAACAAAAGACGCTACCTTCAAAGTACTTACAAAAAGAAGAGCAACAACGACATGAAATTGAAGTTATGCTTAGTCTTCCAAGAAATGTGTCTGGCTCTGTAAGGTGAGATGGAATTTTGTTTTTTTAATGCGTTTGAAATTTTCTAGCTTTAAAATAAGTCATGCAATGGCACTTACTGTGAATTGTTATGCCGTAGGCGAAACCAAATTTTAAATTTTTGTAGCTGGGATGTTCTGGCTATAGTGTATATTATGTCTTTATACGCATTAGTGTCCTGTTTTTTTTTTTTTTTTTTTTTTGCTTTTCGATGTTAATTTTATGTCTTAATACCTGAACTTTTTACTGGTAGAAGCTTATCCAGGACTCGAGCAGCAGACAAACTTCTAGGGATGATTATGATTTTATTACCAATATTGCTTTTGCTTAGTAAATACGCTGTATCCTATTTTTTTCTACGTAAGACACCTCATAATTAATATGTGAATTATATAGTCTGTTTTTGCACTGCGCATTGGTAATGTAATAAGCAGCTACTTTTGTAATAAGTATATGCTTGTAGGAGTGATTTTTGTATGGCTAAATGAGATTGATTTAATTTGATTTTGTCAATTTATTAATATAATCTTAAGTGACATCAACTACACTTCACACAGCCTGTGTAATGTTTTATTCATAGGTTTATTGCACACTTGTAGCGCTATTTATGGGCACTCTGTGTAAAATTTCTAATGCACAAAATTCTCTAGGCTTTTGGATCCTGGTGATTCGAGTGTCATTGCAACATTTGATCTCTGCAAGATCTTGTTCTGTGTTCGAGGTGATGACACTTCCGTTGATAAAGACTGTTTTGCGTTTAATGAAGCTGCTCGATCTCAAACTTTTCAGTGCCATGTTTTCAGATGTGAAATACTTGAAGCGGTAATTACCTTTTTATTTATTTGAGCATTAATTCTGAAATGCAAATTAAATTACAGTGTATTTGGTAAGCGAGCTATGCGATTGTGAACCCAGTAATATTGACTCAGATTTTTTCTGTTCTTACAAACGAAGCCTATGCGTTTGCCATGTTTAATTGGGCTGCATTTTTTGGCACACGGAGTTTGGCACATCTCCTTTGGGTGGGTGTAATGGTTATTCAAAACTATCAACGTTAAATTAACCTTTATTCTTTATAAATCTGCAAGATATAAACTTAGGTATATATTATAAAAAAAAACAACTTCGAGTCAATTGAGAATCCAGTTACGCTGGTCAAAAAGACTTTTCATTGCCGCATGCGAGCCTTTCATAATCCCTTTGAGAATGCCGTGAAGGTTTATTATAAAACGTGTTTAATCTTGCTCTAATGCAGGGGTCCTTAATCTTTTTTGTATTCTTTACCCCTTGCCGATTGAAAAAAGTATAATTTACCCCCAGTGCAACGCTTTCACCAATTTAATACTGAAAATTAAAGTTTGTTTTAGTTTATACTTCAGAAAAATTACCCCTTCGGTGGGCAAAATTTACCCCCAGGAGGTAACTTTACCCCCGGTTAAGAACCCCTGCTCTAATGCCTGTAAATCCAGCAACGGAATTCTGAATCCCTGTCCTATTCGAATGAGTGACCACTGCATAGCAATGTCACAGTTTTTCTTGCCCTGTGCTGAGATTACGCGCACTTGCCATTAATCCCGTTGGACTATTTTAATGCTTTGATTTGCGGTGAGAGAACAATTCTTCTACTTTTTGCACATTCATTCTTTATTTCTCATTGTATAATAATGCCTCGTTTAGTTATTAATCAAAACACATTAATTTCGGAATTGTCAAACAAGAAAGTCTTTTTCAAATGTCTCTTTCCTCGCTTAATTTAAGCACGTTAAACATGTTAAAAGTAATCTGTCTTGCAAGATTTGAATAAACGATAAATTTAAGCCAAAAAACTTGTATTTTTATTCAATGTCAAGAAGCATTTAATAATTACATGGCGTTTGGTTGTGCTATAGTTTGCGAAAGTTGTTGAGGGGTTGGACGTGTTGGCTGAATTCTGGAATGTCTGTGATAAGTTTTATGATCTAGTTGGGAGATGTTCAAAGTGCTTGGCCTGATAGCTTTATCAAGGTTTTATGTAGATATAAATATCAGTCGTAGAAAAAGGCCGAATTCGGTTGAGAGTGCATAATGATTTGGAAAATGGCGCCCAACGTGGTAATCGACCTTTGGTAGTTTCGAAATCACTATTATACATTTCGCAGGTTCGAAAAGTAATGAGTTGTTTTGAAAGTATATTTCGTCGCACTCCGCACGAAATTTGGCTCAATGAAAAGCAGAACATTTCGTCAGGACATCCTACCCAAATCAAGTAAGACTTGAGGCCTGTCTGATGTGTGTTCGCATTTTGCTAAAAGATTTCTATGGCCAATCAGTGTAACCAGCTTGCTGTAAAACGAACAAGCTTTTCTTCACTTTGCTTACTGCTTCTGAGCTATTGTCGAAAAATTTAGCACTTAGTGGTTTTGTCATCCTTTTTATGTGAGGCTTGTCAGTATCCACTTACTTGTTACACAGAAATATGGCACAACTCGGTGTTGGGACACCTAGCTCTGGGCCTAATCTGAACACTAACTAGGGATGTACCAGATACCAGATAGATATCCAGTATCCGGCACTATCGGGCGCTTTTTGAGGTATCGGGTGGATATTTTTAAAGTTCAGGGAAAACAGACTCGGTAAAAATAAAATTTACCGTTTTGATCAATGCAAAAAATTTGGTGCAAGTTTGAAAACTTTAATTTTGTTGAGGCTCTAAACAGAAAGTAGAATCGAGTCCAAACCTTAGACTACGTTGGTAATTTTTTATATATATCAAATGGATTTAAATTCAGCTTACAAGTTTTTTTTCGTTTCCCGCGGTGAGTTTTGTCATCGGGAAAGCCACTTCGATGGTGTAGCAGTAAGGTAGTAATCAATCGGCTTCAAACCGAGACGGTATAAGTTCGATGTCCACCACCGTTGTTTTATCCGTAAAGACCGTGCAAATATAATTTACGCAAAGCCTGTCTTCTGTCCTATAACTTGCGTATTCGTCTTTTGTTCAATATATAAGAAAATGCAATGAGCGGCCGACATAGGCGTCAATTTTTTATCGAAGGCAAACAGCAGACAGAGATACTTTTTATGGAAACTTTGTTTTCTACCTTCAAAAAGCGACGTTTCAAGGTACCAGCAGCATTGTAGTGGATGTGTTTCTGCTTTTGAATGTTGTGCGGTTTTGTAACGTTATATAAGTTGAAGTCCGTAATTCAACGTCCTTCATCAATCGGCTGTTTTTGTATTAAAGTTTGACGTAATTTATCCATCATTGCAGATTTACCGCAAGATCAATTTTTTTGCAGTTTTTTATAGTAATATGGTATTTCTTAAACTCTAAAGCCGCGTCTACACTATGCGAGAAGTTCTAGCTTACTAGCTTGGCTTACGTGCTTGAAAAGCGCGAACTGTCTACACTATCATTTTTGCAATCGTCGCGACGGCTTTCCAAGCGACGTGATACGCTTCAATGCTTTGCTCTCGTGATAAAATCATGGCAACGTAGTTGAGCGAAGTTCGATTTTTTTTTGTTACAAATCAGGTGCAAAATAGAAGGACAAGCTAAATGTGCTGAAACTAGGTACTCGGGTTGCATCTGTTTATTTTTTTAATTTTAAAATTCATGATGAGTTTGAAAATCTAAATCCAAGCTCATCAAAAACTGTGAGCAGATCCATTTTTCATCCAAAATTAGCAGATACTGGCTGTTATTGACACTATCATTACATTTTTAGTGCATTTTCTAGTGTCCCAAGAATATTTTGTCAGCTTCACCATCAATTACTAGAATTTTTACAGCAAAATGCTTTAATAGAAAAAATACAAAGAACATTTGAAAAAACGTAAGTGACATGCAAAACAAGGAGAAAATTAACGAAAACAACAAAATTGAAAAGTGCAATCATAAGGCCAAAAAAACACACACAAAAATTTTTCATTAAAAAAGCCTGAAAAAATATTAACTGTTCTTAGTGTCCTCTTCTAAGCAGCACAAAGCAAAGTTCATGACTGTATTTTGAAACTTAATTCTTTTGTTTGAGGTAACAACTTTTTAGCTTCCATACCACGCTTTCGAAGAAAACTTCGGTAGGACGTTCTAAAAAAAACAGCGTAGTGAATTAGCAAGCAAGATGTAGCTGCAGCGGGTACAGTGGTCTGTCCGTCCCTATAACACGCAAGTGCACCAGATATAATTCGCATCGCCTACAGTTCAGATGGCGGAGTGGGTAAGAGCGTCCGCCTTGGGAGCAGTATACTCGGGCTTAATTCCGAGTCGGGTCAAACCAATGACTTTAAAATTGGTATTCACAGCTTCTCTGCTGGACGCTCAGCATTAAAAGGACAATGTGGAGAACAAGCCCGCAAATTTACTTGTTGTGGAGTTGGAAAAGGCGCTAAGCGGGATCCCCCATTTTGGTGTGGTATACAAATGGCCGGCAACTCCTAAGCGAGCTCCCATAGCCCATTGATCGCTTTCTCGAGATAGGATAAATATGCAACACAAAAAATACACTGAACGTGTAAAATATTCTTTTTGCTCCCCAATTCCAATCACAATTCTTTTCAGCTTTGCCCACTGTAAATTATTTTCGTTTTGCTAAATTCGCATACTTTGTCTGGTTGCGGCGATGCAAAAGTAGAAGGATGTAGAGGTGGCAGTGATCAACTCATCATCAAATCTACATTGCATAAAATCGCGCAAAATCCAAAATGCTTAGTAAAAATAAAATAGTTTCCTGATGTTCATTTCGTCCAATAAGTGCTACATCAGTTCTGTAGTGCCAAAATGTTGGACTTTTTTTTAAGGTACGTAAACGCAGCTTGGGTTTCTGCATGAGTGAACCACATGCATTATCGAAGATGACCTAGCTAAGCGTCGAACTCGCGAAACCAGTTCCGGCGCCCTTAGCACCAACCACTCGACCAACTCAATCCACGCACTGCATAATTTGGCCCAAATTTCTTGCGCAATCTGCTGGCACTGGGAATCTCCAAACATTATTGCGGAAGGAACAAAAACCTTCCACAAAAGTAGGCTACAATACACAAAAGCAAAGTAACACAGCATCTTACCACAAAAAGAACCTTTGGTCGATTTAATTGCTCCAATAAGAAGATCTGTCTTATCGCCTTCTAAAGCTCTCCATATCTTCCTTGCTCTTGGCACTAAAAAATAGGAAGTCCAGTTGGAACATTTTCCAAAACGCTTAACATTCAGTGCTATAAGCTAAATCTAAATCTTAAAAATGCACCCACCTTCTCTATTTTTATTTATAAAAGAATCCCACCTTCTCTATTTTTATTTATAAAAGAATCTGTCTAGTATGTCGGGAAATGTTTTCAACGGAATGCTCCACTTCTTTGGCTTGTGGAACCGAATCTTTTGGATCGAGGCTGTGAGTACGTTTTAGGGAAGCCCACTGATTTGTACAAGCCCCAAAGGACTTTTTCGGAGCCAGCATCGTCTGATCGTCCACACATCTTCTTTCTTCTCTTTTGTATTTTTTGTGCTTGCCTTTTCATGCGGTTTTGCTAATATGTTCTGCAAAATAATAACAGATGATTATAAATTTGGTTATTTGCATTTTATTTTATGCAGCTGGCAACCAATCATAACTTTGATGGAAGAAGGAAAAGTTATAAACATTAATTTTTTCATCATTACTCCTAAAAGAAATATCTGGATATGTGTTTAAAAGAGCCTGTTCTTGACAGCTAAAAATTTTACTATTCACAAAATGCATGAAATCAAGAAATAGCTTGACAGGTAGTTGAATTTACAAATATCGTATACGCAGTTTATTCATTAGGCATTGCAGCTATACCTTATAGGTGTATGCTCTACCAGTACCTAAAAAAACAAAACTTGAAAAACCAGTTACCAGCCTGCTGGCATATTGTTGAAAGACATTGCTATTGACGTGAAAGGTCTGGGTTTTGACCTCTTTTCAGCGACATGGCCAAGCGGTGGCAATCCTACATGACAAGCTCAACTTTCGGCTGGAGCTGATCACACTGGACATATTTATACTGGGCAGCTGCTAACTTAAAGAGGGCACAAGCTCACTTTGCAGTTTCCCTCAATTACTGTTGAATTTAGGTTCACAATAGTTAGAAAAATAACCTCAGTCATTTATATTATGTACATTAAATTCAGATTTTCAAAGGTAAATGGTATGGTTTTCGAACAATTGGGTCCCGGATAGGACAAATGGGCACCAGCATAAATGGGTTCCGCAAAAATGGGCACCAGGACAAATAGGTCGGGGAAATAATTGTCCCGGACCCATTTGTCCTAGAATCACCAATACAGCCAAAACTGCTTTTGCTCAAGAAAAGCGATCTATGCAATTGAAATTTGAACAGAAAATTCAACGGTAATTGAGGGAGACTGCGAAGTGAGCTTGCGCTCTTCGAGTCAGCAGCCACCCGTTAAATATGTCAAATGCGATCGGCTCCAGCCGCGAATCGAACCCGTCACGTAGGATCTGTCGCCTGCGTCCGGTACCACTAGGCCATGTCGCGAAAGTGGAACAATTTTGAAAATGTGTCAAAAGTAATTTGCCATATAGTGTTTTAAAATCACAATGACAGTCAAAAATTCATCAAAAAGTGAAGGCCTAATTAATTACACAGTACATTCAGTACAAGTATCATAATATATACTTAAGTATACCGGTATTGATAAAAACAAAAGAATGCAATTAAACCATACTCAAAACTGCAAATATTTTTGGCAAAATAGAGATTTTACAGCAATTTTTTAACCATTTCCTCCTTACAGTTTATGATTTCTTAACATCATGCACATAAGGTCTTGCACATTCTACTTATGCATTGATTTCAAACCACTGACCGGTGACCCATAAAGGTCCTTCCCAGCTAATACCGATACTGATATCTCCAAAAAATATAACAACAGTACTATGTATAAAATAAAAATACAAGTCCAAAGGCAGAACTAAATCAAAAATCAAATCTTTATTTATACTTGTAGCATTATGTCCAAGCGTGTAGTGAGTGCCGGGGCCCATCTGCACAGCTTAGCGCCTGGGCTTCACAGCACCAAAAGAATGTCGCAGTGGTGGCAAGTCGTTGGCGACACTTTGCAGATTTGACCGACCCAGGATTTAAACCCCAGACCTCCTGCACCGATTGCCTGTGCACTAAGCAACTGAGCTCACCGTTGTTTTTTTACTGCAAAACTATAAAATCTGAAATGACATACCAGTATGTATTAGCCACTTTTGGCAATCTGCAATTCATTACCTTATCCTTCCACACCACAACCCTTTGCAACACATTTCCATGCAATCATTTGTGATATTTGGTTCTTATATTCCGCTGCTTGTAGATTGAACAAGCATGAAAATTTTTGTATTTCAATAAGCAATCCATAAATCTTTTTGACTGTCATTACAAAAATATTTTTTATCCATAGCTATAAAAAATTGAAAGAAAAATGTGTATAAAACAGCCTGCACAGATAACAGCCACTATGTTAAAAAGCAATGAATAAATTCACAGACATTTACAGCAGATTCTATAGGCTATACCGGTATGTAGAGATAAGCAGTAAGGGAAATTCTGTATTATCCACAGCTAATAGCCTACCACCTCTTGTATTTCCTTAAAAAAGCTAAGTTTATAAACAAAGATGAAACAGCCGTGAGTCAACAAGTGCTGCTTTTCACAAAAGAGATACATCTCAGACTTGGGAGAGGTTGAGAGGGGGTATGGTATTCAGTAGTGGTACTGGTACTTCAGACATGCTGGTCACAAGCAAGTTTTCTTTCAAAATGTCCAACTTAGTTGCAAGTACCGGTTGTAAATCTTGCAATGCAGATTTTTACTTTCCTTAGAACCGTAGCAGGGTCAAAGAACCACTGTACTGGACGAGCCAGAGCTTGTTTGAATTAAGCCGCATCTTATACAGTTATAACCTGATAAGAGGCATATATATATCACACGACGCGAGCACAAGAACCACTAGTGAGGTATTAGTAGGGGTTAGGGTCTAACCCCCCAAACCCTAACCACAGCTTCATTCAAACAAGCCCTGACAAAGCGACTAGCCTAATCAATAGCAGTGATACTGGTAGTCTACGACTAAACGTGTTGGTAGACTACCTGGTATACCGAATAGTGTACCGGTATACCGTACATGGTAAATTAACCAGTATACCATACATGGTACTGTAAACTGTATTACACTGCTACACATAGTCAAATGCACATCAAGAACTACAATACTAATAACACTAAGTCTTTTCTAATTGTGAAAATCCTTGACCAAGACATGCCAATGTGCCAATACTCTACTGTGCTCAGTGCTCCAGGTCTAGTCTAAACTAAGCTTCCTGATGCCTTATCAGCTAAAAAAAAATACACAGGTCGCTTTACTAAAACTTTTTATTGTACCAAAATAGTCACAACTTTACATCTACGCAATGTTCTTCTGTTCAAAAGCAATTCTGCTGATTAATTGCAATGATGCACTAACCTAGGACCTGAGACCTGACAAACCTTCCCGAAAAGTAAGCAGCTAAGCGCGAATTACATAATTGCGGAATCGCTACCGACGCGAAAAAAAAATTTTGGAAGCAACTGCTTACATAATTGGTTGCTTACAAAATTTTCCAAGCGAGAACTTCATAAATAAACAAAGAACTTTCGTGCTTAAGCGCTTAAAATGAGCATAGTGTAGACGGGCCTTAAACCTTGCGTTTTTTAGTAGCTTTGATGACAGCGCAAAACATGTGAAAATTCATATTCAAACTTGCCTTTTACCGATTGCTTAGCGTAGTGGTTAAAGACATCGCTATCGGTGGGGGAGACTCGCCATTTTTTTCCGGGGATTGAAGTTGTGTTGCACAGGCGCAGAGATGGGCTCCGCCACTCGTTACGTGCTTCGGTGTAATACCGCAAGTGTAATGAAGATTATCTTTTTTGAAGTTTGCTTTTCAATGGGTATCACGAATTGCTCACAAGCGCAAAACCGCAAAAATCAACACAATGTGTGGTAATTGTTAACTCGATTGCTTTACTCGTAAAATCACGCCGCTGACGCAAGCCACAAGCTTGATAGTTTTCTTCTCGCTTTTTGCATCGCAAGAGCGCAAAATTTCGTCGAAACATTGCTAAGATTTTGCGCTGTTACATTTTGGAACTGTTTAAGCTACGGCGCAATGTGCATGCAGTCAACTTTTAATATAATAATAAAAACACCCCGTAGGCCAGACGTATGTCGCCCCCTTCGGTATTAGACCCGAGGAAGCACTGCTCCTGCTCCCATCGAAGAGACGCCTATGGCGGCCGACCGACTTGGTGACCGATTTTCCGCACACTCTTGACCAAAATCCACACTCTTAACGCAATTCTTCTCACCCAAAAAATAATGCCCTGCGTTGAAAACGCGTTGCTCTACAGACAAGGTGTCGTGGATCGGAGTTGAATCAAAAGCGGTCGATAAGATGGTCATTATATCAACTGAGCTTCTGCCACTTGACCACGTTGCCGATTCGGCCAACTTAGATCGAGCAATGAAGTCCATGGACCATTTTTAATGACGCAATGCTTTGGGAAGTTTCCTGTGTGTCACATGATCTCATGCAATAGTTTCATGGCTCGTTAGTCGAGTAAAACGATAGCGTGGACAAAAACCATCAAAATATTAATTTTGGTTAGTGCTACTATCCGGTATCCGGCCGGATAGTGACGCACCGGCTATCCGGCAAATTTGCTATCCGGCACATCCCTAACGCTAACCCCTAACTTAAAACCTAATTTGAATCGGAGCCCTAACCCGAACCCAAAAACCTTGTTTCAGCGACCAGTCGGTCACGCCTGTTTTGCAATATGAAAATCGCTGGTCAGGCTAAAAACTAAGCGACTTATTTAGATTAAATTTCTACAAAATTTACTTTAAGATCAAGTAATTTGTTCGAAAATAAAGCTGCTGGTGTATACAGACATTAAATTGGGTTTCTGGATTGCTGATTTAATGTTTGTTGTTGTTTGTAGTTGACAAACTAGAGGTGGCATGGAGTTCTTCTTGAATACCAATTGAACAGCAAATCAGCATTTTTTTACTTTTTGTCGCTATTAATATGCTGACGGTCGAAAATAGCGTTGGCTAGGTAACAGGTATAGCACTGCTGCGCTGTCGTCCTAAGGGCTGGGCCTCGTCATGTGAATCACTTGCTTGACGTTGATTATACAA
Source organism: Trididemnum miniatum (assembly GCA_964006365.1). NCBI lineage: Eukaryota > Metazoa > Chordata > Ascidiacea > Aplousobranchia > Didemnidae > Trididemnum > Trididemnum miniatum. Next base: position 17,903,097 of record OZ023234.1, read on the forward strand.
AAGGAAAACAAGTGAATAGCCTTCGCATAATTTTCCGGCGACGTTTACAGCTCAATTAACTGCAACTGAAAAGACATTAAATTTCTTGAATTTTTTTTAGGCCCTGAGGTAGAGATAATGCGTTGTATACAGCTATCTTCAGCTAAGGTTTTACATAAACGAACATATCCTCGTCTGTATCTACAGCACAGAACTGAAAAAAAAAAAAGAACTGAAAGGCGCAGAAACAATGGGCTACTTTTCTCTTAGCTAGTTGAAAGTGCTCAATTGCTTCAGTCACGTTAATAAATCGATTTTTTGCCTTGCTGTAAATTTCTAGTTCTCAGTCCCAGTATTTCAAAACATTTCTTTATAGAATTTGCGAACTTGAAATTGACATATCTCCAATAAACTGTCCTTATTCTAGCAAACATGAGAATGCTAATTTTCTTTGCATAGACTTTCCTTTACTGATAGTGTTTTACGCTTTTCTTTCACTGTTTTTGTTTTATTGTTTAAATTGCGTTTTTTTTTTTGTAAGATTTTTGACGACTAACTTAATTGGTTGAAGGGTTTAATTCAAAACAGGAATACTTTAAATAAGATAAGATAATAAAAGGTCCAGATGAAGTTTTCTTGATTTTAAATAGATTGTTGTCAAATATTAAACGGTTTGCATCTTTCTCCAGTTCACCGGACGCCGGTTTCGACAATTTTCATACTCCTACTCATGAGCTTACAACTCAGCAAGTGCTACAACCGCAAGATAAATCTGTCTATGAGTTCCTTGTGTCATTAGAAATCAAGTAAGTCTGTCTTCATCATTATTTTTTGATTGACAGCAATGTGTCTTTGTAAACCGACAAATTGCTGAGAAATGCCTGCATTGAATTAATATTTGCTTCTCCCAAACAGAGCTAACTCATTATCATGAAACCCTTTATTGAAGGACGCAGAAACAAAATTTCCGAGATTTTATTGAGACCATGTGATTAATGGTAATATCATTGCTGTTTGTAACAACGTTGTAGGCTTTTCTACCTTGCTTTCGCCAGCGGCATGATGTAGCTGTAGCGAACTTACATTGCAAATCCATTGCGAAAGGTTCAATTCACGGCTAGAGCTGCTTGTGTGGCTGCCAACTGCCAAGAGCCTAAGCTCACTTAACGGTCTACGTCACTTCTCCGTTGAACTTTTTATTGAGTGCTATTAGAATAACCTCTGTTAGTTGTTGCATAATCACTTTGTTAATCCAATATGCTGCTACTTAATTCTGCTCAGATTTTAGGTTGCTGTTTGTACCTTGTGGTGTAATTACTAAACACTGTTACCTGTATCAGTCAAATTGGTTACATGATAAGCGGAGCGCTTCGCCGGTCGAGGCCAGCTGTTAATATGCGCAGCGTTTTTTCTTGATTTCATAGTATGAATGATCAAGTTCCATCGCTTTTAAGTACAGTCATTTTTAAAAGATTTTTGACGTTGATAACTTTATTAAGCACATCACTATCGGTGCGGAAGGTCTGGGGTTCGATTCCCGGTCGCATATTTTGGAATGGTTGCTCTCCAGCGATGTGGTTGGCTAGAGCAGTTGCGCGGGTATGCTGCGAGTAATCAACAATGAACTGCATATTTCGGAATGGTTGTGCAGAAAGTTTCTTGTTTGTTCTCTTACCATCACTCTACCCCGTCCCGAATTAAACTTAAGAAACCAAGTTCGTTGAAAATAAAGATCAAAACCTAGAGCAGCATCGAACCCACACCGTATGAGTAGCAGTCTAGCATACTATCCACTACACCACGTCGCTGTTGCCACTTCTGTGCACAATTTTTCTACTTATCTCGGTCGAGCCCAATCATTCTCCTCGCAAATGCTCTAGCCCAGGACTTCCCAAACTTTTTCGCTCGCGACCCCTTTTAATCTCCTAAAATTATTCGCGACCCTTCACGGTTAAAATGACAAACAGTGCGAAATATGCATTTGTGATAATTACCGAAAGGCGAAAACTAAAAACAAGTTACCGTTACTCAATTATTTATTTTTTTTATTTTTGTAGCATATTTATCCTCCTATCACGAGAAAGCGGTTAATGCGCTGTGCGAGCTCGCTCAAGAGTTGCCAGCTATACGTCTACCTCACCAAGTTGGGGAATCCCGCTAAGTGTCTTTCCCAACGGCACAACAAGTCAACTTGCCGGCTTGTTCTCCACACTGTTTCTTTAATGCTGAGCGTCAAGCAGGGAAGCTGTGAATATCAATTTTAAAGTCATTGGTTTGTCCCGACTCGGAATCAAACCCAAGTCTACAGCTCCCGGGGCGGACGCACTTACCACTCGGCCATCTGAGCTGTTGATGCCTGCAATGCCTACTAGTTTACACTTAAGTAGCTTATTAGAAACAAAAATCAAAAAAGCAAACACAGCCGCGGCTCAATATTTGTTAATGCCGGTCTGAAGACGGTTTCAATGTTGCCTATGCAGGAACGATATTTTGCCGTCAATGTTAAACATGTAGACCCGCACAGACACGTCGAGACAAACGGCCGGAGTGCGGTTACTGCCGAGTCCGATAATGATGTATATTCGGCTTTAATGCTAGCCGTTGATTTACCAGCCATCCATTGCTTAAAATAGTTTTTAGTTACCGGTGCTAGCCTCTTGCCAGTAGAGTTCTACATGGCGTCGCCAACCGAAGCGATGAAACAAAAAGATGCATCCAGCTGTGTCACGTGATACCGAAGTGACCTTACAAACAGTTTCGACGTAGAACTACAGAATTCATCCACTGCCTCATTATTTTGTACTAGCCTAGAGATAGACCGGAATCTACAGCTAAGTTAAGAATGATGTTTGCGAAATTGCACCAGTTGAAAAGTCTAAAAAGCACGACAGCATACCATGTAATTGTATAATACGCAATACTTCGCGTAAAATTTGTGTACTCCCTGCGACCCCTGAAGTTTGTTACGCGACCCCCAGTTTGGGAAGTCCTGATCTAGCCAATCACATCGCTGGAGAGCAGAGTGGAGATTTTCTATGCAACCATTCCGAAATATGCTTCCCGGTCGCATATTTCGGAATGGTTCTACAGAAAAAGATAGGGCTCGATCAAAATGAGTGTAAATAGAAAAATTGCACTGAATTCTGTAGCAGCGGCGTGGTGCAAGGGTGCCTTGGTAAAATTCGAACTAGCGGGGTCCTGCTCCGTGTTAAAAATTCAGTTGTTTTAAACGCCAGCAATCCATCGCATTTGAATCGTGTAAAGCTTAATTGCTCCGGTTCAGTCACCTGCAGTATTATTACAACGTTTGTTACAAGCTTATTTCCGATTTCAAGACGTTAGGTAATGTCAGGCATGGGCATTGGGCAACATACAGCCCGCGGGCCGGGCCCGGCCCGCGAGACCATTTTTTGCGGCCCGCCGGCACTTACACAAATACCGTGAATCAAGCCGAGGACCTTTTTTTTGCTCTTCCAACTAGTGCGGCCCTAATATTGGCAGTTGTTTATGATATTAAAGACGATTCACCCAATAATTCGGACCGCCCACGCCAAGGACTTCATTATCCCACAAATGGCCCGCCGACTAGAAAAGTTGCCCACTCCTGGTTTATGTAGTCATAAGCACACAATCACTAAACATTCAGAACTCAAAAGAATGTAGACTTAGTGTCAGAGATGGTGAAAAAGTGACAGCTAGGTCTTCAAGTTGCAACTATCCTTGCCAAAAGTTGACAGTAATCGCAAATACTTTAGTTTACCGGTACTCTACAACCAAGTTGCGTAAGAAGAAAACAAAAATTGAAATTACAAATGACAATTTACTGTAATCTGCCAGAAAACATAGGCCCACCTGTACAAGTCAAAATGTACGGCAGTAAGTACAAGGCGCACGACGCAAATTACTTAAAACGAACCAAAGAAATTCAAACAAAAAAACCTGAAATCATTATGCTAATGTAACAACAGCCTCCAGCAGTCAATAATTTTCACATTAACGATGCAGCAACAAAGAAAACAATTTCCTAAAATGTCATCGAAAACACTCCAACTTCTGATGTGTTATTGAATTGGGAACAAAAATGCCTAACCACCGGGTTTCTGCAAATTTTAATACCAAAGTTTTAACTCTACCATGTACGATTCTCAAGTTATAGCGGTTTTTCAGTTTTGTAGTGGCGAGCGACTCCCCCAAAATTTCAATCAAGAGGTAGAACTTCAAAAAAAAATCAAAAAATATTTTGCAGAAGTGAAAGTTGACGGATTTCCACCCTAAAAATTGCCCAGGCAAGTTTGAAATCAAAATTCGCCAAAAAATGTAACACCCTACTGAACACTAACTGTGTTCAAGGTAGTCTCGCTTGCGAATTTTTGTTCGACAGACTCGAATGTGAAAATACCGAATATTAACTAGCACTAAAAGTTTACTAATACTTGAATAGTTGGGCCCCCCTTCAAAGCATTTTTTGAACTAGTGGGGCCCAGACCCCTCGAGCCCCCCACCAAGGCACCCCTGGCGTGGTGTATCCGTCAGTATGCTGGACTGCGATGCAAGGGGGCGGGGTTCTATGCTGCTCTAGGTTTTGATTTTATGCTCTTATGTCTATATCGGGATGGGGTAGAGTGGTGGTAATAGAATAAACAAAAAATTTTTTGTGTAACCATTCCAAAATATGCTTTCCGGTCCGGTCTGGTCGGACTTAGTGTCGCCAACGACTCGCCATCGCTGTGACGTTTCATCGGAGATGTGTTGCCCTGGCGCTAAGTTGCGGAGATGGCCCCGCAACTCGTAACACGCTTCGGCGTAATGAAGCTAGTATTAAAAGATTTGGTTTTTGGCTATCATCTTTGAAAATGCGATTGTTGTAATTTCACGCTCAAGAGAATCTATCTGTACTTGAAAACATCAAATGTCCATTTTTCTTTTTTCTTTTGGTGTGTAGTTGCTTGTTTACGCAGCGGATAAGGACAATCGGAAGGGTCGCTTATGTTGGATATACAATCTGAAGTTAGAAGAAGTTGAAATTTCAACTTCTTCATGCAGTGTTGCCAATTTTTTGTTAAATGTTTTGCTTTACAGAGAGGATGAAGGTAAGGGAAGCTTTGCGACTGTTCCATGGGACAAAACATCTTCGTGTTTTAAATTTCGTTGCAATCTTCAAAAGCAAGTCATTGTCACTGTGCAGCAAATCACAAATTCTCAGCTAACTATCGAAAGGTGATACAATGCATTTACAAATTACACAAATGTATTGTCATTGAAGTAGTTTAATTACAAAAATAAGAGCCAATAATATTTGAAACATTTGAATTTTTTGAGACGTTTCGGTTCATACGTAAATCATTGTCAATCATATTCAAATAAAGTTTATAATTCTATTATAGTTGTCAATCTTATTAGATCATAATTATGATTATTATTATCTATTATAAGTGTCAAATTCTATTTGAATAAGATTGACAATGGTTTAAGCATAAATCGAAATGTCTCGAAAATTCAAATGTTTCAAATATTATTGGCTCATATTTTTGTACGTAAAATATTCAAAAGTTCCATAAATTGTGTTCTGAAGTAGTTTGGTTTGTTGCCTGGGCTATGGAAGCCTTTTGTATTAGCTTCTTTCTCAGATATGATTTGATGAAGTGATAAGAATAATGTTTTTCGCTACATGCGGCATTGCCATATAGTGTATAAAGTGGTATTTATGATTTAGTAGTAACACCTTTTTGCTCTACTTCTCCACTCATTTCTTTGGTTACAAGAACGTCGTAGCATCGAACGATTTACGACTAACTCAGGCAACGCATTACTTCTATACCTGAGTTTGAGTTGTGCTTAGTTAGCACCATCATTCGTAGATAAAGTCGTGTTCCCTGAGTATACACCGTTAACATCGACCAGCCAAGTTATCACGATAAAAAATAAACCTGCGTGATAATTGCATTTCAACAGAATTGTTAAGGTTTTGTTTATTACAGTTCGGAATCATAGCTGCAACGTTCACATGAATGTTTTAATGGTTTTCTTGTACGGGTACTTGACTCTATTCTCAATTTTTGTCGAAAACCTAGTCTTAGCGCTCTTTGTTTACATGATTCAGGTGCTTCGGGTTGTTACTTACTCCTGGTCGCAACGTCAGGCAGAGTGACATGCATCTTTTGGAAATGGAAAGAGATGCAACTGACGATGATGCTCCAACTGGTGCTATTTATTCCGTTATGGGTACCTGGGACCCTTCCCAAACCCATTTTTCCCTTCTTAACTCTGAAACCCAAAAAGGTACTTCCAGGATTTCGACTTTTAGTGCAATTTTTTTTGTATTTAGTTGCATATTTATCCTCTTATCACGAGAAAGCGATCAAAGCGCTATATCGAGCTCGCTTAGAAGTTGCTAGCCATCTGTCTACTACACCAAGATGAGGAATTCCGCCAAGTGTCTTTCCCAAAGGCACAGTAAGTAAAATCGCCGACTTGCTTTCTGCATTGCCCTTTAATGCTGAGCGTCAAGCTGGAAGCTGTGAATATCAATTTTAAAGTCATTGATTTGACCCGGCTCGGAGTCTAACCCAAGTTTGCAGCTCCAGAGCGGACGCTCTAATCACGTGGCCATCTGAGCTGTACATTTTTTGATGTTTTCGATTATTCAGGGACGCGAGTTTTCCTCAGTGTGGCAATCGACTTGGTTGTTGAAGAAATACGAGATCCAGTTCGATTTTTGATTGAAACAAAAGCAAGGATTTTTCCTCAAAACGAAAAATTTTGGTACTTTGGAAGGAAAATTTTGCAAGAAATTTTTTACATTCGCATCAAAGAGGTAAGCTCATCTTAACTAGGCGCTTAAATTCGGCTAAACTGTTGCATCAAGCACAAGGTTTACAATCGGAATTTTTGCTGTTTCTTATACTAAGTCCTTCGATCCTGAAAAAATCCGAATAACAAGGAGGAAGATTAAGCTTTTGAAGAGAATAGGATGATTGTTTGGGTTTCTAGGAATGGATGTATGATTCAGCTAGAGATCTCCAATTTATTTGGGATCACCAATACTGATCAACAAAAATCATTAAATGATAAATTCTAGTTCATGAATCGTGAGATTAGGTATATGGAGAAAATCGTCTAATCAAACGTCAACATAGGGAATAAACAGAAAAATATTAATTGGGACAAGTAAATTTTTGAAAAAAATGGCCAAATAAGGAAAAAAATTACGGTAAACAAAAGTTAAAGGAGAAAATTACTACAAAACGGTAGTAATGTCATTGAAATATCAATCCACGGCCTGTTTCGCCCTATTTGGGTTTCTTCAAAGACGTTGAAAATGGCCTTTAAGATTTGACTGTAGATGCGGAAAAAGTTGTGCGACTAGTTACGCGTTTTGAACATTTGTTAATAAAGTAGACTCGGGCTTGAAGTCACAGTCTTTGCGATTTAGTTAGTGGTCGCTACAAATTTTTATAATACAGCTCGACCCAGACCCTACGAACAGTCTGATCTAGTTGAGTTTTAACGTAGCGACGTGGTATGTTGGTAACAAGTGGGTGCACATACTTTAGAACCGTAGAACTAGGGTTCAATTCTTGGTTCGGGCTTCTGTGCAAGCAAAGCTGTTTAACTTTGCAAACTTACACCACTGTCAACACCAAATAATACTCTATGCGCATTTACTAGCTGTAGCTGGCTGGAAGATTGTGTATTAGTAAGCGATTAAGGCTTTCCTTATAGGTTAAAAAGTTACATTTTAAAATTTGTACCGACTGGGAATTGAGCGCAGCTTGTGTCTTTTTAATTATACGCTGTAGTAAGTTTCTGCACTACCTAATTGAAAAGTTGCGTTTTATTAGGCGCGTGAAAATGGCAATACTGTCAATTATTGATTATTTGACCGCGTTCTCTGCCGTTCAGTCGAAAGCATTGATCTTAGTCAGTAAATGTTAGATCATAATGAAGTTGTTTTTTTTCAAAAAGTGTCTTCGCTTGGTAACATTATGTCGCTCGAGACAGCTAGATGGCTCGAAGTTATGCTAAATTGTAGCATTTATGCAAGTTGTAAGTTTTGGAAAGTTGATTTGGCAGACTTTTTGTTGTTGGTATACAGACGAAAATGACATGATTACTTGCAGATGCCAGTAAAGGTTAGCTTAAAGAGCTGATCATTACTCATTAGTCGTCAACATATTTTACAAGTGCTCAAGTATGCCAGTAACATCACGCCGCAAAGTAATTTTTTTCAGCCCGTTTTTTTTCTGTATTATGTACCTAGAAACGCGAACTCGAGAGCTATTTTCGGCAACGCTTGGATTTCAAAACTCTTTGGTAGCTTTTTACCTACGAATTTTCCATAGCTCAATACCTTTAAAAATCGGATGTAGCCCTAGTGTTGGGTTAGTTCAAATGGTAGCTGCACGCTCCATAATTTGTGGCTTTCATAACCCGCTTCTTTGCTGAAGTGGCCATGAGTTCTTTTTGGGTCTCGTAACGTAGTAGCGACGGTTCATTATTATCGTGTTTGCATGGTGCGTCTGTTTTTTTCTAATTTTTGAGCTGCGCTTCTAAAACTGAAAAGAGAAGAACAGAAATTTTCTTAGATGCATTTCAAATAAATAATAGTACGTTGTTGAACTGAAACATCAACAGTATTTAAGGGAGACTGCGAAGTGACTTGGCGCTCTTTGAGTTCAGAGATATGCGGTCTACTGGTGCACTTATGCCAGCGGCTTTACTGCATCTTTTTATCTCCCCGACTCTCTGCGGGAAACGAGTCACCGTAAATTGAATGTCGAGAGATTGAGATTTGCTTTTTATGCCAGCCGGTTGTTAGGCACATCGCTATCGGTGCGGGAGGTTTGGGGCTCGGTTCCCGTGCCTGTCACATCGGACATGGTGTCGCCAACGGTGCACCACCACAGCGACGTTTCTTCGGAGCTGTGATGCCCATGCGCTAGGCAGAGATGGGTCCCGCCACTCATTACACACTTTGCGTACCACCGCGAGTACCGGTATAATGAAGATTTCCTTTTAGATTGATGATAGGAGCAACACTCGGCAATTGTTTGATGTTGAAAGTATTGAGAGTGAAAGTTTGCGAATGAAGCGTTTTCAATCGACGCTACAACCTCAACAAGAACTCGCACTCAGTTCTTCGAGTCCTCAAGATGAAGAAGATGATGATGGTAAGCAGGCACGCCGAGAAGGGGGGGCAGAAGGGGTCAGCGCCCGGGGGCCCGGAGATACAGAGGGGCCCTGGGTTCAGAATTGTCAAGATAGAATGCAAAACTACGGCCTACGGACGCCACTAGTGTATTTAGGGGGTGCAATTGTGCTATGCACCCCCCCCCCTTTTGACTCTGCTTTTTAGTAAAAAATAACAAAACCAATGGTGCCAAGTGACTGAAATATGCCATACTCTTTTAATGGTTTCTGTAGCTTATGGCCAGGGGCGGATCAAGGGGGGTAGGATGAGGGGTATGCATCCTCCCAGCCATTTTCAAACATGTTTTTGATGTATACAATTTTTCCATAATTTTGATCCTCTTTGATAGCAATAAGCCTTACGCCTTAAGCACGCATAATTGAAAATGTGCGAACAAAATGCGTCATATTTGACGAAGCACTCAATATAAGGGTCAAAAAATTCGAACAAAATTTGCCTGAAATTATGCAAAAAGCACTAAAATAGCCATTACAGCGTAAATTTTCAAAATTTTTCCGGAGGAGCATGCCCCCTTTTGTTTTTCTCAATCAGCTTCAAATTTGTTCTGCCGAAAAAAATACGCTTGAAAAAAATGTGGAAATTATGACCCCCTCCTTTTAAAGTTTCTAGCTTTGCCACAGGCGATAATGTTTTTTTGATTTCGGGCCGAAATTTGAACATCTGTGGACGCTATGACCTTTTCTTTTGCTCATCGCTTGATTTTGGAACACCACTGACCAAGGGGCCCAAACGAAATTTTTGCCCCTCGGCCCGAAATTTCTCTAAGCGCCCCTGATGGTAAGTGCAGTGTCTCTTTAGTCGCGCTTTATATTTACGGAGTAAAGGTCTGATGCAGTGTTAAAAAACTTTTCTAGATTTCACTTTTAACCGGCAAAACTTTGAAAACACGGCCGTTGACTTCTTTTTTAAAGCCACACCCAATCATTAATTCTTGCTGACGCAATAGGTATTTTCTTGATTGCGGTTATTTTAGTTGACTTTTTCAAACTTGCTTGCTCCATTATTTAAGTGCTTTGCTGACCTTTTTTTGAACTAATTGACGTACCTTTTTTTCATGAAGTTAGTCATATTCCGTAGTGTATCTTACCTGCTAAAGCTTAACACCTGCACGGTACACAATCTTACTGTAATCACAGACACGGATGAACCTCTTTTAAGTGGTTCGGGCGAAGTCAGTCGAGAATGTTCGGATCGTGTTCTTTCTGATTGGGCGATCGTTCTTAACCGATGGAGAGCGGACTTGTCGAAGCGTCCAACAGGCATCAGAGCTTTGGTCCGGTCTGGTTCCGGGGTACCTGACCCTCTTCGGGGTGAGGTATGGCAGCTCCTTGCTGGGTGCTCAGATAACAGTGAAATGCTGGAGAGATATAGAGTTCTAATCACCCAGGTAATTTTTTGATTTTGTAGTAACGTTACGAAATGCCAATTAATAAGAAATTACATATATAATTGTTATCTTTTACGGGCCTTATTTACCATATCATTTTGGTCATTTCATAAAATTTTTTTGCATTTTAATTCAGCTTATTTGTAAACGCTACTGGTGAACTGCTATTTGGGCAGTCACGCAAGCTAGAATTGAAAAAATTGCTCTTGCGTTGTACCCTTAGTTTCTTTCTGCGTTTTGATGTTCTTACCCATCCAGTTGTGGTTTTCTGTCTTATAGCTTTGTGTCCCGTTTTTATTTTATCCGGGACTTCTTTGCTTCGGCTCTTACCCTGAAAACATTTTGGACCGTAATTTTCACTAACTTCCTATGACACAGTTTTCAATTTGTTGCACGAGTCGGGGCTAGTATATCGAAATGGCAAAACTCACAAATTTTTGAGTGTGACCTTCTCAAATGAATATCATTATTCCTGATAGAAAAACCTTCATGTATTATTAAGGACTCATCTCAAGAAAATATCATCCAGCGTGATGTCCACCGCACTTTTCCTGCCCATGACTACTTTAAAAATGTCGGTGGTCAGGGCCAGGACTCGTTATATCGGATATCGAAAGCCTACTCTGTCTACGACAAGGAAGTCGGATACTGTCAGGGTTTATCATTTTTGGCCGCTGCACTTCTTTTACATGTAAGTAATTAAATATTTATATGTTAACATTGCTATTGGTGCGAGAGGTCTGGGGTTCGAATCCCTGCTTGGACAAAGCGAACACAGTGTTGCCAACGGCTCGCCACGGCCGCGACGTTTCTTCGGAGCTGTGTTGCCCAGGCGCTAAGCCGCTGAGATGGGCCCGCCTATTGTAACACGCTTTGGCGTATTAGCGCGAGTATGATGAAAATTTGATTTTTTTAAATGTTTAACCGCTGATAAATTGCTTTGCATGTGTGGTTTAATTTCCTGATTGCCTTTTGCAGATGCTGATGATTTTATTATCCGTTATTTTCTCCGTTGCATGAAAATTGTTTATACTTTAAAATGCTGTTTAATTGTGTTTGTTTATCTGATTTTAGTGCATTTAACTGTTGTTAACATATATCCCAATACTAATGCTTGTTAATGTTAAAAAGTCTGTTAGGTTTGGCAGCTATTTGTGAGAGCTTTGGCTTTAAAGCAGTTTATAAACTAGTCAATAATTTGTTGAAAAAAATGTGCATTGAATCATGTAGCCCAGAGTAAATTTACCCTCAACAAATTTAGGTGCTTAAATGTGTTTTTCCCGACTGCTATTGTTAGACTGTATATTGTTTTCTAAATCCAACTTTTATATTCTGATGGTACCGTTTTCAGCTTTTTCGGACTATAATTGATCTGTAACTTTGAAGTGAAAAAAAAGTGTCAAACTGTCGAGATAGTCATCATGATGGTTTTGATATTAGTACGCTTTGTAGCTTTATTTTTGTAAAAAATGTGCTGCTTTTGAGTGAAAATCTTCATATAAGAACTAGTTAGGCTTGTGCTAACCAAAACTCACTTTAGAATATATAGAGACACAGGTATATTTGGCAGGGTTTGGTGGCAAAAAATACCCCAAAATTAGTTTAAATGGGTTTCAATTTACCGAGTAGCGTTGGTCCGATTGCGGAATTCGCTTTGGTTATGCAGTTATCTTAAAAAGAAAGTCCGAAGAATACTGGCTTGTGATTGGTCAATTTATTTGTGACGTAATTGGGTGGCAGATTTGCCCGTTGAGCTATTCGATATGCCAGCTCTAGTCTAGAAGTGAGGTAGTTACTGGTAAACGGTGCAAGCCTAGCATCATCATCATCATCCATCCAGTTTCAATCAAGTTTTTTCCTCGTCATCGAAGGTGGCCGGATACACCGCATCTCCTTCTCGGTCGCTCTCACACCTTCCCTCCATCTCGTTCGATCTGCAACTTCCTCGATCTTCAACCCGAGTTTTTTCACACTTTCTTCCACCTGTCTCCTCCATGTCAGTTTTGGCCGTTCTCACTTTCGCTGCCCATTCACTTCCAGCATCATTGCCTTCTTCTGTATATTATCATCATTTCTTCTAATGGTAAATTCTAGCAGAAAATAGTAAACTCTTCTATTTAAGCAGTGGAAGGTACAATTCCCCTGTCCACATATCCATTTTTAGTGAGCTTTAAGCCTACGGTTCTTGGTTCTAGTTTCTGCATCACAATCAACTTCGTGATGTCATAGTCTAATCACTTTTTAACTATGACATCAAGAAATTAATTATGATGCAGACACTAAAACTAAGAACCGTGGGCCTAAAGTCCACTAAAAGTGTACATGTGGACAGGTTAAATATAGATTCTGTCAAATAGTAAGTAGAGGCTGTGCAGGTTGGTCTACATATTTGTGTACCATGGGTCCATGCTAGGTTCCAGAAGCTGCCAGTACTCATATTATGCTACCAGACCAGTGCCTGAATGCCCTAAATACGGACAACTGGTCAGTCAGCTAGCAGGATAGGTGTTTTGTGATTTATGACTGTTTTCTTCATTAGGCATACGACGTATGACTTATTTGGGGAAATTGATTACAGATAGCCAGAACTGGCTTTCATTTCTCCAAGCTGTGCTACTCTGCGTTTGTCTTCTAATGTACAGTGTATATTCTATTTTAACCTATCGTATGTGGCTTGGAAAGAAAAGTGTTAGTTCGTTAGTTAGTTACTACCAAAATGGTTCATTTTTGTATGGCACCTGGTTGCAGCAACAGAGCAAAAAGAAATAATGTGCATTATCATCGTTTACCCCTCGCTGATCGGGAAAGGTTAAATAAATGGGTCAGTAATATGAAATTGAAAGATCCACCTGTTAGTAAAAGCAGTCGCGTGTGCAGTAATCATTTCGCTGCTTCTTGAAATCAATCACAGCACAACAAAAAATTTCCTAACGACAAACTTGCTGCAGCCAAATCCACGTTATCACTATCTTTGCGCATGGCTAGTATTAGGCAGAGGGGCGTACTACCCGCGGCCCGCAGGCCACTTGAGGCCCGGCAAAGTTTTCAAAGCGGTCTGTTAAACTTTCTACATTGGTTAGTTAATTCGTCCTGACGCACTGACACGATATTTTGAGTTACAGATTCGAGTCCTCAGATAGCATGTGCTAGGGTGTCCCACCAATGATATAGAAAATGCAGGGCGTGCCTGTACGCACACGCACAATGTATTGTTTCGATTGTTTTGTCATTTAATTAAACTTGCACTTATCATGTCATACTAAAACATGCTGTCACACCATAGACTACTATATAATGGACTGGAAACTAGACACAATGCACATTGTATAGTAGTCTATGGTCGCATGTAATTAAGTGATCGCGCGTTCGTATTTCTGCGCGCTTTGCACGTGCTATGACATTTTGCTTTCATTTTAAATTTAACTTTGGGTATGGCAAGCAAGATACGAAAAATAACAAAAAAAATAAAATATGATTTTTTAAATTGTTTTTATAATCGCTTATATTGTCGCCATGGTACTAAATTTTGGCCCGCGAAAATTTTTGAAAAGCAAATATGGCCCGTCACTCAAAAAAGTTTGACGCCCCTGATTTAGCAGCTGCCACCCAACGACGTCATAGTTTCTCTTACGCTACCCACCACTATTTTTTAAAATTGCAACTGCTGACTTAGCGAAATCTTCTCGTCACATTAAAGTTGGGAAAATGTTTTTTGTGACATAATCTTTTTTTAACTGTTTATTTGTTGCCACTGAACCTCCCCTTTGAGAAAAAATAAAGCCACAGTAAAAGCCTTGCTTACACTGCTGATGATGACAGCTGAATCTATGTTGTCGAAACGCTAGTTCTAAGAATTACTGCGCCTTTGTTTTGCCTCCTTGGGCTACTTTCGTCCCACATGTTATTTATTGTATTAAAAAGACATAGTTTATTTGTTGATGATCATTGATCACATTTTGAAAGCTTTGTGGAAGTGATCGTTATTTAAGTGAAAGCCGGGCGATTTCAAAGCAGAAGCATACGAATATCATTGCTACTTTCTATCTTCAACTTTTTTGTTTGCAGATGCCAGAAGAACAGGCTTTTTGTGTTTTGCTCAAAGTGATGCACGAATACAAGATGAGAAACTTGTTCAAAAATGGCTTCGAAGATTTACATTTAAAGTTTTATCAACTGGAACGTTTGACAGAGGTAAGAAAAGGGTTTTTATTTTGTGATATATTGTTTTCATGATTAAGTTCGATAAGGACATGGGCACTATAAACAACAAAATGTAAATACGTGGCAGAAGCAAAATTTAACTGCTAACTTTTTGCGTTTGATTTATTTTGAACGATTCCCATGGCTATAAGGCAAGCTGCCACACTGTTGGCATTGCATTTTATAGTTTGGTGTTGATTTACCATCTTTGCAATTGAGCTTTCTTTTTGGTAAATTTCTTTGCAATTGAGCTTTCTTTTTGGTAAATTATTTGTTGTGCTGAAAGTCTAATCTGTACTTTTTTAATTTTTTTTTACGTCTGCCTTGTTCTGTATTCGTTTGGCCGTTTATTTTTCGTTGTGGTTTTATAATTGCTAATTAGTCATTTGGTAACTTCCCTTAGTTGCACCCGGTGAACTCAGGTTTGACCTGCGGGATTGCGTAACTATTACATACGTCATTTTTCGCCGCACCATTTGTATTTTTCATTGAGATTAAGTTTTTCGATCTTGCTTACAAGGGAACTCATATAGTTCATGGGTACTGGCTTTGGTGGGTTTGCAAAGAGAGGAAAGGCTCTGATTGTGCGTGCTTGACCAAGTAGAGGACATTACAGTTGTCTTTCGCGATCAACTCCTTGGTTTTTGTGAAGCCCCTGGAACTAACTACAAATAGTTTAAAAAAATCAAAAAGCAATGAAGAAAACTTTATATGATGCTTCTTTTATCATGATTCACGTTATTTTACTTGGCTCTGCGGATAACGTTTAAGGTTTTAAACTTAACTTAAATCTTCTTTATTTCCAGGATGTTCTTCCGAACCTCCACGATCATTTTAAGGAGCTTTGCATTGAATGTCACATGTTTTCTAGTCAATGGTTTTTGACTCTTTTTACTGCGAAGTTTCCTCTCAATATGGTCTTCCATGTGATTGATATATTTCTATGTGAGGTAGTTGATGTTTTTTTTTTGCGATTGCATTTTATGTGTCATTAAGTCAGTTTAGAACGCTTTTGCTTTTTTTCGACTTGTAATTTTGTGTTATTGTTGTTAATTTCGCAAACCTAAATGACTGAGGTTCTTTTCAAATGATATTGTACGTAAAATTTGACAGTTTGAAGGAAATTGTGTAGTAAGCTTGCATCCTTCGAGTTGGCAAGCATCCGGTATGTAATTATGTGCATGTGAAAGGCGATCGGCTTGCACCTGGAATTGAACTCTTCGCGTCGGATCTGTCACCTCCTCGCGGTACCGCTAAGCCATGTCGCTGATATGAGAGGTCAACCTCAAACTGCTGGAGTTATGGGCTACATTGCTGTTACCGATGCTGACTAATAATACTTTAAATGTGGTTGTGCTATTGAGTTAAATCTAAATCTTGTTATTATCTCAGCCACGCTTTGAGGGTCGATTTGTAAGTTTTCATTTAAAGCAACTTTTTGTCACAAAAATGTTAGATGCCAAAATAAATCTGTGCGGCCCAAAATAGACCCGAATCTAGTCCCTAAGACGCTTTACAAAAACTGTTTGAAGCAATAAAAACGGTGATGGTAATGAACAATATTGTCACTGTAAGTCTCATATGCCCCTTGGTTCTGAGGCTACATGTCTCTACCTTTAACGTTCTCGTAAGTCTTGGCTTTTAAGGTAAAATCGATTTTATTAAATTGTCAGCGTCGTAACGGCGAAACCGCACTCAGGTTACAGATCTTACGTGACGAGTTCGATTCACGGCTGGAGCCGATCGTATGTAACTTGTAGAGCAGATGGCTGCTGATTTAAACAGCGCAAGCTCACTGTGCAGTCTTCTTCAATTTTTGAAATTTCAGCTCAATATGGTTTGAAAATGACCTCCGTTAGCACCGTTATTATTTATTGCATATTATTATTTCTTACTTCCACATGCTAATCGCAGATCTTTATTGTTAGGGCGAGCTTGTTGTTTTCAAAGTAGCTCTTGGTCTTTTGGAATGTTGTCGCCAAGAATTACTGGCTTTGGACTTTGAAGGAGTTCTTAAATATTTCCGAGTACAATTACCGAAGAAATATCGAAGTGATGACCAAGTTAAACTTCTTGTTCAAGCCACTATCAATGCTAAGGTCGGTTGCGATTTGGGATGCTTTGCTTTTTCTATAGTAATAGAACAGTTATACTACACGCAAGTACTAGTAGTATTAGGTTCTGCTTTGCATAAAACCCTCCTCTTGGCTTCACTCCTGGTCTCAGTGATAAGAATCCCTGTATAAGGCTACCATTTGTGCTAAGACTTGAAAAAGATAAATGCTAGGAAATATTGTATTAGAAAATATATTTGTAAAAAAAAACGGTGGTAGGCGTAACATCGCGATCGATGCGGAAGCCATAGGTTCGATTGCAGCCCGGTTACATCGAACGCAGAGTCACCAACGGTTCGCTACTGCTGTGACGCTTCTTCGGAGTTCAAGGATGTGTACTTTGTGTCGCTCAAGCGCTGAGCCGCGGAGATGGGCTCCGCCACTCGTTACACGTTCCTCCGTAGTACCGCGAGCATAGTTACGGTATAATTTTTGAACTTAGATAAATTTAGAGACTTGTAATTGATAAATGTAATATTATCCTTTAATATGCGTAAAATGATACGTAAAAAATTCTGTGTTTTAGGTTACCCAGAAAAGACTGAATCGATACGAAAAAGACTACGCGGTGATGAAAGAAAAAATGGCTTTGGAAGTAGACCCTCTTGTCAGGATTGAAGTAAGTTTTGCAAGATCACATGGTAACATTGTTATCAGGCAAAGTATCAAAGCAAGATTAGTGTGTTCGATTCCCGATCATGCACTTTTTTCAGAAAAGAATTTTGGCAATGCACTGTACTTTAACACTTCGCGCTTCCCACCTGTACGTAGTTCCTGTCGATAAAGCTGCAAATATTATTTTAAAAGTTTTTATTAAGACCAAACCGGGAATAAATGCTGTTCCCCGGATACAACGTGAGCATTTTTAAAGATACACCAAGTGACAGCGGAGTAGCAAATTTACTTAAGTGAAACTCTACTTCTTTGGCTAATACGCTTGCTTCGTGCTATTTCTGCAAACGAGTTTACGTTCTTTATAATATTTTTTTCTTATTTTTCCATTTAGCGTGAGAACAAGCAACTGATGGAATCGAACATGAGATTGGAACTAGAGAACGATGACATTGCCCAAGAACTCGTATCTACGCGAATCACTCTCAACACCCAGCTGGATCGCGTTAGTACTGTTAAATATTCTATCTGGTTCATTGCACACGCATAATTTAATCAATAACGCCAAAACATATCAGCTTGAAAGCGCAAGTCCTTTTTTTTTTTTTTTTTTTGTAAAAAAATCGCGTTTTATAGCTCAGTCTGTTATGACGAGCGCAGGCTTGGGTTTGCCATTGCATGTTTGATGTGACAGCTCGGGAGTGGTAACTATTTCGGCCCTGTGTTTTTGGACTCAGGAACAAAGTCTTTATGTTGGGTCAGCGGTCTTTGATTTATGCTAGAGCTAGATCTTCATGGAGTTACACGACGTCTTAAGTAGAACCTGTAGATTCATAACGTTACATGTCCGGTCTTTGGTAGCGACTTGGCAATTTATTATTTTATCAAGTCAAATCTTCATTATACTCACCGTATTACCCCGAAGCGTGTAACGAGTGGCGGGGCCCTTCTCCGCACTTTATCGCCTGGGCATCACAGCTCCGAAGAAACGTCGCAGCGGTGGCAAGCCGTTGGGGATTTTCTGTCCAATTTGACCGGTCTGGTAATGGGATCCCCGACCTCCCGCACCGATAGTAATGTGCTTAAAAACGGAGATAATGAACTGGTAGAACGTCATGGCTGAACATCAGTAGCGGCAGTTCTTAACATTTGACTCTGGTTGAGATGATACACAGTTATTAGATGCTGGGCAAACCCTATGGAGTCACTTTGCTGCAGTAGAATACAAAGACACATTGCTGCCGAGGAGTTTTGAATTAAAACTGAAGAATTTAATTAGTTGTACTGTTTTGTTAATTTGCCTATTGCGTTTGCAGACCATGGTGCATGCAAACACTCTCCAGCATGACTTACAAGGGGCAATTAACGAACTTCGAACGACACGGGGGAAAGTTATAGAACTTTCTGACGAAAATCAACGTCTTCATGATGAAACAAAACAAGTAAGCATCGAAAGTTCCAGCCAAAAAATTTGTGAAAAGTTCAACTTAACCTCTGAACTTTTACGTAACAAGTTTGTAACAGGTTGAAATCGACGCTTGTTCCCCATCACGCTAGTAGACTTGCTTTTTGAAAAAGTTTCTCTGAAACTTGCTGTCTGATGCTGTCTGACGGAAGCTAACTTATTTTACCAAGAGCACACATTAAAAACGACTTTCTTTCGAAGCCCTTACCCTAGTTATGAAATTTTTTTAGGATAGTCAACAAGCCCACACCGACCATTACTTTTCGAAAGTTTTGTGGTATTTCGCGATTACTTTGCATCGTATTGTATCTCGGAAGCCTTTTGGCTGTGAATAATTTACACGAAACTACGAAAATGTCAAAAAAGCCTTAAGCGCTCTGTAAACTAGAGCTCCCTATAAGTTTTTGACGTGGACTTCATACGTTACTATTACGCTTTATAGGCCCAGCGTCAGCGACATGACCTAGCGGTACGGCGCGCAGGTTACAAATCCTACGTGACGGGTTCGATTCACGGCTGGAGGTGATCAAATTTGACATATACAACGGGTGGTTACTGACTTGAAGAGAGCAAGCTCACTTTGCAGTCTCCCTCAATTACCTTTGAATTTTCAGTTTATTATATGAAAATAACCTCAGTTATTTATGGTGTTTACAATCAGATCTAGCTGTATGACCTACCTGTTCAAACTGTAAAAAAACGCAATTTTCTTACTTTATTATTCTTAAACTTATTTTGCTTAGGTGAAGGAGATGTGTCGGCGTGAGATGTCTCGCCAGGAAGAAGATATAAATGGCAAAGAAAAGATCATCAGTGATTACAAAATCATTTGCTCGCAATTGAGCCAGCGCATTGAACGAATTCAAGCCTCACACAAAGAAGAAATTAATAGGATTGAAAAGGTAGAATTCATGTTACTCATTTATTCGCCCTTGATTCTATCGTGCTGACTTTGCTAGTCGATCATTTGCGTTACAAGCATTGAATTGAGCCGGTAGGAAACAAAAATCTTTGGAAAACTTACTTTCGCTGGCAACACTTTCGTTTCCCCTCACTACCGTATCTGTTTTTAGAAAAAATCTTACAACCTATAGATTTTTTATGGATAAGCTATTTGTCACTATTTAGCATTGCTGTAGTAGATGTGAAGTGAACCGCGGTGCTAATGGGCATATTTTTAACGTTATGTGTTGAGGTGCAGTAAGGGTAGGAAGTAAAACATAGGTACAAGGAGAGCGTTTTTTACCACTGAAGTTGGTAGATTTAATTATTGACATTGTACCGGCAGGTTAGCTCAGTTGTTAAGCTTGAGGTAGGTCTAGGGGTTCGATTCCCGGGCAGGTCAAATCGGACACAGTGTCGCAACTGCTGCGACGTTCTTTGGAGCTGTGTTATCCAGACCTGAAGCTGTGGAGATGAGCGTCGCCAGTCACCACTCGTTACACACTTCGACGTGATACCGCGAATATTAATGCAGATTTGATTTTTTGCTTTGATTTGAACATAGATTGATAGGCTGATGCTTCTGCGGTAGCACCTAATACTTTTGAACATAGACATGTCAGTATCGTTTCACCATTATGTTCATTTGCTCAAGTCACTGGCAGTCAGATCTTGTTTTTGGCGGACCTTTTGATGAGCTGAAAGCTTTTCGTACCTTGTTCAATTTATGAGTGAAAGAATTCCTTGTAGCAGGGTTATTGCTTGGCCATTAATGCATTGTGTACTATTGCAGGCTCATATAGAGAGGGGGTCTGCATCTTCCACTGAGATAGAGCGACAAGCAAGAGATGAGAACGAACGATTAAAGCAACGAGTTCGTGACTTGGAACTTGATCTCGCTCAGACTAAGTTGAAACTGGTCGAGTCGGAATGCAAAGTACAGGTAAGTAAATTAGTTGTCGATGATAATAGTGCACATGAAGCTTGCAGCTTCTGCCACAAGTGCCACACCAACAATAAACACATGGCAGCACGACGCATACCTATTTGCAACTAAAATGTCTCTACAATGTTATTTATCGAACGAAATGGTGATTTAAGTTTCGTATCTTCGAATTGCAGGGTGTAAAATGAAATCTTTATCATCCAGGCGATGTCACGTCGAAGCGTGTAACGAGTAGCGGGGCCATTTTGATGGCTTAATGCTTGGCCACACAGCTGCGAAGAAACGTCGCAGCGGTGGCAAGCTGTTAGCGACAGACACTGTCTGATTTGATCGGCCCGGGAATCGAACTCGAGACCTACCGCGCCCTACATTAATGCCAACCAACCGATTTGCTCCCTGTCTAGTGTTTGCTAAGTTGCAGAATTACGCGCAGCTGTCGGTTTTTCTAACAAATGGATCAGGTTCGGGTAGCATTTGAATCTAGAAGCATTTGGAAAATGTTCACTGTAATGTCGATTTACGTTTTAGGATGTCGAGCACCACCTAGCGGCCACTACAAAAGAACTGCAAGCTTCCAAAAACACTTGGTTTCAAAAAACTCTTTCCACTTTTACTGCTAAGAAACCTGGTTCATCCATAATTCAAGGTCCCCATGTTGGTCTTGCACCTGGACTTAACCAACCTGCTTCTCACGTAACAACTGCTGTGACGTCATACGGACGCAATGAAGTGGCGTCTTAAATTCAAAACCGATTAGTTGCAATCTTCATTACAAGTTTATAAATTTTACCAAATGTTTTAGAACAGTATTTCTTCAAACAATCAATGAAGCGTGTTTTGCTGTTTTACTTATTACTATTTTTTACTTGCAGCTGAAGCTAACTTAAGCTTACCTAATTTACTGTGAAAAAATGCTTAAGAGAATAATGTCTTTTTTCAAAACTTAAGTTTTTCGAAATATACTTGAAATTTATCGTCACATTTTTATGTGCAATATCAACGTTTGCTTATATTGAAGCTTATAGTATTTTGAGCAGCTGTTTCAATTTCTTTGGATTTATTGCCCAAGAAATGCGGAAAATTGCAGGTATTGTAAGATATGTAATTATAGGCCTATCTGCAACGCACAGATGGCTAATTACTGGCCAATCCTTGGTGTGCTGTTTTACTGTATAATTTTGTTTTTGTAAATTTGCCACTTTAAGTAAGTGATATTACTACCCAACGTGTCTGAGCATTATTGAAGTAGATTCAGTAAATGATTTTTTGTTTCAACGTCGGGCCAAATCTTGATATATACTGCATTAGTAGGTGACATTTTACAGTGCTTACCCAATTTTTTTAAGAAATTGGCCCTTGAAAAGAACACACCTCTATACTTACGCACGATTCATTTCGGCGTACAACTTTCGACGCATTGATTTTAGCCCGTAATGATTACCGTATTTAATGATTTAGTATTTTCGTACTAATTCATTTTAAACTCAAACTCCTTGGCAATAAATGAATTCGCAGAGATCATGCGCCGCTGAAATAGAAGCTCTTGGCATTGTGGCTAAAACAATATTCCGCTGCTTTGGTGTTCTTGGGGCAAAAGCTACCATGTTCAACAACATATTGTTCCCTTCCAAGTTGTAGCCAGCGATACCTATTCACCAAGTAAATGCTCGGACATGTATTGCGGTAAACGCAAGCAGGTTGCGAAGTGTTTCGTTCCGTCTGACGTTAGTGAAAAGAGAAGTTAGTTAACTAAACATTTCTTCTGTGTTGGAATACCTCCTGGTTAAATTACACATTATTTTTGTTGAAAATAACCTTATTTGCATAATTTGTCGTTGCTATATTTGTATATTACTCCATGCATTGTACAAATCTGCTATTTATAAATGCGTGTCATGTTAGTGTTAGTGGTAAAAAAGTGTTTGCTAATCGAAGAAAATATTTCAAGTCAACAGTACTGGCATTTTATCTTTCCAAATTAGCTTTGTGAATTTAAAACGTCGTAGCGTTATAATTTCTTCGTTGGTGCCTCTTGACAATTTTCCGACTAAAATTCCTATTTAAACGGTGCAAATGTTGCAAGTGCACATTTTTAAACAGAACATTGTGTCAAATTGTTTCATAGTTGAATGTAAATGTGTAAAGTTTTTCTTGTTTTGGCTAAATCCATATGTGATACCAGTCGCAAAATTTAATATATGTCATCTTTGCAAACGGTATCTACACCAGGTACACCTATTATCATTGTAAACGTGTTGGAGGCTGATCCACTTGAACATTAGTACGCTGACTCCGAAGAAAATGTTCCCAAGTGTGCTCTTAGTTTCCTGTTTCTACAGTAGCGTTATCTATCAGGTCTGGAACTTATTTGGTGCAATTACGGGCGGTCATGGTGGCTGTTAGGGGTAATTAATCGTCAATCCTTAATTTATGTTTATGTGGTAAGTGGTTTACGATATATTGCTTCCATGTTGTTGCGTAGCCTACAGGAGCGTGATTTTCACAACTTTTTACCACTCGCTAGAAGGGTAAACATGAATTAGTAGTAGACCTGCTATTTTTACCTGAAATACAGTTACTACACTGATTTGTCCTATGCTGTTGCTGTGCAACGAACATTTCCGATTTTGGTCTAGAGTTTTAAAGTTTTATGTAAAGCTGCTGTAACAAACAAGCTGTTTTAATTTTGTGTTAGTGGATAGTCAATTTGTGTCGTGCTTCCGCTATATGACGCGTTTGTGAAAACGAATAAAATGCTGTAAAGAACGGTCATGGTGAGTCGTAAAGTATTGTACGTAAATGTCGTAAAGCTTTGTACGTTGTGGTTTTCGTATTTTAAAGAGTCCATAAAATATTTCTTTTAATATCTGGTCATGGTGATAAATATGCTTATGACGGTAATAGGGCATTACAATGAATTTTTTTCCTTGTAAGGCCTACCGTCTGGCACCACCTAGAGTTTGAAATTAATTTTTAGCTTGGATTTTAACAGGCTTCCACGTGCAGTAGTTTGCTGATTTTGATGAAGAAAACGGCTCTTCCTCGTTAAATGTGTTGAGACGAAGCAATTTTTTTTTACCTGGGCAACAATTTACGCAGCTCAATGCTGTTTTTCATGAACATTTACTTGTTAATTACAGGTAGGCCTGCTTACTAATAAAGTGCAAACTTACGTATCGATTTTACTTTAGGACTTGCTATGCAACTAATATTCAATACGCGACTGGTTTGGTCTTATTTGATAGTAGCGCTTGCCGCAGATGCGATCAACTATGTTTTCATGTTTTGACTAGAACTATTGGTGTGATATATCTAGAGCTGGGCACAGCGGCCCAACTCAGCAGCGCCGCTACTTTTTCGGTAACGGCTGCGCCGCTTTTTTTTTTTGGCCTCCAGCGACAGGCGGCAGCGCCGCTTTCATTTTAGCCGAGTAGCGGCAGCGCTTCAGCGCCCCATTTAATGCAAATAATCTGGCGCTGATTAAACTCTTTCGAAAACAGCAACTAAAAGGTTTCCCTCAACCTCACTTCAGATTTTTTAAACTGACATTGTGAAAACAAACTTTCAGGTAAAAATTCAGTCTCTGAGAATTGGCTTTTCAGCGGGAGATACGTGAGGTAGGAAGAAAATTCCAGCAGAATGATGTGAGAGAGAGCTGCTTCATAGTTTTCTTCCAAGTTTCAAATTTACTTTGTTTTTTGCTTATAAAGTGTGATGTAAAGCAGTCTGGAGATAGAATGCCGCGCCCGCGATGTTATTTGATACTTATCTTTGTTAGAGATGCTAATTGCAGCTGTCAACTTTTTTGTTTTGATGTCAGGCGATGCTCTAAATTTTTCGTTGGGGGTCTCTATGTGGATTGAGCTTGAGGTGTGGCATGGCAGTACGATATGCTATTGTCATGGTAGTCAATCAGGCCATGCAGACTCATTGTGATTGTTTTCAGTCCTTGCTTTCCGCGACTGTAGCAGGAATTAAAGGGAGGTTTAAACCTTTGCTGCGTAACTCCGAAAATCAAATAGCTTCCGCTTTACATCGTTCATTTAAACTTACTTGGCTACCCTTTCTGATTCATGCTGGAATTGGCAATGAGGACATTGAATTGATTTAATCATATGCACACGCAGGAGGGGCACGGCGCCATGCCTCCCCCCACCTTGGCGTGTAATAAGGTGCTAAAACCTAACTTTCGGTCTATAATTTCTCAAACTGACAATGGGTAAAGCCTTTTTTCGCTTATTTTAGCCAAGCTTCTGCTTTTAGACATAAACTGCGAAAATATTTTTGCATTATCCCTCATGACTGCATGTCCTTTTTTGATAAAAAAGTGTGCTAAAATGAGTGTTGTTTATGTGAAAACCATAAAATTTTGTTGGCTGTTGGGAGTTTCACCAAAGCCCCCGTTTGTGGCTCTCCCCCCTTTGCCAAATCCTGGGTGCGCCGCTGCATCCTTCTGAGATCACGTCCATCCTTCTGACATCACTGACAAATTAAAAGCAGTCCAGCTATGCATGTCGGAGATCACTTTTTTCAAGAGCTTACACGTACAGTAATTTCGAACCACAAAGTCAGGCTTCAGAGAGGCATGTAATGGAAGAGTTTTTGAATGAAGCTGCATTTCATCGCAAACGACCTTCGCCGGAACTTTTTAAAAACAAAATATTGAGAAACTTGTTCAATGTTCATTCACTCAAATACCTCGATTCTTCCAAGCGCGGCGATTGAACGTTTTTTTTTCCGTGGGAAAAGACGTCCTAAAGCCTAAGCGCAGTGGTTTAACGGACCAGCATTTCGAAATGCTTGTTTTTTTTTTTTTTTTAAGGAACATGCAACCAATCAATGGAGTTTTAATATTTTACCGCCGGTTGCGACCTGCCTTTATTTTTTAACTTGTTTCTATTATATTTTCAATCTGTGTTTTATTTTCAACGTGTTCTGATTATTTCTTTTCGACCTGTTTTTTGTTATTCACTAAAAAGCTGACCATCGGTTTTTATTTACATCCAATCAGATTTCAAAACTAACTTCTCCCCAAGGTGCCTTATATCTTATTGGATGAAATGAAAGCCGATTGTCGGCTTCTTTGTCACTTCGTTTTAATTTTTATTACTCTCATCGCTATGCTACTTCCGTCAACAAAGTTGCAATTTCACCAGTAGGCCTGCAATATTAAAATGCCTTTGTGCTTTTGACCTTTTTCTTCAAAATAGCGGCAAAATAACTTTTTCTTCAAAATAGGGACTGTTTTGCACTCACTAGCGGCAGCGGTAGCGGCGCTGCTTTCGTAAACAAGCAGCGGTAAGCGGCAGCGCCGCTGCTTATTTGGTCAAAAAGCGGTAGCGGCAGTGGCGCTACTTTTCAAGTGGCGGTTGCCCAGCTCTGAATATATCCCACAAGTATGCATTGAGTTCTATGTTCCTTCCGCTTTCATTGACGAACCAAATGGGGGGGTGGGGAGCTGAAAAGGCTCAAACCCCCTCTCAATTGTTTTGGTCGTAAGTGTTACACTTGGATATTCCTATGATGGACAAACTGCATTGTAGGCAAACTAAGAATAATTTGATTTCAAACCCCCCAAGAAATTTGTATTTGTCCTCCACTGTTCTTTGGTTTCGGCATTCTGACGGCTTTAACTTTTGCTCTGCCATCTTTAATGGACTGGTACTGGCTGGTTAGCTTAGTTCCTGCCATTGCTATCGGTGCGGGAGGTCTGGGGTTCAAATCCTGGGTCGGTCAAGTCGGATTCAGTGTCGCCTACGGTTCGCCACCGCTGCAGCGTTTTTTCGGAGCTACTTTGCTCAGGCGCTACGCCGTGAATATGGCCCCCGCCACTCGTAACACGCTTTGGCGTAAAAGCGTGATTTTATTGAATATCTAACTTTTGATTTGATACAACAAAATTTATTTGTCGTAATGCATATACATACCATAATAGCAAAACGAAAATGAATGGATTTCGAAAGAATGCTGCGACCTTGGGCCGTGAAATAAAATGTCTTCTAGTCGAAACGGCTCCTGCCCGAAACAAACTATAGATAATCATTAACTTTAACAATTTACGGAATAAACTCAAAAACTTAAGTTAAAAGAAAAAATGTAAATAGTCTACGGATCTGATCAAATAACTTAGTGAAACAGAGATGGGCGGAGTCACCAAGAACTGACTCCGCTCCGAGTCCGAAGACTTGGACTCCGAATCCGCTCTGAATTCAAAAAATGCAGCCGGAATTCGGCTTCGTTCCCATCTCTGACGAGTGACGAGCCTACCTTATCTTGCTTCAGTACCTCATCTTGGTTTAGGCTAAAATCCGGATCCGCTCTGAATCCGGCTTTAATTCAAAAACCCGGATACGGCTCCCAATCCAAAAAATGCAGCCAGATCCGGTTTCGTGCCCATCTCTGATGTGAAATAGCAATGCGAAACAAATTTTATTAATTTTAGGAAAGAAAATTTTTACTCAAGTAGGCTATATTGATATATTAAAAGCAGTTTGTATTGGGAAAGAAAGTTCTTAATAGTTTTTTTAATTTGTGTGGGATAGAATTCATATTTTTACTCCCAGAGTAGCCTATATAATAGAACGGTGCATGCGACAAGTAGTGAGCTGTGGTGAAAAGTAATTTTTATGTTCGGATGTTCGAGTGGAGTAGTAATGCATGGATGTAGCGCGAACAAATATTTTTCGAATGATTTTGGTAGAGATTTATTTGATAATTGATGCATAAATTTAGCTACTTCTAATTTATTTTATGTATATCATTTATTTTCAAAATTTGGTACATGCGATAAAATGGTGTTGCGCTATCCCATAATTGTTAGGCCTACTTGAAAATGGCTCGCATAGCTCTGTTTCGTGAAAGTAGCAACATTTTAAGGTAGGACCAGAGTTATGAAGTACCGCGCTTCTGTTACGCGGTACTTTTTTAGTACCGTTATCGGTAACGTCGATGCTTATAAAAAAAATGTATTGTTTTTGGTACCGTCGATACTTTTTTGACTGTTTTACTCGACATATCGGTAACTTTGTTTGAAGTGGATTTTGAGCGCAAGAAGGGAAAATTTCTTATAAGCCGTTGCACCCGCCATTAATGCATGAACGCAGCAGATTGAAAAAAAGAGCATAATCACATACATTAAAAAAAAAGTAAATATAGTAAAAGACTGAAAAAAAAGTAAATATAGTTTAGGCTACTGCAGTGGCGTAACTAGGCCTTTTTGGGAGGGCAAATGCCCAGTGTCTTTTTCCAGGTGTTCGTCACGCCTTCAAGCCAAGTTATAGTTAAAGCTATTTGGCGGTAATTTGCACACAATTCCTTTGTTTTGATAAACTTCAAAGTCTTCAGCAATATAGGTTTACGAAATAATTTTACCATTAAATGCTTAAAAATTGGGAATATTAGTGAAGTTTTGGTAGGCCTATTTTCTTTGCTCTTCAGTTCCTTTGGAACTCACTTCACAAGACTTTTGTTTGGACCAAGCGAATAGTCAAATCAAAAATCAAATCTTCATTATACTCACGTTAATACGCAGAAGCGTGTAACAAGTGGTGGGACCCATCTCCCAGGGGCGTATTCTCCAGAGGTTCAAGGTGTTCAGCGCACACCCTGCGATATCTCAGGCGCACACGTTAATTACATTTAACTAAAATGTTTGGATTTTCTCGTCTTTAATCTGTGTAATACCAGCGCAATCTGAGTTCTTTTTGCTTTGATGAACGACAAATTGCTTTTTTTCAACGTTGACCGATGACGCAAACATTCTCTTGTATGGTAGGTTCAACAGATATCGTTGAACACAAGCGAGCCAGACCTTCTTCATTGTATTCTAAATCATATTATCTAGCGGAGAGTGACTTTTTCTCTTTCCACACGATATACAGGGTGACCCAAAAAAACGGGCCCCGTGTATTTAAAATAATTAGAATTGGGGCCCGTTTTTTTTGGGTCACCCTGTAAATGCAAAAAATGTCCTATTTGAAAGTTGAACCAGTGGTTGAACCCAGACGCAACGTCACAATACATGCTCTATCGCGCCACAGCAAATTGCTTTTTTCATCGCAGAAGAAAGATGCAATGGCTCTCTCTCAGGGCAGGTTCGACAGGTATCGTTCAACCATTGACTTCACTGGTTCAACACAAGCAAGCCAGACCTTTTCCATTGTATTGTACATCGTATTAGGATGCGGTTGCGAGTAATTGCTTGTGATTTTTGAAAGTGTGGCGGTCAATAAATACATTTTAAAGTTGTTGGTCAAATTCAAGTTGTAGGTTAAATTAGTGGAATGGAAGTAAGTGTTGACAGTATGATTGAAAAGCCGTTTTGTAGCAGAAATTACGACGAAAAATTGGAAATAGCAAAAGCTAAAAAGCCGACACCAAAATTAAATATATTAAATAGCAAATTAGGATGCTTGAGAAGGCGCTTGATGTTGGTTCGCGTATTTGCATTAACCTTTCTTCTGATGCCTGCACTGGTATAGGTGTTTGTAAATAAAGTTTTCTGGTTTTTTTTTTCGTTTTTTCGTTAGCAACGTTAAGAAGATACAGTGTTTCAATACAAATGTGGGGGTGGTTGACTAGGTGGCTGCTGAAGCAGCCTTTACTACTCCTTTCCTTACAGCATAATTTATAGGCGAGATTAATTAATTATCATTAAATAAATATTGAAGAAAAATAATTATATTGCGTCATATTGAAAATTTTTCTTTTTTTTTTTTTGTGACCAGTGTTTTAGTGAATTTATGACTCGTTTTAAATTGTGTTGTATTGGAAAAATAAAAATGCTGCTGCTGTTTCGAGCACTTCCACACATTTGGTTAATATAAATGGCTGCGTGCGGCAGCAAATATTGTAAAGGAGCATACCTCTAAAAAATGCTCACCGTACGCCACTGCCATCTCCGCGACTTAGTGCCTGGGCTACACAGCTCCGGAGAAACGTCGCAGCGGTGGCGAGCCGTTGGCGACACTGCACCGATTTGACCGGCCCGGGAATCGAGCCCAAGACCTTTCCGCATCGATAGTTTGTGCGCTTAACCACTAAGCTTATGACCGGTATCGGCCCAGAAATTGAACCCGAAACCTCCCGCGCCGATAGCGATGTCTTTGGTTAACTCAAAGTTATGACATCGCAAGCGGAACATCCGCCTATGTTGCAACAACTCTCTTCCAAAAATACCTCCTGCGCTGGAACGTTGTGTTGTCCAGCCATGATAGCCCTAGAGAACAATGGCTCTATGA
This sequence comes from Trididemnum miniatum, assembly GCA_964006365.1. Taxonomy (NCBI): domain Eukaryota; kingdom Metazoa; phylum Chordata; class Ascidiacea; order Aplousobranchia; family Didemnidae; genus Trididemnum; species Trididemnum miniatum. The sequence goes on from OZ023234.1 coordinate 17,933,192, forward strand.
CATCACAACACGATTTCAGCTTTAACAATACCTATTGACTTTGTCCTCATGTCCTGGCTTGCATTTTGAGTTAGTCGTTGGTTCAAGCGCAGCCCACCAGAAAAGTTTGACTACCGGAGTTATTGCATCAGTGCATCACCATGAAAGTTTCTCGAGATTAATAAGCAAGATCGATAGCACAAAAAAACATCACAGCAATTTCGGCAATCTCTGTATAAAAAAGGCGGATCATTCCAAAAAAAAGTGGTTTTTATTTTTTTTTTTTTCAATATCAGTATCGATATCGTCGTTGCTTATAAAGTACCGATAGCCCAGCTCTGCAATTAACTGATCTAAGAATTTTGAACGAAATGAAAAAAGTTGTGAATAACATGAAAACGTTTGATCCTTTGCTGTAAAAGTTTCTCTTGTCAAAATTCTGCTGCTATCTGTAAGGTGCCGTTTGTAAAATACGTTTTGCATGCACTAGCGTATTTAAGGGGGGGATAAAGGGCGATGGCCCCTCCCAAACAACCTTACAAAAAAAATAAAAAACGAGCAAAAATAAATGTAATTTAGATATATTTGGAAGTTATTGTGGAACTGTGTTACAATATAGTATCAGAGGGAGTGGGGGGGTCGGTTGAAAATAACAATAAAATGCAGACATTTTTAGTGTAAACTAACTTTAAAAGGTAATAGAGATGTAAGCGCTCAGCGTTGGGTATCGTGAAATAACGAAAATAAATAAAGCGCCTATAATGTGCTTGTTATGCCTTGTTCGTTACTTATTGCAATTTAAAAGTGTTTGATACCGATTTGTATGTCCTACCCTTGGATGAGCAAAATAAAATAGGGCGAGGATATAAACAGATAACGCGTTCGCGACATGAGCCGAAATTTAATTCAAATCGGTTTAGGGTGCTTTTTTTTGCACCTTTACCTCATCCAAATCCGAACTGGCACGAATTTCAAAGCAAAGATTTGTCATTGGTTTTGAGTTTTGTTTATTTCTAAAATGAAAATGATTGTTTTGATAAAGTTATTTTATTTATTTGATTTTGCTTGTCATGGCGAAGCCCACTGCTGCTAATTCGCCTTTAAAAAAGGCTATTTTGCCTAACGTAGAAGTTAGTGCTTTTTTCAATTTCAAGACCGGTCTCTTGTCAGTGGCTATTTTTATTGCATAACAGGCTTGCTAACTCAGCTAGCTTCGGATAAAGACGATAAGATCCAAACGCAAATCAAGTTGTTGTTGCTCGGACTTAAAGTAACAAAATTTAGATCTAAATATGGATTTTATAACGACTCTATGCAACTATGCTTATAAGTCAGTCTTGACTTGCATGTTTGAGCGCCTCCCTGTTTTGTTGCCCGCGCCCTTTTCTACGACTTCATCAATTTTAGTGTGAAATTTGTGTGCTTGCGCTATCGTTACTTTTCAGCGTATTGGCGTTTAGAAATAAAATGATTGATTGATTACAATAGGCCAAGAAAAAATGTATAGTAGCCAGATCCAGTAGCCTACCGGGTAAAACAAGAAAAAAATTAGAGTTAACAAATTTTCCAATGCAAGAAATATACGACCGTTTTGGTAAAATTTCGACGGGTGGTTGTAGCTATAGAAATAATACGATAACTAAGTGCGTAGACAAGGGGGGTTCGTGAGTTCAAAGCCCCCTACTCTATTGGTTGGTCAACTTTTCAGGTTTATAGATTAACCTTGGTCCTTGATCTGCGGCTGTGCCGCTGTAGTAACTATGCAGCGTGAGCCCTCAAGAACCACAAGCGTTGCTCAATTTCGGAATGCCATTTATTGCGTCACAATTTTGTGAGTCTAAAACTAGGGGGTGCTGCCAATGTTCAGAACAGGCACGTGATCTTGCTCTTGCGTCTGTTTATGATAACGTGGTGGCCTGGCTGAGAGACAAGACGTGCTCTAGCATGTAGTTCGGTCTGGCAGCTTTAAATCAAATCAAATCTGCTCTAAGCGAAGCAGCTGAGAGCCTACAGGTTTAGTTTAGATAACGAGGATAACGGATGCATTGTTCTGCAAGCTGTTCAATTTTTTAGTTATTCATTGTGAGATTGATTGTCAGTTTACACATAATTTATTATATTTTTTTTATCTTCTTAGAAAAAAAACTTATCGACGAGAAAGCGACGTAGACGCTAGGCGCAATACGAATCCAGATTTTAGGTTTAAGGTGTTGCCATTTGTTTCCAAGTTTCTTGGTTGAATTTTGCTTCTTGATGCTTTAATTTGTTGCTTGTAAAGAAACCATCAAGCAGAGATAATCATCGTGAAGCATCTTATCCAAGGACCCAACAACAAAGCGTATTGTGAGAGTTGAATCAGTCACCACCTTTAACGATGGTCGACGTGGAAACAACGCTCCACCCACTGCGTCACGTTCACTTTATTTGGGTGTTGCATCGTTATGACTAGGGCAGGGGTCGGCAACCTTTTGCACTTAAAGAGCCAAATAGTCCGTTTGTTACAATACGAAACCCAGCGGGAGCCGCAAAACTATCGTCAGGTCCAAAAACTTTAGTTATTCCGAAAATAATTCCTAAAAAAAAGGTCTTTATTTACCTCCAAAAGGAGCCACAACTGGGGGTTCAAAGAGCGCAGGTTGCCGACCCCTGGACTTGGGCAACCAAAAGTCGCTTACGGATTGTACGCAAACCAAATTTCAGAGTAATTTTTTAGAAAGCTTTCAATGCATTGTTTCAAATCGTTGTTTCATAAGTCAAAAGAAGCCAAAATTCAGCGTTCGCGCAAAAATAGTTTTACGAAGCTTTCTTTTTTTTATCGTGTTTCTGTGAAATCATTCATTCATTTATTTTTCTTATTTTTGACGAAACGTGCAACGGTGCAAAGCATCACACATGTGAGCGTTTTCCAAACTGGGAGGCGTGGACTAGTCTAAAAAGAGGCGCAAATGTTAGTCATGATCATTTAAAAATATGGCTGGTGTATTATTTTGTGAAGGAGAGCGTCATGATTAATATTTTGTGAGGGAGACGTAGTAACACAAAGTTTGAAAACCACTGCTTTAATGTGTACGCTTACGGGCGATATTGCAAAGCTTGCAATCTTAAAACATGCGAGAATTGTGCAACAAAAAAATATTTTTAATGAAAGGCTTCAGCACGTCCACAAAATCTCAACACACCATAAAGAACAGGGATTCCCAACTGGGGATGCTTGCACCCCTTGGGGGCGCGAGGAAGCATTCCAGGGGGTTCAAAACGGCTTATAGATTTTTATCTTGTAATAAGAGTGTTTTTATTTTCGGTTGCTCAGTGTCAATTTTTCAGCGCTGTTACGCTCTAGTAATATGTAATTCGCAAACGTCTAAGTGGCGTAAAACCCTTAGCCTCTTTGTGGTTGGTTAAAATCACACTCTGAAAACAAAATGCGTCTGATTCAGCAACAGAGTAGTGACTGGTTTAACTACCCTATACCTTGCATTAGCGACACTTTCAAAAAGGCTAAAAACTCTAAAATTGATTGCTCCGCTGGGGAAGCTTACAGCGTTGCCCCAGACCCTTCAGCTGAATACCTGCTGGGTTTTTGACGCAAAGTCATTACAGGAAAATGTTTAAGGTCAATAACACACATGAATTCATTTCAGCCCCTACCATTACGAACATTTGGTTTGCGTGGCTGATTGCAGTCGCATATTTTGTGAGGGGTGCAAGAACATATCAAAAATTTTATGTGAAAATAATTGGGAGTATGAAAATGGTTGGGAACCGCTCTATTATAAGATAATACAAAACAAAAGAAAAAGAGAGTTCCTAAAATGCTTAAATGTGAACACTTATGTTCAAATAAATTATATCAAGTTACTTACGACAATCGACAGACAATAATTACAAATTACCAGATCCTGACTTTCACGTTAAAAAATCATCCGTATTCCAACTAAAATCTCAGTTAGTGATTCAGCTTTATTGCAACGTTTTAACTTGTCAAAAGTTGCCCCCCCCCCTTTTGTAAATTCTAAATACGCCACTGTTTGCATGCACTTTTCGGCAAAATTGTCCGTAGAGCGCATGCAAAACGCATCTTACAACCGGCACCTCATAGCTATCCCTGTAAATTTTGTCGTCGACGACGACACGTAACTTGCGTCAATCAGTGTTTTAGTCACGCTCATTTGAGATCTGCTTTTCACCTTTTTCGCAGACGTTCGCATCATGCCCATGTGCTGCTTCATTGCTAGATGTGGAACTGACAGAGACTGGCAGGATTCGCAAGCTTGTAGCTGTGGGCGACTTGCTGATCATGCAGGTTGAACAAATAAAAATGTCTGAAAAGTTAAAAGCGCTTGGCTTGTTGAAAAGGACGTAATTTTGTATCGTGCGGTTGGAGTAGTTATTTAATAGCCATTAGCTGATTAGTGCTAACTTTAGAACTTTCGCTAATTAGTATAGCGAAAGCTAAAGCAAAGAGGAAGAAAAAATGTTTACAGAACCATTGCCATCGTTCTGCAATCTTACAAATACCGCAAAACTTCCAAACTACGTCAGTGCATCGAGATCAGATGGCTAGACTTCTGAAATGTGCAAGACCTCTTGTTTGATATGGCATCGGGCAATAATTTGTCTTGTAAAAAGCAAAGTTCTTCGAAACTGTTTAATCATGGTTTAACAAAACAAAAAATCGGTACTAGGGGCGGGCCTGTGTTTAGACAGCCTGTTCTAATACGTTTTCGGAGTCTGTGAGCTGCTATAGGTTCATAAGCATTTGAGTATGTCTTAGACAGCCAAATGAGTTTAGGTCGCTGAGAAGATTTTTCCGGCCCCGGCGCATAATTTTTATTTGGACTCCTTGATCAGTGGCACGAGTACTACTGAGCTATGATTAATTTGCTCCCTTTAAAAAAAGGTCACCCACCACCCGCTTGGGCCCCTATAATTGAGTGGGCCTCGAGGCATTAGGCCCACTTTTCCCCCTTTCAGCGCCAGTGATAAGAGCAATAGTTTTGCTGTTCTTAAATTTTTACGATTATATTCGGTCAATGCGTTGCAAAGAATATACGGTACATTCTATATCTAGCTCAGCACTCTCATCGTAACAGTCTTGGTAATAGCATTAATGAAAATTAGAGTTCAAACAAATTTGAATGAATAAATGGCGACACAAAACTGGCTTTTTTAGGGCGCCATGTAGCCTAACAATCAAATAATGCAGTACTGAAAGAGAAAGAATAGTTTGATGGGCTTAAATTTAATTTTGAGCAAGCGAGTTATCGGATAGTGAACGATTTTCATTTAGGTAAAGTTGATTTTTGATCACTAAATAAGATTGCTAAAGGCGGTATAAATTTAAATTTAAAAAACTTCACTTCATGTTCCGATTTATAATCGTTCTAAAATACCGAATAATATTTTCTGGAACATTTTAAATTAAATTATATTGGCGTGCTTTTTTTCGACGTTACAGCTGTATTCAAGCTATAAAATTTCAAATTCGTGAACAATATTGTCATTATAGTGTAAATGTTGAAATATTTTGATTTTGTCACCAACATTCCCTGTATGTTTTGTGTTGCCAGCAACATTTTGCGAAAAGCCATGTTAATTGCTGTTGTAACAGTGCTTGTACTTAAATCAGTCTCGACGATTTACGGGTTAGCTTTACAGCACATTTTCTCTTTCAGTCACGCCTGTCATAACTTGCAAGTTGAGCTTCCAAATTTTAGCTATTTACGGCTGACATATGCGAATGGTAATGCGAGCGGCATTTTCGAAAAGGTGAATTGACAAATTGGAAGTGGTGACGACCGTTTTCTTTCGTTAGATCGACGGAAGGAATCGATTTGAACCACGGTTGTCAAAAGCCAATGGAGCGACAAATACAGTCTACAGTTCTCAGCTATTGCAAGTCATGATGTGTTAGTTTTTCACAGCGATAACAAATGTGTTTGTCTCGTATAACCGATATGCTTTGAAATCAGATAATTTTTATAGTTGTTTTTTGAATGAATGCATTTTATGGCGAATGTGTGTGCACCAGCTAATCTTCCTGCTCTCTCTAATGGAAAAAATACTGCGGAATATTTTTCCTCTTCTGGCTTACCAGAACAGTTTCTAGTGTCCATGAGGAATCTTTTCGATATCTTAGATGAAAAGAACACCGGATTGGTTTCTCTTTCGGAGATCGAAGGACGTTGGCGTGACGAAGCGGTGCCCAATTTACCGGGCGTGTTGGACTCTTTGCGGTCAATTACACCTGCGGATGAAATGCTGAATTACGAAACATTTGTGTGGGGAATCAAATTAGCGTTAGTGCGTGCGAGAAAATTTGCTCGTGCCAAGAAAATCGCAACTACTCACGTTAAGTCAGTTCAACCGTGTGAATGCAATTGTTGCAAAGTTCAAAGTCGGGGGATACCCCAATGCGATTGCTTGTGTTTGGTTGGTAAAGGTAAAAGTTTCAATTATTTTGTAAAGTTGTCAACTTATTACGCAATTGCCTGATTTTAGAAGTCCGAAGCTTACGAATCTCATTAAAGTCTCGGGAGCTGTAGACTTGGGTTTGATTCCGAGTCGGGCCAAACCAATGACTTCAAAATTGGTATTCACAGCTTCCCTGCTTGTCGCTCAGCATTAAAGGAACAGTGTGGAGCACAAGCCGGCAAGTTTACATGTTGCGGCACTTAGCGGGATTCCACCATCTTGGTGTGGTAGACAGATGGCTGGCAACTCCTAAGTGAGCTCATGCAGCGAATTGATTGCTTTCTCGTAATAAAAGGATAAATAGGCAACTAAATACGAAAAACAATAATACAAAAGGTCACAACTTCATTTTTAATGTGTTTTAAAAGTATTTAATGTGCATGCTCTGTCTTTACTATACTGTACACCTGGGGTGTCCAAAACGTGGCACGCGTGCCAAATGTGGCACGTGACAACATTGAAAGTGGCACGCGAGCTCTTGCCCTATTTCATGAACATGCTAAAATGCAATTTTAAGTATCGTTATAGGCCTATAGTTTATTGCTGCGGTATCGTGCTAAGTTTCCGATTATCACAGTTTGCTCGTCTATCCTGATTCAAGACGTATGAGGTGTGAAACTGCTAGACCACAGACTAGTTTTGCGTCAGCTGCGAAATATGATCTATTTTAATACAGCTTTTTTTAACCGATGAGCCGCGGCCCATTAATGGGCCGTGATGGTCCTTCAGGTAGGCCGGGAATGTTCTGTCATAAATATAATATTTTGTGCGAAAAAATTTGAATTACGAAAGTTTAAAATGCATTATGAAGGTTAACCTGCTCGAAAGCTTCCACCCACTTTCTAGATTGATTCTGCGTTGTCTTTAGTTTTTATTTTCAATAGCAGGAAGAAACATATCCAGTTTTTTCAAAAAACGTTCCTTTTCTGGTCATCTTAATTTGGAAACCCAAACCTGTGTGAACAAGGGTTTTCTGTCATGAAACTTAATAAATCTAAATTGTGAAGTCAGCTATCATACTGACACTAATTAGATACAATAATGCGTTTTGCTTTGCGCCATTGAAGCTCCATTTTGCCAGTTAGCTCAGAACAAATGCTGGCAAAAAAGGGTTTTCGTTAATCGTGTTGCTGATAAAAATCAAAACCACTGCAACCGTTTTTTTCGTATTTTTGTGAATGTTTGGATCTTCGTAAGCAACATGGTGTTAAAAATAGAAAAAAGTATTAAATTGACGATAGTTTACCAAGCGTTGGCAGGCGAAAAAATTATAAAACAAAAATTGGCACGTTAGCGGGTTTGAGTTGGACACCCCTGGTGTACACTAACAACGAAAATTTTTTTCTTTTAGAATTTTTTTTTGCAAAAAATCTTACCTTTTAATTTGATTGCAAATTTTAAGATTAATTTTTGTTGAAAATCCGATCAAAACCTTTTTTTCTGTAAACAGTGGGCCTTACTTGAAATGTTTGCCAGAGTCGACAAACAACCAAATAACGGCGAGAAGTGACTTACTTAAAGCATCCGAAATTCAACCCTGAGAACCCGATAAGGCATGCATTTCCTGTATTTTTTGGGATCATTAGTATTTCTCTCACTGGTGACACATAGAGTGAATTTAAATCTAGTTTACTAAGTTGACGTAGCGAAAATGAACGTCTTTCTAATATAGACTATCAAAATTCATCACAGTTTCAGAATTTGATGTTTCAAAACTTGATTTTGTTGATGCTAGTTTTATCTTGTGTTTGTTCCTCTAGAAATTCGAACAAATGGCTGCGTTCAACAAGATCAAACTCGTCAACTTAACTGCCGAGAAGCTCTGCACCATTTTTCAAATACATCTCTGAGAGGAAAGCATAGACGGTCTGTCAGTGGTCCTGTCAGTCATTCGGAGGTGATGTAAAATTCTTACTATGCTAATTGACTTTTTTCATGTATTTCAGGGTTCGTCTTGTGAATATGGTGGTCTTTTTATAAAACGTTGGTTCTTATACGATAAATTTATGTTGTCGGTGAAGATGGTGTTGGTTCATTTATTTATCCTGTTGCTTGACAAATCTTGAGTTCAACTGTAAATTTTTGTGGGGCCAGCCACACTACACTTCAGTCTCTGGGTTTAGTCTTTTGGTGGCTGCTTGACTCGAAGAGCTTAATCGGTCCATTCGCAGTCTCCCTTCGAGCTGCTTTTAAACCTCGCTTTGTTATTGTATTTTGTTGAGCTCGAAATATAAACATTTCTGTCTGTCTTCACTTGTAACTTTTATTGTGAAACCATTGCCATGCGGTCCATTATATGGACAAAATTCGACAATGTCGGAGTAGGAGACATCTTTTCTGATTAAACTGTCAAATCCAACGTACGATTTTAAAGCCTCTAACTCTAACCTAGCACTGTTTGTGCGTAATTATAAATTGATTTATTTTTAGATGACGGGCACCTGGAACTGCAATTTCGGAGAGAAACATGCTCAAAAATTTACGCAAATGGGCTACGCGACGAAATTCTCTGCCCCACTCAGAAATCGTTTTATAGCAGGCCAAGACAAACCTGTTAACCATCCAGTGCAATATGTTTGCGACAATTTGGATAAGATCAAACTGGGCGTGTCAGCTGTTTCTACAACTCCTGATAAAACCGGTTCCAACCAGTTACCGCACGTCCAAAAAGCTGATGAGAACTCCATGAGTGCTGACACCAAATATAAAGACAAACTTCAGCAAAAATGCGACAACACCCTCAATCTCAATCGAAATGGTACTGAAATACATAATGACGTGGAACCACTTGAACGTAATGGGAAACTTAATGGTATGACTGGGTCTGTTTCCCGAACTTGTGGATCTTCTCTTGCTTCTGATTACTACGGAAGTTTGAAACGACCAGCCATGTCAACGCCTTTCAAATGTTTTCAACCTGGTTTGCAAAACTTGTCTGTTCCTGCCAGCAATCGATATCACGAAAAAATAGAGAATCAAAACCATGCCAAAGGCATGCTGTGAGTTTTCTTACGTTAATTTGATTTGCGGTAAGAGCAAATTGGGCGTGTCGCTGCCGGTTGGTTTTATTGGCCATTGCCTATTACTTCGGTTGGTCAGACTGCAACAAAAATTGTCTCTGCATACGTAATACATCCATTGCTACTATTATAATTAGTGTTATTACACGTAAACTACTATCGTTTTGTTACAGAAAAAGCGAGGACGCATTAGAAATAAAGTCAACCAATCCAAAACGCAATATTTTTCGTGATCAAACGACTTCATGGAAATCGGTTAAAACCGGTTTTTGCTGCTCAGATTATTCTCCATTTTCGAGTATTCAGAGCGCTGAAGTTTCAAATCTTTCTTCGGCTACATCATCTTCACGTAAATCAAGTGAGCAAGATGACCAGCAAGTTGAAAATGCGATTAAAAAACCATGTGCCGGTAACAAGAGTGCAAATCTAGCAAGTGTGATGCCGTCTGCACCTCAGCAGGTTCCTCCTATTTTACCAAGTGGTCAAAGTGAAAAATATTCAGGTCAGTTTGAGTGCTTTTGCCTTCCACCTTTATTTTGTATGTAAGAAAAGGAATACTTTGATGTTGACGGATAAAATTTTACCGATTCGTTGAGCAATGAGCATCTTTTCAAGCAGAGTAAACTTTCCCCAAAAAACAAAATTTAGATGATGATTTGGCGATACAGAACAAGAATAGCTTTGAAAAAACTGTTTTCGCGTTAGGCATCAGGAATGCTATGACAGAGCGTTTCTTGAAGCGTAATGCGAAAACAGCTTTTTCAAAGCTATACTTAAAATTTGACTTATTATGGCGACGATAATTTTTTTCGTGGGAAGGGAAGGTGTGATCTTTTTAGTCATATGTAGTGGAACAGAATGTTCATCGATTTTGAAGTATTTTTTAAATATTGAACTGCCGTCACCTGTCTGGCTTCACTTGGGATAAAAGTAGCGTCACAATTGAAGCATCAAAGATACTTCAAACATAATAATCAATGCGATAAATGCAATAAGGTCATCGGTATATAGCGTCGGCAAAAAGCAGATGTACTGGTTTAAGAGCAATTGAAAACAGATTAACGCTTAGAGAAAGCTTTTAGGCAAGAGATTGTTATTGATACACCGTTCTTCCTCTCTCTTAAAGGGAAATCTTTTGGTAAAGAGTAAAAGCTACGTCCAAATCCTGCTATTTCCTACACAGTACAGAATGATTTGACCTCCAGTTTACATTGCTTGCTCACATTGAAAATTCCCCAGTCCAAGTCCTGGTAAAGGCCTTTAACTTTTTTTTAAAGGACTCAATTTTTGTTTATCGCTGTAACATACGTAAACTTAATAGACTCTTACATAAACTGCAAACACAATAATTATTTTTGTTATCGCGCAGGAAGCTCCTCCCCCCTTGTGCGCCACTGCTCTTTGTAGATGGCAAGTGACTGTGTCAGAATTTGAGAAGTATTCTTGTGCGAGGAGATTAATCGAGCATATGACTTGTTGATAAGTAGGGTTTTCAAATCTGCTTCGTTTTAATTTTTCCGAGAAACGTTGATTCATTTATCTGTTGAGTAAATAAAATGCCTGAGCAGTACCGTAACCATAACCCAGACCTTGAACATCGAAAAAACGCAAAGTGCATTAGCATTACATCATTTTGGCGCAGGAGCACTAATAATAAAGCTTATCATGAGCCGAATAGAAAATCAAATTGCGTTATGGCGTTCTAAAAGGTTAAACAAAAAATTCTCGGCTTTTGCATGGTGACAGAACACAGAACAGTATTAGATTCTTTCTGATGCTGGCTAGCTTTTTAGGAAAGCGTTACTAATATTGCGAACTGTTGATCTCTTGAGAGATTAAAATGTCAAAAGTTACAATTCATTAAAAACTAATTTTAATCACGGCATATTCTTGTTTTGTTGGAGGTTACGAGAAAGCGATTTGTCGGATTTTTAATTTTCTTTTGTTCTCCATTTCTTAATCCCTTAAATTAGAAAAAGCTTTTGTGCAAAGCTACTCAAAATTAAATTGCTTTTAAAAGGCGATTAACTAATCTTATTTTTCCAGCAGCCCAGATAATCACAAAAAGTTTGTTAGTGTTGGTCTTGATTGAAGATGCCTTGATAGAAGGTTGGCTGTTACCAGCTCAAAACTTAAAAGACTGACTGATGAGTGTATTAATTAAAGCAAACGATCAGTTAACTAAAATATCTCTCAACAGTAACAGCTATTAATGTGATGGAGCGGTAGGCCTATCGCGCGTACGTTTAAAGATCTCATATGACGGGTTCGATTTGCGACTGGAGCTGATCGGACTTGAAACAGTTATAATTCTTCAGGCTGGTGACTCGATGAGCACAAGCTGACCAACACCCTCTTTCAATGAGTTAGTTTTCTTCATGTTATAAATCGTCAGCGACATGGCCTAGCGGTACCGCGCGCAGGTGACAGATCCTACCTGGCGGGTTCGATTCGCGGCTGGAGCCGATTGCATTTGACATATATAACGGGTGGCTGCTGACTCGAAGAGCGCAAACTCACTTCGCAGTCTCCCTCAATTACTGTTGAATTTCAGTTCAATATAATTTGAAAATAACCTCAGTTACTTACTTACTTACTTATGTTATAAACTGCCTTAGTTCCTGGGTTCACACAAAAAAGCAGATAATTTGTACGGTACTTTTGTGGTTGTGGCTCTCTGTATTTATCGTCGGAAGTAGATATATAGTTATAATTTGTTTATTGAAATCATGCTTTTCTCGCTTGTTATGTGACAAACTTTTGTAGCATGCGTGGGTAATTTTTCTAGGAAGAGGAGTATGTTGGAACCCTTTGGTCTATGTAGCTTACAAATTGGTGTTTATGGTTTACAAACCATTGTCGCATAAGTGCCAAAGGATGCGAGAAAAATATTTCTGGCTCTTGAAAAGCTTATCGTCAGCTATGTTTTAAAACGTTTTTTACGAACAAAGCCGACTTGTCAATGTTGCTTTGTGGCTTGTTAAGCCGTGCGCAATCAGTACCAAATTTCGCTCTTCATTTATGCTCTTTATATTGGTTGAGTATCTTACTGTTTGATCTCAATTGGCGAGCATTAAATTTCAAGTACCGATTAACTACGTTTAATATATGAATACTCACCACTAAGCATTCCTCGTATCATCTGGAAATGTGTTAGAATCAAAGGAAACTGAGCATTTTTTATGCTGACCTTTCATGTGTCTTCCACGCATTGTGTGGTGAAAGGCTCCACCTAAGTCGATTATAATTATTTATTGCACCAACTTAGTTGGGTGACGTACACGCTTGCGCAGGGATGCAGCTAGCGAGGCACAGAGGCGATTACCCGTATTTCCTTTTTTTTTCTTCAATTTTTGTTATATTTTGTCATTGATATTATTTATTTCGACCTTCTGTTTCCGAAATTTTCTGTGTGCAGCCCAGAGTCTGCTGTCGTTAAAGCTGTCGTCTAACAAAACACGGCAGTGATATAATTCGTCAGAATGGACACTAGATTACGAATGTTTAAAATTTGTGGGCATTTTGCGTAATCAATCCTTTATGCCTAATCTTATACAAAATAGATCACTGTTAATGGATTTTTTAATTTACTTTTGAATGCGTGACTCCATGCATAGGTTATGATACGAAATGAATTAAGTTGTTTTTATTCCCTTTTAGCTGCGTAGGTTTTGTATCGCAGGAATGCGACTGGTTTGTATTTTGCTTATTAGTTTTTCGATTTTGCCTTCGACAGGAGTGTCAAATTCGTTGAAAGACTGTCAACAGGCAAACAGCTGCAACCAGTATTTCCATTTCGAATCTCTGCAACGAAAGAAAAATCGATTTGACAAGCGCAAAGAACAACGGCGCCACACGGTGGCCAACGGTGTCAACTACCATGTGGTAAGTGGATTACCCGTTCAGAAATTTCAGACAGTGATGCAATTACGGATACTAAATTTATCGTAAACGTGGAGTAGTTAACTGTATTATATACGACTTAACCACGCACTTGAAATAAGTGGATTTTATTTGCTTTTCTGTACTTGGATACCGTGTATTCACTTCAGTTGTTTACGGAGATGGGCATTTATCGCGATAATTTATCGGCGATAGTTTTTTACCGATTATCGTTATCGCTCAAAATAGTTTGGATTTATCGATTATCTATATCGTTTTTGCAATATATTTTGTTATCGCCGATAAATTGTCGCGATAAATGATTCTTTATGCACACAGTGTTCAAAGTTAGGGAGTTGGCGCTATGTCAAAATTTACGGTGTCGATAAAGTCTTGTTACAATTTAAAAAAACTCTCTTTGTTGTGTTTAATCCCGCGGCAGAGTCCGTGAACAGCTCTCTTTTCTCGAAAAATCTAGAAAAACACTTTTGTGATTTGACTTACAAGAAAAAAAACTTCGTCGAACACATTGAAAGTTTACCGCAACATTTATCGGAAAAATTTATCGATGATAATTTACCGATTATCGATATCGCTATAAGAACCTGAGATTTATCGGTATCGCCTAGAGCATTTTCGAAATTATCGTTATCGCTTCAGTACAGAAAGGTTTATCGTGCCCATCACTGGTTGTTTACCTGTGTTGGTACAAATAAACAACTCTACGGTACCCAATTGCTGCTACTCCTCATTCTTTATGGTACAACAACGTAGGGTCAGTTTGATTTATGTACAGTGAAATGCTTGGACGTTACTTGACTCGTTAATTTCCGTGATTATTTTAGACATCTTCTCGACTCAGGGCCGGCACCAAGGGGGCCCCCCAATTGACAAGCTGGCCCCCCCAATTAACAAGCTTACTCTTTTGAAGACAGCGGCTTTTGCGCTTAATTTCAAATTTTGGCACCCCTCATAAACGCTTGGCCCCCCTAAGTCGATTGCTCTGCCGCCGGCTCTGTCTCGACTACAGCAAGTTTTGATACTATTACCCATTCCTCGTGTCCAATTAAAGTGGGTTGAAGGCCTACAAGTTTTCTACATCATAATCAATTTTTTTATATCAAATGCTTGATGTTAGGACATCAGAAAGTTAATTATGATGTTTTAACCGACTTTGATTGTACACGTGGATAGGGTAATTGGCCTATATCCTAAAACTCAACTTGGTTTTGCATTTTGCAAGAAACGTTTCACCTGTGATTTCTACCTCAATAAAACTTGTTTTTGTATTATTAGTGGATCAATAGTGTTCCACACGACGGAGCAGTTAAAGACTATTCTTCTTGTAGCGAACCGTTTTGCGCGTCTTTAACCCTCGGTAACAAATTTTGCTAATTTTAAAAATTTGACCGTTTTTATAGTTACGATGCATTAAAGTTTTGAACGACGAAGAAAAATTGCTTCTGCAAGGAGTGAATGTTCTAAAGCAGGGCTTAACTTTGCTGGAAGATCGCCTGAAAGTCGTACATCAGCAAGAGAGCGCACTATCTCCTCATGATTTTACCTGCGCTTGTCCAGACATGTTGACGGAAGAAGATCTGAAAATGTTGTCCGAGAAAATTAATAATATGGCTACGCTCGTTAAAAGTTTTGCCAACTCCAAGGTATTGTTTAAAGAGTTATGTTATAGATAATTTGTAAGTGAAAAATCGTTTATTTTGCTCATTTTTAGGCTCTGCGGAATGGCCGGTCGGCTACAACAATGGATAAAAGAAACAAGAAAAACCCAAGACGTGAAGAAAATTTAACTTTAAATAAGGTAAGAAGTTGTTATAGCTTGCAGTAGGCCATGGTTTAGACAAATATAAATAGGCCTAATTTTTGACGACTTAAGTGTATGATGGTATCGGTTAGGTAAGGTGCGAAGCTACGGGGATACCATACACAACCTTAACAGAGTTATGCCAGTTCAAGCTTTTGCGTGGTGGAGTTGGATATGAATTTTGGATTAGGCTGTATAGAAATTATTTGTGTATCGACCAGCGGCGTATACAGAATTGTTTTAGGGGGTGCAGTTTTTCCAATTGCTCAGTGCTTGTCATTGATCTAATCATATCAGCGACATGACCTACTACCGCGCGCAGATTGCAAATCCTTTGTGACGGGTTCGATTCACGGCTGGAGCTGACCGCATTTTACGTATATACCGGATGGCTGCCAACTCGAAGAGCGCAAGCTCACTCTGCGGCAATAACCTCATTATTTGCTTTCGTCCCAGAAATACGAAAAGAAGTACCAAATTCCAAAGGTTCATGGTAATCGCAATCAATGCTGGAAACAATTAGCGTTTGGCCGTTTAAAAAGCTACTAGTGTGCACTACAACTATCTGCTTTATCAGCGACTTTCGTAGTGTAGTTCTTTCGTATAGACACTCCATCTGCATCATCCTTATGTTATTAGTTTTTTATATATAGCCTAGTTGTTAATAGTGATGTGTGCTAGAAGGTACCTGTGTACATGGTACATGACCTACCACTGCTACCAGTCATTTGATGTTCGCAGGAAGGTGCTTTTGTTGACATAGGACACATTTTGCAGCTTTTAGTTAGCTAAATACCGGTAGTTGGTAGGCCAATAATTCTGCTTTTTGCTTGGTATCACTCCTTTTTGCTTGCTAAATACCGGTAGTTGGTAGGCCAATAATTCTGCTTTTGCTTGGAAAAAATAGTGATTAGCTTCCTTCTGGGGATTTTCTGTCAACGGCCTTGGTCACATTCACAATGGACCGTGGGTATGTCATTGTGCTGCCATTTAAGCTCAATATAAGATTGCTGTTTTTATTCAGGAAGTGTCTGCGCAAGCAAGCAAAATCTTTCAGCTTGAACGGGAGAAATCTCTTTTAATCCAGCAACTTTTTCATGCCAAAGCCGAGTTACAAGTTGCAAGGTCCAGCAATTCTTCCACTTTTATTTAATTTTTTCAATAGCTCGTTTGTGCAACCACCTTGGTGGCGTATCGGTATTAATCTTTTGGTAATAAATGATTTTAACCTTTAAGAACTTTGTATTGGCTATACTTATACTTTTTAAGCGACGGTTGGTCGTTACACGCGCTCGCACTTAAGCTTTTCGATTAAAAAAGTGTCTATTGTGAACGGACTTGTAAATTTGCCATGTTACTCATGTAAGGCGACCACCTGCCTATAAGGCAATCTCCAGGGGCGGGTCCAAGAACCGAATGTGGGAGATGCATGTTGCCATAGCCATTTTCAACAATGTTTTTCATGAATACAATTTTTTGTATAACTTCAAACCTTTTCGATGACAATATAATAGTCCTTGCGATAGAATATGTGCGAACAACCAGCATCATATTTAGTGAAGGTCTCTGAATAAGGGGCTAAAAATTTAACCAAATTTGCCGTAAAAATTGTTCAAAAAGCACGAAAATTGCCATTACAGCATGTAATATTTCAAAAAATTTCCGAGAGAGCATGCCCTCGAATCCCTTAAAGCCTATTCTGTTTCTCAATTTGCTTCAAGTTAATTCTGCCAGAAAAACAACGCTTGAAAACGTCAAAATTTGGTGCCCGCTGAAACAATCAAAATACTCCTCTGACATGAAGCATTTTTAAAGGGTTTATTTACGCCGTTTTTCCGGGTCTAAACCTTAGACATCTTTGTATTTTGATAACGTTCAACTTAATTCAAAACTGAATTCCCTCACCAAAATTTTCTGGATCCGCTCCTGGTAATCACCGTATTTGCAATTTATCAATCTATTTATTTAATCATTCACCAATTAATGAAGGCAATTGATGATGATGATTTCTTCATTTTTATTCTCCTGTCACAAGAAAACGACGAAGACGATATGCATAGGATGAATCCAGATTCGCTTAGGAGCTGCTCTTGTTTCCAAGTTTTCCACTTGAATTTTGCTTCTGACTTCTTCAATTTGCTTCTTGTTAGATACCACCAAGCAGAGATAATTGTCGTGAAGCAACTTATCCAAGGACGCAACAACGAGGCTTGGGTGGTAGTTGAACCATCAACCTTGCGATCATGGTCGTCGTAAAAACGACGCTGCCGAGCCAGACAGAACGTATCAGCAAAATGAAAAACGTATTAACGCAATTTACAGTATAGCTGAGTTCACTTGGCCAGTAGACAGCGAAAAAACCTTGCGGTCGTCTAGTCTACTGCCACCTGCCAAACAAAATAGCATCAGAAGTGATCACGGCATAAGGAGATATTTCACCACCACAAAGGAGGACATTTCTAAAAGTCAACCCTTCATATGAACCCGCGTATAAAATTACATGCTGTAACTTGCAATGCTTCCGTTGCAGGGAATATGCTATCCATTTGAAATGTGAAAAGCTTCTATTGCAACGACGGCGCGCTTCTTGCGTCACGCTTTCACCCAACCCTCGGCTAAAAAGCTTCATGATCATGTTGTTGTAACGAATTTGGACTTTGGAGGCAAAAACTTTCGCAATGCAACATTAAAAGGTTTAAGTTTCTTTGATTAGGTTCAGGGGCGGATCCATGGGGATTGTGGGGAATGCATTCCCCCCACCAGCCATTTTCAAAAATGTTTTTGATGAATACAATTTTGCCGCAAAAAAAATTGGAACTTCGTCGATAACCACGAGCTAATCGAAATTGTGCGAACAAAATGCATCGTATTTTGTGAAGCAATTGATCAGAATTAGGGGCAAAAAATTTCCTGGAAATTTGCCCGAAAATTGTTCAAAGAGCACTGGAATAGAGCCAGTGCTAGGAACTGCGCGGCCCAATCAGAAATCTGCTGGCGGGGTCCCTACTTTTCATGTAGCGAAATGTATGGGTGTTTATATTTCATAAAAAAAACATCTATACATACTTAAAAAAGGCCATTTAGTACTTGCTATAAAACAAGTTTAAAGTGATGTAGATGCTTTTTTTTTTGTAACATCTGGAAAGGCAAATTAGGCAATTGCAAATTTTGACAAGCATTACGGTAATATCTTGAAAGTTGCGCGGAAGAGCAATAATTTGCAAGTACATCTTTCCGAAATTTGTAACTCCTTCTAATAAACCTACATAGCCTTATGTTTTATTAAGCATCCAAAAATGCGCCTACGAAAATGCTTCACATTTGGTGAAGAGGTCGGATCGAAAGCATATGAAATGAACAAAAATTACCAAGTTTTTGAAAAGCATTAAAATTGCAACTAACTTATCAAAATTTCAAAAAAATGTTTAGGGAAATATGCCCCCGCACCCTTTAGAGAAGTTTTCGTTCCTAAATTGCTTCAAATTAACTCGATCTGCTGCTGGCACTGTAGGCTTCTATTGACTTGGTTACCATGAATCTTGAAGGTTTCTCAAAGCTTTCGGTTTTACAAAATGTGGGATCAAACCAATGACTTTAAAATTGGAATTCACAGCTTCCCTGTTTGACACTCAGCATTAAAGGGACAGTGTGGAGCACAAGCCGGCAAGTTGACTTGTTGTGCCGTTGGGAAAGGCACTTAGCGGGATTTCCTTGAACAATTTTGAGCTCTCATATTTTACGCATCGTCACGTTAGTGCAAAAACTGCGTAAGTCATTTTTTGGTGAAATTGAGTTTTTAGCACCAAGTTGTTCTGCTAGGTCAGCGCTAACGCCTAACACACCTTTTGGAAAAATATATCGACGTTTTCGCGAGTTATGCTCTAGTTTCTAAATAACGTAAGTCAGCGCATTGAATTGACAATAAGTCATAATAACACAATGCACGCGATGAAACCATTCAGTCTTTCGCCTATTGTTATTTTGTTGTGACACAATAGTAAATACAAACAATCACATGTTTCAGCGTTTTTTTCAAAAAGCAGTTTTTGCACAAACGTGACGAAGTTTTTACACAAATGGTCAGTATCATCCCACAAGTTTTGTGTAACAACGTAAAACATAAAAGTAGGCTACATGCAGAAAACACAAGTTGTTCTATCTTAATTATTAGCACGAAGAACCAGAATGACATCAACTACATCATTCTCAAAACGCATCCTTAAATGATTTAGCACATACTTCAAGCTCGAACAGACGATCTCGACCGAAACTTGTGTCGCTGGCAACTGCAGCGCTATTCGAACAATCTTGGCGAAGTCCTCGTTTGAGCTCGCTAACATTAACCTATTTGATAAAAGTCGCCAGGGACTCTACCTACCTAGAATAAGACCGCAGTATCCGCGACGCATAGCAAACCTTCCAACCTATGTGCAAATTGTGCACCTTAAGTTAACCGATGTAGGAAACGTTTTTTTAATTTTAACTGATTGTCTTGCTGAACCACGACTTTTTTAAGGATTACCGCTTGCCTGCCGAATTGACGCTAACCCGGTCATTTTATCTTTTTACGTTTTGAGAATCATTTTTTCAAATTTTGTCCAAGTCTAAAACCCAATTCTGATGGAGAAAATTCTTAGCTTAGTTGACATATTTCTGTGAATGTGCAGACTGCATGTTGCAGAATCTCAAAAAATTTGAAATAAGTCATTTGCTTATGTGTGCAGTGAATAGCTATCAACTATGCCAGGGGTGGGCAAACTACGGCCCGCGGGCGCTTACAAAAATATAAACCTTGCTCCATAGTCCTTACTCAGACTCTATATACCTTACTGATATTGAGTGGAATATTAGTACATTTGCGGACGTTTGAGAGAAAATTAGAACATCTGCGCGGACGTGAGGACTTTTTTTGCTCTTCACTTGATTTAGAGTGGAAATTAGGACATCTGCGCTGAAAAGTTGACGAATCAATAGGGAAGGGGGCTTTGAACTCACGAACCCCCTTGCCTACGCACTTGGTTATCGTATTATTTCTATAGCTACAACCACCCGTCGAAATTTTACCAAAACGGTCGTATATTTCTTGCATTGGAAAACTTGTTAACTCTAATTTTTTTCTTGTTTTACCCAGTAGGCTACTGGATCTGGCTACAATGCATTTTTTCTTGGCCTATTGTAATCAATCAATCATTTTATTTCTAAACGCCAATACGCTGAAAAGTAACGACAGCACAAGCACATAAATTTCACACTAAAATTGATAAAGTCGTAGAAAAGGGCGCGGGCAACAAAACAGGGAGGTGTTGAAACAGGCGAGTCAAGATTGACTTATAAGCATGGTTAATTGCATATAGTCGTTATACAATCCATATTTAGATCTAAATTTTGTTACCTTAAGTCAGAGCAACAACAACTTAATTTGCGTTTGGATCTTATCGTCTTTATCCGAAGCTAGCTGAGTTAGCAAGCCTGTTATGCAATAAAAATAGCCATTGACAAGAGACCGGCCTCGAAATTGAAAAAGCACTAACTTCTACGTTAGGCAAAATAGCCTTTTTTAAAGGCGAATTAGCAGCAGTGGGCTTCGCCATGACATGCGAAATCAAATAACTTCATCAAGATAATCATTTTCACTTTAGAAATAAACAAAACTCAAAACCAATGACAAATTTTTGCTTTGAAATTTGCCAGTTCGAATTTGGATGAGGTAAAGGTGCAAAAAAAAGCACTCAAACCGATTTGAAATAAATTTCGGCTCATGTCGCGAACGCGTTATCTGTTTATATTCTCGCCCTATTTTATTTTGCTCATCCGAGCTAAGACACACAAATCGGTATCAAACACTTTTAAATTGCAATAAGTAACGAATAAGGCATAACAAGCACATTATAGGCGCTTACGCAATTATTCTCGTTATTTCACGATACCCTAACGCTGACCGCCTACATCTCTATAACCTTTTACAGTTAGTTTACACTAAAAATGTCTGCATTTTATTGTTATTTTCAACCGACACCCCCCCCATTCCCTCTGATAATATGTTGCAACACAGTTCCACAAAAACTTTCACATATATCTAAATTACATTTATTTTTGCTCGTTTTTTATTTTTTTTGTGGGTGGCATCGCCCTTTATCCCCCCCCCCCCTTCCTCCGCCATAAATACGCTAGTGGCTGTACGACCGGTAGCTTTGAATACACTAAAATTAAAGAACTACCACGAAACGCAAACAAAAAAATCGGTTAACGTCGAGCCATGCCAAGTCCTAATCAACTTCGCATGGCTGTGCGACCGGTAGCATTAAATACACTGAAATTAAACAACAAGTTCATTGAAACACACATGCGAAAGTCCGGTTAACATCGAGTCACGCCAGGTCCAAATTAACTTGGCATGTCTGTACGATCGGTATAGCATTAAATACACCTAAATGACGTATTACAATTATACAGCAAAACACACAAACAAAAATCCGATTAACATCGAGCCATGCCAGGTCCAAATCAACTTGGCATGGCTGTCCGACCGGTAGCATTAAATACACTGAAATTAAACAACAACAGCAGTCAAACACTCATGCGAAAATCCGATTAACATCAAGCCATGCCAGGTCCAAATCTCCTTGGCACGGCTGTACGACCGGTAGCATTAAGAAAACTGAATTTAAACAACAGCAGTTCAACACTCATGCAAAAAATTGGCTAACATCGAGCTAGGCCAGGTCCCAATCAATTTGGCATGGTTCAGGGCCGGCGCCAAAGGGGGGGGGTTGTCCCCCCGATCTACATGCTTGTCTCCCCCATAAATTACCAAGCTTTCTCTGTTGACTACAGAGACTTTTGTGCCAAAAATCAAGTTTTGGCCTTCCCCTGATAAATGCTTGCCCTCCCTAAGTCGACTACTCGGGCCCCCAAAATTAACTCGACTGTTTGCAGTGCGTGCTGACGAGATCAGACGTTTTTACGGGCCCCCCAAATTTCCAGCTTTTGCTCGTGTTTGATCAAACGCTGTGCCAAAACATCACGAAAGTGCTCAATCTAATTGCGTGCATGCTATTCAGCGTTTCATTCCGTTTCATAATCATAGTTGAACCAGTCCGATATCGAAACGCAAAGCAGTGCATTTGCCTAGAGTTAGCACAGCGTTTTTACCAAAATGAC
Source organism: Trididemnum miniatum (assembly GCA_964006365.1). Taxonomy (NCBI): domain Eukaryota; kingdom Metazoa; phylum Chordata; class Ascidiacea; order Aplousobranchia; family Didemnidae; genus Trididemnum; species Trididemnum miniatum. Next base: position 17,955,530 of record OZ023234.1, read on the forward strand.
GTTTTGACGTGATCAAACGGTTTTTCAAATTTCACTCATTTTCCAACCAGCAACCGGCCGTTAGCTCAGCTGCAAAGCGCACGCTATCGGTGCGGGAGGTCTGGGGTTCGACTCCCGGGCCGGTCAAATCGACACAGTGTCGCCAACGACTCGCCACCGTTGCGACGTTTCTTTGGAGCTGTGTAGCCCAGGCGCTAAGTCGCGGAGATGGGCCCCGCAACTCGTTACACGCTTCGGCGTAATACGGCGAGTATAATGAAAAAAATGAAGATTTTCCAACCAGCGTCAAATGATAACAACAAAAAAGTGCTCAATCTCACCATGTGCAGACGGTTTGGAATTTACTTATCTTCATGTTCCATGTTTTCAAAATTGTGATATCGAAACGCAAAACGTTCAAACAGCGCAATGTTTGCACACCAGTTTTGTGAAAAATCAACTTTTCGCCAAAACTGAAAAACTGCAGTTTTACTCCAAGTTCGTCGCAATTCTGCTGGTAGAAGGCGTGAAATGCCATCAACTTGACAATACCCACCGAATAGGAAATTTCATGTAGTGTATGAAACATGTGTGCAACATGATAATCTTGCGTCGGAAAGCAGCTCAATCGCTAAAAGTTTGCAGTGCGTTTTGACGAGATCAGACGTTTTTGCGGGCCTCCCAAATTTCCAGCTTTTGCTCGTGTTTGATCAAACGCTATGCGAAAACATCATAGAAGTGCTCAATTTAATTGGGTGTTTTCTAGCGTCGCTTTGCTTTTTCTTTGAAGGAGTCTGTCAGCGAAACGCGATATTTCTTTTTCAAACTTTCACTATTACAAGCTGCAAAAAAGTATCTTAATATTTGATTAAGTGGAAAGGTTTTGGATATTATTTGGTTTCGTTTTACACGTTTTAGAAAAGATTTCGATGTTTATAAGATATAGTTTTTACGCACCATTGTTTGAATTTATTTTCCCACGACATTTTAATGGAAATTTGTGGTAGAGTGCAAGAAAATTAGGATTTTTCAAAACTTTTGAAGATGAAACTTTCGTCGATTTTTGCTTTAAATTTTTATTGATGTTTCCCACGCCCAGTTTTTGCTCCTCATTTATTGGGCTTCAATTCGCCAAAAAAAACGTATGGTTTTTCTCAAGTTTCGTAGTTTTTTGGATTTGGACTGATTTCTTTTTGGGTTTGCTTTTATAGTCAACATCTTACAATCACAGTCACGTTTAGAATTTGCATAAACGTGCTTTGCATCTTTGTTTTGATCCAAAAAAGTATTAACAAGTGCTTATAAAGCAACAAACAAATCAAACAGTGTTGTTTTTGTCCGGTATTATTTCCGTTGTGTCTGAACGGCCTGAACCCATTATTGCATAGGTTCTCAAAGTGCTGCGTACGGAGCCCCAGGGCTCCGCGAGAGCAACCTAGGGGCTCCGCGAGCTATTTGTTTACATATACAATACTGACTTTGCTAATTTTGCTACTGTCCAAAGAAGCAATACTGGGATTAGTGAAATTTGACTCTACCTTATTAGTATGTTTGTCAAGTGTCAAATTCACAGCCTCTATGATTTACCTGCGAAATGTAGATTTTTTTAGCTTGTATAAGGTACGCTAAAAAGCCCTGACACATTTGAAAGTTTAATTTTTAAACTCATGAAATTTCCAAAAATGTCAGGTCCGCATTCACCTTTTGAAGAAAAGTTTAGTATTGTAGCAACAGGCGGTCTTCAGCCAGTGTTTACTTGCGCCAGTGTTTACTTTCCATTCAGCAGGCCAGGAAGGACGACGTCGTTTTATTGAATGGGAAGTCACAACAGCTTTCATATATCCAGAGGAGTGTTTTGGCTAGGTCAAGCATTTTGAAGGATGAGTGTATCTTTTATATGAGTGCGGCTGATGAGGAATAATAGCTCGAAACAGCGCTGTCCCGGTCTATGGTACAATATTATACTTGTTCTACGATTTCCACACTGACCTATTGTTATTAATGAATTTCAATTGTATAAAAAAAAGTCATAAGTTTGGGCTTTATAGCATGTCTAACAATGCAAAATTTGCCGTAGGGCCCAAGTCATTTTGCTCCAGCTGTAAGATATGTTGCTAGGGCTCCGCACGAAATCTCAAATTTGGCAAAAGGCTCCGCACCTCAAATAGTTTGAGAACCCCTGCATTATTGAACCATAGATACTCTAATACATAGATAAGAAACGCGCCCGCGAGGAGAAAAAAAGAAACAAAGATCGCTCTTAATCGATGTGTCGCAGCGCTCACGCTTGACTTGCACTGAGTCGTTTTTCATATGCGATGTAAATCACACGCAGTTAAATCGGTCAAACCATGTAAATACTCTAATACAGTGATTCTCAAACTTGTCGGAAGTATCGAACCCAACAGGTGTCATGCAAGCATACATCGAACCCTTAATTATAACCAGGAGCGGATCCAGAAAATTTTAGAGGGGGATGAAGTTTTGAATTAGGTTGAATGTTAAATGAGTGCAAAGACGTTAGACGTCTAAACCGGAAAAAAGCATAAGCTCTTCGAAAATGTTTCACGTCAGGGGCGTATTCAGAATATTCTTAAGGCGGTGGAGGGTGGCATAAAATTTTTACATTTTTTCAGCGTATTTTTTTCCGGAAAGTTAATTTGAAGCAAATTGAGGAACAAAAATATGGCTCTAGGGGGGTCCGGGGGTATGCTTCCCCGGAAAGTTTTCAAAAATTTAGACACTGTAATGGCCATTTTAGCGCTTTTTGAACAATTTTTATGGCAAATTCTGTTTAATTTTTTTGCCTCTAACTCTAAATCCTTCACCAAATATGATACATTTTGTTCGCACATTTTCGATTTATGCGTGCTTAAGGCGTAAAGATGATTGTTATCAAATAGGTTTGAAATTATGGAAAAATTGTATTCATCAAAAACAGCGTTGAAAGAGCATGGTGGGGGGATGCATCATTCCACGCAGAAATAGTCATTTACTACAACTGTATGCCTTTTTGCAAAAACTTATTCTGATCTTAGCCGAACCCCTGCTACAGCCTCACCGAACCCCTGGGGTTCGGTCGAACCCAGTTTAAGAACCACTGCTCTAATACGAAGCGTATTAGAGAATCTGTTTCAAACAAACTAAAAGCATAATAAAATTGTAATTTACAAGGTTGTGATAGTTTTGGTCGTATGTCTAGTCCAGCCGTAAAAACTACTGTAATTATAACTGTGCATAATTTGAACTTTGATCGCTGATAAAGAAGGAAGAATAATTAATGCGATGTCACAAATAATGTTTTGTTGTTTTAAAACCTTCACTGCATGGTCAATTTGATACGTTTTAGGGAATTTTGTCAATTTTACCTAAATTACGTAGGCCTAACCATTTTCAAGCGTTTTAGTTTGAGCATAGTTTGAGCTGCGTAATGCTTCAATTAAATTTATTACCTATTAGCGCTCGGGGTTAAATTCAGGGTGAGTGTTAAGTAGTTACGTAATTACCTAGCGTTTTTCGACACTGGCCGGAGATCGTTTTTCTGATAGGGGACTCAAAATAGCAAATCTGCGATAGGGATTCGCCCGGCAACTCCCCCTTTTTGTGTACCGGTGTCGTACCTATCTTTTTTGCTATGTACTAGGGCAGTGATTCCCAACCTATGAGTAATTACCCTCTAGTGGGTAATTAGAAGATATCAGATGGGTAATTACTGATTAGCTACGCCATGACAATAACTGTCGCACCTCGGTTGCCAGAACTTTCGTCACGCGGAATTTTCGTCTCGTGGATTTTCCATCACACTATACTTCGATGAATCCAACGGCACTGCCGGATTATTTTTGATACAGCCCGGAATTAGTTTTGTTATAGCGCCGGAGGCCGGAATTATTTTTTTATCGATTAAGTTAGGTTAGTTTAGCTCAGGGTTACTTATTGCTTATGCACTACGCACCTATGAGCTGTCACCGAACTTGATCATGCTGTCCCATAGGAAAGTAAAATTATTGATTCATTTATCGGCTCCTAAATTTGTAACACGCTTTGGAGTATTAATACCGCAAGCAGGCTGTAATAAAAATTCACGACTTCATTTTAGGAGGTCGCTTTCCTGAACTTAAAAACGCCACCAGCAACAGTGCTCCAAGTTATTATTTTTTCATGTCTCTCCTCCGAAGAAATCATTTAATTGCTTACAAAATTTAAGAAAATAAACTTTATTATAAAATAACACATAACACAATGAACTTAAACATCCGCCTCTCTTTAAAGGTTCGTCATTTCCATCAGGGACGTAGCTCAATAGTTACTGCAGTTTCTATATCCAAACTGATGTATATTGGGGTTTTCGTTTCGCCTACCGATTGAGCGTTGATGCCCAAAATAAGATTCCAAACTGTCCTGCGATATTCGGCGAGTCGACACAAACTCTAAGCCAGTGGTTCTTAAACTGGGTTCGACCGAACCCCAGGGGTTCGGTGAGGCTGTAGCAGGGGTTCGGCTAAGATCAGAATAAGTTTTTGCAAAAAGGCATACAGTTGTAGTAAATGACTATCTCTGCGTGGAATGATGCATCCCCCCACCATGCTCTTTCAACGCTGTTTTTGATGAATACAATTTTTCCATAATTTCAAACCTATTTGATAACAATCATTTTTACGCCTTAAGCACGCATAAATCGAAAATGTGCGAACAAAATGTATCATATTTGGTGAAGGACTTGGAGTTAGAGGCAAAAAAATTAAACAGAATTTGCCATAAAAATTGTTCAAAAAGCGCTAAAATGGCCATTACAGTGTCTAAATTTTTGAAAACTTTCCGGGGAAGCATACCCCCGGACCCCCCTAGAGCCATATTTTTGTTTCTCAATTCGCTTCAAATTAACTTTCCGGAAAAAAATACGCTGAAAAAATGTAAAAATTTTATGCCACCCTCCACCGCCTTAAGAATATTCTGAATACGCCCCTGACGTGAAACATTTTCAAAGAGCTTATGCTTTTTTCCGGCTTAGACGTCTAACGTCTTTGCACTCATTTAACATTCAACCTAATTCAAAACTTCATCCCCCTCTAAAATTTTCTGGATCCGCTCCTGGTTATAATTAAGGGTTCGATGTATGCTTGCATGACACCTGTTGGGTTCGATACTTCCGACAAGTTTGAGAACCACTGCTCTAAGCCTTGTCGTAAAAGATACGGCACCAGCTCCACCATTGCCTTTGTTGTAATACACAACCCATCGTATGTTTGCTGCGTCAAAAACGAACGCTTCGAAGAGCTCTCGAACCGCTCCACATTTTCATCGCGCCAATTTTTCAGGTATGAAATGAAAACATCTTCGAGCCACTTCAGGCGTTCGTCTTCAACGTTTCTAAAAAAAGTTTTTAATAAACACAGTATGACCAAACATCAATTGATAAAACACAAAAAAGTGGCGAAGCATGAAAGTTGTTTTTCCAATTCATGCTAGACAGTAATTTTTTTGTGTGGTCATTGGTTAAAAACAATAAAAAACGAGCGCTATAGATTAAGAGGAAACGACAGCGTACTTGTACTAATTAAGCGTAGTGCTAAGAGAATTCGCTGCTGGTGCGGAAAGTCTAGCGTTCGATTCCTAGACAGGTCAAATTGGATGGTGTTGCCAAAGTCCACTGATGCGATATTCTCCCTGAGCAGCCCAGCGGCAAAGCCGCGGAGATGGGTCCCGCCAATTCGCTGCATGACTCGGCGTATAAATTACCGCGAGTATAATGAAGATAATGATTTTTTTTGATTGGACGGATTCAAACAGCTAAAGAAAACAATACAAGCATTGCTACTCAAAAATAGCACCATAAAAAAGACGCTTTTTGTTCTCCGAAAGCGAACATATTTGAATAACATAACTCCAATAACCTGAATGCTTTTATAGTCGGTTTTCTATCACCAAGCCGGGTATTCATGCAGTCAAACTCAGCGGTCCACAGTCCTTATGTATTTAGCAGTTTCTGCCATTTCCTCTCGTTTTCCCTCATCTGGATATTCTTCCATGCTTCGGGCAACTTTTTCAGACAACGTTTGAGCCGCAAGTTTAACGCTCATTTTTGAATAGCTGGCGAGAATCAGATGTCGCCTGCTCAATCGAGTACGGTAAAATTCACCTGAAACACACCATGCTTTATAATGCACAAAAAAGAAGCCGGTGCGGGAGGTATGGGTTCGAGCCCCGGGCCGCTCAAGTCGGACACAGTCGCCAACGGCTCGCCACTGCTGCGACATTTCTTCGGAACTGTGTTGCCCAGGCTCTTAGCCGCGCAGATGGGCCACGCCACTCGCTTCGGCGTAGAACCGCGAGTATAAAGATTTGATTTTTTTTTTGAAAAAAGAAACTAAATGAGTTGGAGATTGCGGAATTTTTGGAAATACACCATCACAGGTCTGGAGTTTGCTTACGTTACAACAACGTTACAATTCATCATACAATAATTTCTACTGGCAATTTCTGATACGTATCAAAGTAGATCACAACTAACCACTTTGCTTTCCAATGAGCTGAATGTGGTCCCATAGTATGTGTTTGCCATCTTTATAGAGCAACCGCGAGCCATTTCCACTTTGTCGACTTCCTAAAACGCAATTTCTTGCCGTCTTCAGTAAATGGGGTGGGTCGGAAATCAAAAATACTGATCGGTCTGGAGCCCATGGATTAGTTGCCTAGTAAGGCAAATCGTTAGACATTAACTTGAACATATATTTCTGTTCGCAGAAAGTCCATCCGCAACAACAGCAATCACCTGAAACAAGATTAGAACGCATGAGTTTCTATTTACATTTTTCTCTGCTCACGTGGAAATAACAGGAAACTTTATACTCATGCCTTTGTTAGTAGCTTTAAAATTTTTTGTGGATTTATACGGGTGATTAGTGCAGAATGAAAGCTCTCTATTTTACTGCAATTTAAATTGTATACCACAACTTAACGTATAACAGTGAGCAACGATAGATGTACACTGCATTTTAAGCATTACAAAAAAAGCATTTCAGGTCTAAGTATATTTAGGAACACAACGAAGCAATACCATATTTCTTACATACCATGAGGCCATTAACTTCCAATAGTCGATGCTTTCCCAAACAATAGAAGCAAGTTGAGGAGCTTTCGCCGTAACAGTGGCGAAGTAGGCTAAGGGAAACTTCAGTCCCGGTGTTCCACAAAAAGATTTCGCATACACTGTTAAGGCATGAGTAACCAAATCATCGACTTTGTTATTGGATCGAGAACCCTTATTGGTAAATCCAATCAAATCATCAGTTTGCGCATCATACACTAAATCTTCTCTCACTGTAAAAACTTGCGGTAATGGACAAAACCACGTCATAGAATGGAAGCCCTGAGGATGCGGTCACAGTCAGCCATGGAGTTTTGCTACACTCACGAAAATGAGTGTTTTGCGCACTTATTCATAGAAAAAATACTTCATAGTATGCCTGAAAACTTTTGAGGCCGCTTACTCAGCTGAAACTAGGAACGACAGCAATCAAGTTCGTCACTCCTGGTCTCCTGGTACAACTTTTATTTTTTATTAATCCTATATTTATCCCCTTTTGGAAAAGCTTTAACGAGCTCGCTTAGGAGTTACAGGGCACCTTTCTACCACTCAAAGATAAAGGAATCCCGCTAAGTGGCTTTTCCAACGGCGCAAGCAAACGTGACCGTTTGTTCTCCACAATGTTCCTTTTCATGCTGAACGTAAATCAGGGAAGGTGCGAATACCAATGTTCAGATCATTGGTGTGACAAGACCCGGAATCGAACTACGAGTCTGCAGCTCCAGAAGCAGACGTTCTATGCCATCGGCCATCTGAACTGTTAACAGTAGAAAACTAAAAACTGAAGCGGTAGTGAAAATTGTACACATGCCACTTACCACTCATCTCATCCAACATCAAAAAAACTAATCTCTCTTATTCAGTAGATCTTGCAGCATAATTTTGGATGAATGCTAGGGTCTGACTGGTCCATCCCACTGCTGGCTTTTCAGCGTTCCTGCAACAACAAAGTCTCTTGCTTGCGTCAAAAAAGGTTTATAAAATACCATCCACATTATATCAAACAAAATTTAGGCCAAAACTTAGCAGAAAAGCAACGAACGAACACCTGTAGTCAAGTAATGTTCTTCTTGAAGGTAACATTAACAAACCCGACTTTCGTAGAGCATCATAACAGGAAGAGCTTTTCAAAGCTAAACTCAGGGCAAACCTTCATAAAAGAAAAATAAGTTAACAGCTTAGTTAGAAGAAAACCCAGCAGCCATCTTGTTAATTATTGCGTCACAATATCTAACAACGAATATTTCAACGAAATGCCAAAGTCAAGCAGCTTTAAAATTCCTGATAAAATCTTGAATGAATTAGAGGAAAATATTACCAAACGGTATTACCAAACGGTAAGGGTAATTAAAAATATTGAAAACATCGTTGAAAAAAAGTGCAAAGAAATCTTTGCAAAGAAAGCTGTGAAGAAGGAAGAACCTACAGGCCTAATAAAAGAAGAAATTGATCACCTGAAAAGCGAATGGTTGATTATGCAAAGGCAAATTGGAAACCTGAATGATAAAACCGACCATATGCTGGGTAGTTTAACTTATATAGCTAATGAATATGATGATTTTTCGGCAAGCATATCCTTAATAAAAGTGGAAAACCAGAACTTTATGCAAGACCTAGACTTCCTGAATGACACGGTTAAGGAAATTAAAAAACAGCAAAGCACAACGGATGAACAGCTGGAAGCCTTAGAGCAGTATGGAAGGAGAGAAAACATAGAAATCCATGGAATTCCTTTAGTGAAAAATAAAAATACAAAAGAAGTAGTTCAAAAAATAGCAAAGGCCATGAATGTGCAGTTGGACGAAAAGGACATCTCTACTGCACATCGATTATCTCACCACTCCGTCAATTTCCAACCGAAAAACCAACATCCACCTATAATAGCCAGATTCACAAACCGTGACAAGCGAAATGAAATCTTCAGCAAGCGCTTGAAGATCAAGACGTGCAGGAATGTGATATCGACTTCAGGTACTGCACCGGTATTTCCAGAGAAATTAGCAATAAGAGAAAACCTCACAAAATATCGAAAGTTTTTGTTCAGTGAGGCCAACAAAGTCAGGCAAGCACTGAATTATCAATTCCTTTGGACATATCAAGGACAAATATTGATGCGCAAAAATGCTACAAGCGACGTAATTAAGATTTCCAATATTTATGATCTACAAAATCTGCAACGTGCAAATCGGCATAGCTCACCGCATTATTAAAATTGCGATAATGCAATTAGAATTGTTTAAATTTCTTTTCAGTTTTAGTATTATCATTATTTCATTGTAATATTAGAGTGTAAGTATGCTAGCTAAACAGATTAACCAGTGTTTTCATTGTCACAAATTACCGAAAAGAAATGATTTTGTAAATTGTTCAATTTGCAATATGGTCAGTTGCCTGACATGCACTGGTACTAATTTGAATGGTCGTCGAAACAAGAGTACTAGAAATTGCTGATCAAATTTTTGTTGTAAAATATGCTCTACAGAAGTCTTTCCATTCCAATCTGTTGAGGACTCTGAATTCATGAGCTTACTACAAATATCTAATGAAATTCCAAAATTGCTAAACAGCGCCAAAAGAGTTGCAGTTAATAGTAATAACGAAATTATCGATCAAAATTGCAAGTACAGAAGCTTAGAATGGTTCTCGAAAAAAATTTTTAAAAAAGAGTCAGGTTCCGCATTTAATGTTTTACATTTCAACGTAAGATCTCTTCCGAAAAACAAAAATAAGATAGAAAAATTAATGCAAACCTTTGAAAAACAACCTGAAATAATTGCAATAACAGAAACCAAATTAAGCAATGCAAATACTGCAAGAGCACAAATAAAAGGTTATGAGCTGGTCAACTGCAACTCTCTTACCAGGGCAGGAGGAGTTGCACTCTATATCTCTAATTCTCTTATTTTTGAAAATATAGAAGAAATAACGGCAGTTACAACATTTTCTGAATCCTTGTTTGTTGAAATTAAATTGAAAAAGAAAAAAAAGGGATTAGTGATAGGTGTGGTTTATAGACACCCCTCTGGCTCTATCACAGAATTTCAGAAGAACTTTCTAGAGACAATAGATCATTTAACCCAACATAAGAAAGATTATATCATCTGTGGGGATTTTAATATTGATATTCTTAAAAGCCCAAAATGCCCCATTATTAATTCATATGTTAATAACTTATATGCAGAGGGCTGTTTTTGTCTGATTGACAAACCTACAAGAATAACATCTCACTCTGCCACATTGCTAGATCATATTTATTCCAATATAATGAACAAAACTATGACCACACATGTCATGATTTATGAAATTTCCGATCATTTACCTACTACATGCTCGATCAATCTCACTGCCAATCGAGTAAACGATCCAACATATCGAAGAGATATGTCCAATTTTAATCGCGAAAATTTCTTAGATGACGTTAATAGTCTAGTTCTCGATTTGTCGAATGACCTTACTTCTTCCCATCACGATATCACCACTCAATTAGACATGACATACAATTCTTTTATTAGTAAATTTTCCGAGATTGTTGATGCACATGCACCCATAAAGCCTTTAAGTAAACGGCAAAAGAAGCAAAAAATTAAACCATGGTTGACTAAAGGGATAATTAAATCAATTGCAACTAAAAACAAAATGTATACTAAATGTTACAAACAAAATAAACCAGAATTAACTTTTATGTATAAAAAGTTTCTCAATAAATTAACCACAGTAAAAAGATTGGCGAAAGAACAATACTACACTGCACAACTGATTGAACATAAACAAAACATATCGAAACAATGGGCAATAATCAATGAACTACTTGAAAGAAACAATAAACGACATCATACTATCAGTAAAATGGTGAATAAGGACAATGTCACTGTGACAGGCTCAGAAATTTGCAACACCCTAAATGACTATTTTGTTAACATAGGACCAAGCTTAAGCGAAGGAATAGATTCCAGTAATTCATTATTGAAAGACAACATCTCGTCTAACGTTAATTCACTTTTTCTTCAACCAATCGTCCCAGCAGAGGTGTATCAAGAAATACATAACCTAAGCATAAAAAAATCAGCAGGTCCGGAAAATGTTCCCTTAAAATTTTATTCAATGGCTAATGAATGTATATCCAACTTGCTTTGTTGCCTGTTCAATTTGTGTATTGAAAATGGTTTTTTTCCTTCGACACTAAAGTTGGCCAAAGTAATCCCCATATACAAATCGGGTAAACATTGCTCACCTAACAACTACAGGCCAATCTCCTTATTATCTCCTGTAAGTAAAGTCTTTGAAGGCTTGATATCTAAAAGATTGTTAGGATTTTTAAATGAGAATAATATCATAGCAGACCAGCAATTTGGTTTCCGTAAAAAACATGCTACTACTCACGTGGTTACTGATGTATACACACAAATAAGCAATAACCTAGATGTCAAAAAACATACATGTATTATTTTGTTAGACCTCCGAAAAGCATTCGACACTGTTAATCATAGTATATTATTGCAAAAACTTGAAAAGTATGGTATCAGAGGTAATGTTCTTCAATTTTTTCAAAGTTACTTGTCCAAAAGATTACAGTTCGTGTTTGTGAACAATTATAAATCTCATGAAAAAGAAGTCAAATGTGGTATTCCACAAGGCTCAAATCTGGGTCCAATCTTATTTTCTTTATATGTAAATGATATTCCTGCTATCACTAAATTTTCTGTCAGACTCTTTGCTGACGACACAGTTTTGATAATGAGTAATAGCGACTTGAAAGAACTCAACAAAACGGCAAATTGTGAATTAAAAAAAATTGAAAAATGGCTGTCCGTAAATAAACTGACCCTTAATTATTCGAAAACCAGTTTTATGCTCTTCTCACCAAAATCAAAATGCGCAAATGACTTTTCATTATCTATGCGAGGGAAAAAAATAAATAAAGTTGTAGAAGCAAAGTATCTAGGAATTCATGTCGACGAAAAATTGAATTGGAATGTCCATATTTAAAATATATGCAAAAAGATTTCTCAATACTGCGGAATATTTTATAATCTCAGTCACTGCATTCACCAAAATCATTTGCAGCTTTTATATCACGCCCTTGTTTACCCCCACTTATTGTATGGAATTTTAACTTGGGGCTCAACTAATGATACTATTATACATCCTTTACAAGTTTTACAAAACAGATTAATTCGAATTATATGTCACGTAAAAAGAAATGAACATGTCACTAACAACTCATTATTTCAAAAACTGAAAATATTAAAAATCAAAGACATTTATCACCTAGAGTCAGCAAAATTTATGTACCAATATCACAATTCCAAACTACCTAAAGTATTTGATAAATATTTTACATGTGCTAACACTGTTCATAAACACGACACCAGAAGTGCAAGCCTCAGCAATTATTATCTTCACTCAATTAACACTAACAGTGCTAGAAGAGTGTTGTCTTTTAGTGGAGCTCAAGTTTGGAATGGTTTAAACCTGGAATGGAGAGACTTCTCGTATCATAAGTTCAAAAAAAGTGTCAAAAACCTCCTTCTATCTAAATACCTGTAACAAGTAGCTTACAACATGGACGAATGGATGTGCGATATTGCCGTTTTAATCGATATGACAATTGGATGATGTTTTTGACTTTTTGGCATACTTCCACAAATATTGATGCCTTTAGTTTTGTAATACCGGTAGTATAGAGCACCGGCATAGTAATTATTGACAGCACTAGAAACGTCGTGCCGTTTGCTGAGGATATGATAACCTTTAAGTTGCCGCTTTTGCTTGTTTGTTTTCGTTTTTACTTCCTGTTCAAGTTAGAGCTGTGTGTAGGATGGGCAATTGCACATCTCTCATAAGTGTGGCCTTCGATGGATTCGAAGTGATGGGTGGCCATGACTAGATGAGCATTGGCTCTTTCGTGGTCTCCTTGCGTGTCTTTCTGATTGACAATGTGTTTAGTGTTTGTTTCACTTGCATATTGCGTTGGTTTTTCAGCTCAAATAAATACTACTACTACTTAACGCTAGATAGCGCAAGCATGAACAAAACAACATCTATTCTATTCGATATTTACCGAATAATATCTGGGTGAAATCGGCGACTGTTATTGTGTGCTCGTTGCATCTTTAACTGTTCAGCATAAAAAAAGCGAAAAAAACTGTCTGATGCACTCTTCATCAGTTCATGGACAGCTTTGGCAGTTCCATCGTCCAGTTGTACTTGTTTTTCTAAATTTTTCAGTCTATTTCTGATGACCTTTAATCTGCAAAATAACAAAATTACCAAATGGGAATAACGTGAAAAAGATTTGCACACTCTACTTTGTTCGTTGGTGCATTGCAGTTTTCAGCACACGATTGGCACAAGCTTTGGAACTGATTTTTTGGAAAGGTAACGACTGCTTCTCCGACGCATACTTTTTTTTACGTAATTCTAATTTCGATTGTTCTTTGAAAACAAAATCGCAACGGGAACACTGAGGATTTTGCTCTTTTGCAGCGTCTCCCTCATAAGCAACTGAACATTTATCAGATCGGTAGCACTTGTCATATTCCAAAACATCATCATTGCGCTTGGGGATTATGTGGACTGTTGCGTTTTTGGCATTGGTCGCCATACCTAAAATTAACAGAAGCGTTCCGTATGTTAACTGTTAAGCATTGCATCACTATGAATTATGACATGATTAATCTAGCAATTATTCTAATAAAGGTTTGGCTGTTAGACAGTTATGATAAAAGACAGCATTACACGAGCTGCAAACGCTGAAAATTAGTTCCTACTTAATTAGCAGTTTGCCAGATACTGCAACAACTAGCTATGCTGCTTCAACGCATAAGCCACTGCATGCGCAAAAATAAAACTTGCTATACAAACAACAATATTTACAACACTTTGTTTTTGCACCTGAACGTATCATCAAACTTTCAATCCAACGTAGTATTTCACTTAACGTTGTTAACTTGAAATTAATCTTGGAAACAGTCGATTCAGGAATGCGGAAACCTTAATAATAAAGCTTGCATTGGAGATCAAGATAAATATCGAGTTGAAATTTTGAAGCAACGTCACTTGCAAATCGACAAACGATCTGTAATAGTTGAAGTATTGCATAATTATCATTACGTTAGATATTTCATTAATCATTAGCAATCAATCGCACAAAGCTGCAACATTTTTGAAAGCAAGAAAGGCGACATAACTCAGCAGAAAGCAAGTACTTCACGTAGAAATGGTACTAGTACTTTACCATATAAAATGTTACCTTTTCCTCCTGTATACTGAAAACCCATTCGGATTCCGGTTTTCCTAAGTAACGTTTGGAAATCTGTCGACAAAGAGTCTGAAAATCTCTGCATACAACCTTTTTCGGTAGAGGGTGCTTAACAATTTCACGTCTGGGAGGAATATTCTCAAGAGGAATCGACTTATCGGGTAAGTTTTCCGAAAGAATTGACAACAGCTTAATTGATTTTTTGCCATCACGTCCTACAAACCAACAAAAAATAAACAATATGGGGATAGTAAAGTAAACCTTCAATCATAAAAGAGGCTTCCAACTTTGCTACATTTCTTCGAAGCATGAAAGCGATGACAAAATTAGTATTTAATGTCTTACAATAAATCATTACTGACATTACACAAAACATAGTCAATAAAACCACAAAAGTAAAAGTCAATAAAGCCACACTTACCAACAATTATATCCTCAGGTTTGAAATGTTTTTCGCAAATCCTGCACTGATCTTTATGAAGCTGTGCTTTAACATTGTCTTTGCTCGATAGTGGGTCACGGTATTTTAAAATAACCTTTTGCAGACTTTCGTGATGTCTATATTTGTCAGAATCTTTTGGAAGAAAATTAATGTTTCTGACCATAGCTATGAATATGTTGCAGCCTTTTTTATGTCTTGAAGAACATCCCGGAATGCTACAAAAGGATGGAGCCATTGCAGTCACAGCTCTACAAACACAATTCTTACACTACATTATTACTATAATTACAATGTACTTATGACTGGAACTTTCTCAGACTTGGTTAATCAGTGAAATAGAAATATCAATTAACTCTGAACATAGACAGATGCTGTAGTTAAAAATCACACACTGCTTTGTAAGGCCAATTGATATCATCCCTTCCTCAGTTTTGATGAATGTATCCACTGTAGTTGAAAGCAATTATAGGTTTACTCTCATGAGGTACAGAAACAAACAATGACGTCTAACAGATATTTTTATGCATAGGGCGCATTAATGAAACAGCATCGTTTGTAACATTAAATTGATTCATAGGTAAATCATTAAATCCGATCCGTGGTTTAGACGCATATCGGGTATTCTCTCTTCTGAAAAAGTTAATATTAAGTGGGCCCTATAATCGAAAAAATACAATAAACCACAATACTGAAACGTAAAAACAACATATATTCAACCTATTGGTCTAGCAATGACACAAAATTGAAAAAGTCAAAACAACGAATAAGTATAAAATTTGGCAATCATATAGGTGAAGAGGTTTATAGGATTTGACTTTTAAGATGTTTTCTGAGAGATTTTCTGGATTTGGATTGTTTATGGTCTTCCAATAGACACGCTGCATAGCGGTGGCAACGAATTTTCAGAAACAGTAACAAAATCTTTTTCATAAGCAGCCTATACGGTTCTAAGTATTGGCAATCACCAGCAATTTCTCTCAAACAAACAATTAGTTCTGGCTTTTGAAAATAGTGTTTTAAGGATATTAAGCTATGTGCTTGCCTTGATCTGTACTCTCTAAATGATTTCTCACACATCAAAAGTATATTAGCAAAAGAGGCAACGATAGAAATCAAACCAGATGGAACAATGCCAGTGTCAATGCACTTAAGCAAAAATGACATTTGGCTAGCTTCCAAAGTTCGTTTTGCTAAAAATTTTGTGATAATGTACCCCTTAATGTACTGAATTCTTTCAACATCATCCGTAATCGATATTTCAGTGTGTGTTTTTGCCTGCAATATTTCTTCATGGTACACCATTGGAATAGCATCCAAGCATTTCAAAATTTCTCCCATTTTCATACCAGTTTCTAAACATAACCGTAGACCATCAGTAGCAAACTTTTTTATTAGACTGCTTTCGTCACGTTTAAACCGAAACTCTGAAACACAAAAAAAAATATGATGAATTCATACAATTTTTGACTATTGTGTAAAACTCATAAAATTTTAAATGAAGATTTCACAAGAAATTTGCTGGTAAGTTTTTAGACACTTTTCCTCAATACTTGTGCTCTCAAATTTGCTTTTTCATTCCATATGGGTAACCTATTTCACCATTCAAAGACAAAAATATTCATGTTTTTTGCCCAACTTTTGCATTTTTTCATTGCAAGTTTTCACAAAAATCAAGAAAATTTGCCCAAAAAGCTCAGAATTTTCTCACCTCAGAGTGAACAATAAGTAAAACATAACATATCATGTAACATACAATACCTTCATATAGCTCACTCATAATCATAACTGCTGTTGACGTTATAGTTGAAGGCTGTTGCACCAGCCTGCTTGTTAAAGTCATCTGCATTCCTTTTTCTATTACTACACTGCCCAATAGCGAAGGAATTGGTAACTGAAAATAAAGTTAGCAACTGAGCCAAATTACTGAATTACTCTATTATTACCGGAATACCGGTATATGTTTTCTTTTTGTCATTGTTTACCGTACTTTTGTTATGCTGAATATTGTTTTTGCTGTTCTTGGTAAGGTGGCAGCTGACTCGATGACCACTGTGTCTTTTCGCTGCCTTCTAGTCAAGCGAATGCATTGTGTTGCTTAGCAGAAAAATAAACTGAACTGAACTTATTTCAATCTCAATTTGCCAGTTTTCATCCGATGTACTGCTGGTGATATCATCCAGAATTTCTATTTCCAACATTGCCATCTTCTGATCTTGCTAGACCTATACCGTTACCAGTAATCCTGAAGAAAGCATAAACTCCTGAAAACGTTTAATTAATTATACTGTCTTAAATTTTATTCATGTTATTAATTTTATCTAAATATTTCGTATCAGTTATCTGGCCTTTGATTGATTGATTAGGTCTATAATTGTATACACGTACCGGTATACCATACTGGTATGCTGTTACTTCTGTGTAGGGCCTAACCCTGATAAAACTTGTTACTAACTCTTTTATGACATCTTAAAATTTTCTTCGTTATTAAGACTTAATCATAAATCGTCACGTTCACCCATTAAAGTTTATTTGCAAAGCTTTTCTGCTTCTTTCGACTTCTTTATCCTCAAACATACCGGTAGCTAATATTCTGCAGTCTGCACACCAGGGCAAACAGGCGGTTTAGTTCAGTCGGTGTAAGTGAAGCGTGACGCTGACGAATGACGATACAATAGCGACAAATTGCGCTCCGTTTCTTATCTATGTATTAGAGCAGTGGTCGGCAACCACCGGGCCGCGGCCCGGTGCCGGTCCGTGTGAGGTTTGTTACCGGTCCGTATGGGTTTTCAAAATAAATGCTTCGAGTTTAAAACATTTTTATAACGTGAGATGCAATTTTGGGACGTTTTTGTAAAAATGCTAAATAACTCAATTCTGGTGACCCAGTATGGCAAAGTTACTCAATATCACAAAACTAACCAAATTGAGAAGTCAAATCTTTTAATTGAACAGCGAACATTTGATTATGCTGTCATTTTATCGTAAATCTTTTGTAAATCAAACAGCGCTTGGTTAAGAGAAAGAATAACGTTAAGAATCAGGTTTGAGAAGCTACTATAAAAAAATTGAGCAATGCTGCTGCAGCAAGATTGAAAAAGTTTAATACTCTGGTCAGAGTAATACAAGATCGAGATTTTCAGTTCTGAATAAATATGAGTGTTTTATTGCTTAAACATTTTTATTTACTGTATGATTGAACTGCACATTATTTCACATAAAAGCTGCAGCGCGTTTCTTTCTTCTTTTTCTCTCTCGAATTGAACCGCTAGAATTTAAGTTCTCTCGTTTATTCTGCCAGAATTACAGTGGTGTCACTTGGCACCATCAGTTGTTCTTTTTTACTAAAAGACAGAGTCAAAAGGGGGAGCATGGCCCAATGCCCGCCTCCCCTTCCCCATAAATACGCTCCTGCCACGGACAATATATTTCTACAGGTTATGCTTAAAAGCAGAGGCTTGGCTAAAATAAGTGGAAGGAGGCTGCAACCATTGTTAGTTGGAGAAATTGCAGACTAAAGGTAGGCTTTAGCACCTTATTGCATTGCCAAAGGGGAGGGGGGCATGGCGAATTAAATAATGCAAAGACGAAGGAAAACAGTATGCAAATGTGACATAATAAACATTAAAATCAAATCTTTAGGCCTATTATACTCGCTGGAATATATTGAAGCATAAATGAGATGACAGGCCCATTTCCACAACGTTGTGCCTGGGCACTGAGCAACACAGTAAGATGATTTACGATTAAGCGATATAGCATAGTAATGGTTGTTCAAAATAATTAGGAAAAAAATTACATAAGGCTTATCCAAAATGCCGCCCCCCTGGCATGCCACCCGGGGCAAACCGCCCCCCCCCCCCCCCCTTGCTCTGTTGCTACGCCACTGAGTCTGGTCAAGGTAACAGGAAGATCTGCTAATACTGGGTAGGCTTATGTAATGTTTCATATTTGACATTAACTTTGTTGGACTACTCTTGTTTATGACATCACTATACCAACTGGCTATAGTTCTATGTTGAAGGCTAATCCTGCGTTTTGCCTTATTAGAATGCTGTACTGTTACTGGTATTACAATATTATGCATAAATTGGCAAAGTTCTGCATTATTGCGTAAATTTGACTATATTATTAACTAGGCTATGTGACATTTAATTAGGTGTCACGTCCATGCGAGTTGTTTTTCTCGTTCTTCAAATGTATTTCTACCTTCATATCGCATGTTTTAACGCTTGTCGTTGTGTCGTGTCTTCCTTTTCTTGAATTTCTCTTTCCATAACTGTCGCCTTACGCTATCTTCATTTTTTTTTCAAGTATAAAAGACTTGATTGATTGATTGATTGATTTATTGGGCTAAATGATTTTATTAATTAACAATTTGGAAGAGAGCGTGCTGGTCTATGGTATTTAATCTGTCTCAAGATTTACTGTACGTAGTATCAGGTATATTTTCTATTGTACAGTTGTATCAGTGCTCTGATGCTGCAGTGTTGCGACGTTGACCAATCATAATAATCACTGTTCTCTCTAAGTTTTTAGCGAGTGCCAATTTGCCCTCATAAATTATAAATTTCAACATAAAATTTTTCCAAATATAAATTTTGGGAAAAAATTTGCCCAAAGATTTAGAGAATTTGAAGTAGCAAGTGGTTATTTTGCCAGGTACAGCAAGGTCCTGGACTCTTGATTTGCTAATTTTCTCAGAACTAGTCATGCATATACTTGTTTTTTTTTTTGGTAAAATTTTGGTCTTAATCCAAATTACATTCCTAAAAACCGAAAAAATTATATAAAGCCATTGTGGTCAATGGATCGAAGTAAGTATTTTTCCAACATGCAAGCAACAATTACAAACGGACTACCGGTGTCACAGTTTCAGGTTTAACAGACATCAAATTGATCAAAGTAGTTTTTATTTGTGTTGTGGTCACTAAGGAGTAGGTGTATATTTTGTTCAACGTTTTGTTACTTCAAACATGACCGAAAGCAATTGAAATGACCGAAATTTTGGTAGACAGTTGGGTCAATTGACCAAAGTCAAATTTTGAAAAAAACAGTGCGTATAGACCCAGCCAATCAACAGTCATGTGAATAGATGCTAGCCAATCAGTATTTTGCGTGTATGGCAAAATAGAAACTTCTTTTAAAAAAAGTTGGATGCAATTTTTGCTCAAAGTTGAGTTTCCAGACTATGAATTTTTTATTTTGCACCAAAATATTAAACACTTTGATCCAACTTCGGTCAAAAATCATCATTCCAGTTGGTAAACTTCAAGAAAAAATTCAAAGATTTTGCCCCAAATTTCTCATTTTTCTTAAATTTTGCTCATTAGAGGGAATAATGACAATAAATAAATAAATCGTTTTGTGTGTTAGCACGGTGCTATCAGTTTTGTTGCATCTTGCAGATCTATGCTGTATGGGTTGATGTATTTCCATGATAAAGTATTGTTATTGTTGTTTGGTTACAGTACCTTTACACAACCAAGCAGTTTACTTGCTTATGAAGCTGTAGGCTACTGGTACAGTGGTACCAAGTTATAGCACCATTATTTTAAGAGATAGCATATTATATATTATGGTAATTTCACGTTTTGTGCAAGTGTCTTAAAATTGGCAAGAACTGAAGAATGGAAGAAAAAAACCTTTCGTTATATGAAAGCATTGTTAGGCAACCAGCATTGGTTGAGACATTAAATGAGAGTTCAGACTTTAAACCGACGATTGAAAAAAATTGTAGTACACCGATATGTAAATCATCGCATTTGCAAACTCTGCTTAATTCTGAAAAAAGAAAAATATCTCCCATAAGTAACACTGTAAGCAAGTTACGAAAATTACAGCATTCGGATTCATCCATGAAATTAGCTCAAAAATGCAATCTGCATTCTGATAAGGAAACATTTTGCTTGCGTATTGCTGAAAATAAAGAGGATTCAGCAGAGCCTGATGCTGCTACAATATCACAGCCTGTCCTTGAGTGTTTGGAAAGTCTCAGTCAAGAAAAAGTAGAAAAAAGTCTTGACGCCATCCATGAAGTAACTGTAACAGATAAATTGGTGACAAAAAACATCTTGGGGACGAAACCAGATGAGTTAAAACCTCTCCATAATTGTACAAATTTGCCAGGTAGCTCATTGATAAATGATAGGATTTTTGACTCTGTTAAGGATGCAAAGTCAGTTGCTAATCTTTTACATAATGACGAAGAAGGTTGTAAAAATATGGCTGCGCCTGATCTGACCCCTGCAGCAACTTCCGATGAGGACAGCAGTTTGCAGAGCTGTGCAAATGTGCAGAATCAAGATCAGTTCAGCTCTGCTGACGCTTTGTCGAAAGAAAGTTGTTCAAATTCTACTGCTGATGTTTCACAACCTAGTCTTAAATTTAACAAGACTTTTTGTGACGAAAATTTGCTGATTGGAAATAAAGAAGATGCTTCTAGTATTGATGATAACAGTTGCTCAAGCAAGGACCGTTTAAGTTTGGGAATGTCTTTGTTTGATGATGATGAGGTTTTACTTCAGTCTTCTTCCGATGAGGAAGAAGATATCAACATTGAATCGTATTACCATTTGCTGGATTCTCCTTCTGAATCTGAAGAAGAAGACAACAATGTTACTGTCATAGAAAATCCCAAAATGGCAAAGAAAGACGATTATGCAGAAATAGCCAAGGCAGTTGAACAAGCTTATTCCATAAATTCGTCTCAGGAAAACTTGTCAGCACAAGTTGCTTTAAGTAGCAATGATTTAAATGCATCTCAAACAAAAAAGAGATCCTTTACTCCTCGATCATCAGTATTAAAATCATACATTAAGGCTTATAAAAATTATCAACAAAAACCGTATCCTGCTTGGCTTGAAAAAGCTAAAAAAAGTTGTAGTCAACAAGACCTTGAAAATCTTATGCATACTGTGTATGATCCTAATATTTACAACACTCATGGTAGGTTTGTTTTGGAAAGCCTGTCTGTAAATAATTACAGACAGGCTTTGGAGTATAGTGGAGTAAATCCTAATCGGCAGCCGAGAAGTTCCATGGCTGCTGATTTTTATTTCACATCGCCTGCAAAAAATTACAGGCGTTTTGGAAAAAGTAACAAGTGATTTCAAATTGCATAAAATATCAAATTTGAAGACCAATTATTTCGATATTTTCTTTAATGGTTTTGTTGCAATCTATTTATGGTACTGATACACGACCGGCAGCAATGCAACACATCGCCGTTCAATTTTTTGTGGCACTTCGTTTAATTTTGCTTCTTAGTCATCACTCAAAACCTGCTTCATTTCCTTACTGTAAAATCTTTGTTACATTACGGCTTGTTGTGTATCGGTAAGCACCTTAATACTAAATGTAAAATTTTCCTTCAATTACAGTCGTGCAGAATCATGGCTGGTAAATCATGTTCTGATGCTGTGGCTAATGTACCATGGGTTCACCTTCACAATTCAAACATTAATCACCAATGACAGTATGATACCATCTTCATCATGGTTTTTGGGATCTTCTGTCAAATGCAGTTTTAATTCCAGATATGCCACAGTTCTGGCTCTGCATTTTGTCTGAAAAAAAAACCTGGTTATTTAGTGTGCTTTTGTAATTTTCTAAACTGGATTCGACTTTTTGCTGTTGGTAGCAACTTAGCAGAAATGAACAAATTTATGTAGTACCGATAGATGGCAACTCAGTAACATTTAAAATTTCTCGTTTTATTCAAATAGAACATGAATTCCAGAAATGCCAGCATGTAACTGCGACTCGACCAGGTAGATTGCTAAATCTGCATAATTATTTTTGTACCCAAATTTTGGTGTTCGAAAATCATGATCCAGGTTTACTTTATTTGGGAAACTGTTCTGCCTTAAATGCTGTCGTGATACAGCAAGTACCAGCGTCAAAAGCAATGTTACCCAATAAAACGCTGATGTTTGTCAACTATTATTGTTAACATCTGCTCAGGCTTGGAGTTATATTTAGATGTAATTTGAAACTAGAGTAAAAATCTGACCAAAATAGCAGAAAGAGGAAGAATAAACCTTGGTACTTTGATATCTTGACATTTTGATAACATAGATTCAACTGTCATCATCAGCAGTGATTTTGCATACACTGCTGATGATAACACCTGAATCTACGTTTTTATTTTATTCAGTTCCAGGATCACTGAAGGTATTTCTCCATAGTATTTATTGTAATTACAAAATTCAACATTTTTATAACTAAGTTAGGAGAAACATCAATGGATAAAGTACATTCCTTAATAAAAATAAACTAAGTGGACTCTCAAGGGGTCATGAGGTCCTTGAAGTCAACAGCCACTCCGCATTATTAGCCTAATGATGTGAATCAAAATGAATTAGGGAGTAAAAACTTGATATCCTTCAATAGCAACAAAGTTGTCACGGTTTATTAAACATGTTTTTCAAATGAAACTATGTTTGCTATTGCTACTACCCAGTTTGGTAATGCTTTGCTTCTAACTTTTTAGTACATGAAGTTATCAGGTGATATTTTGGCTTGCAGTATTTTTGTTTTGCAGTAGATATGTGAAATTTTAGGGAGCTTGTGCATTCTTTCTTGATGGCTAAGTGAAATTTGAACCTTTTTGCTGATTAGCTACCGTTTTTTGCAGCATTTTAGTTTGTGTGCTTATCCTTCTTCTTTAATCCGTTTACCTCTTGTTTTATAATGATAGTGTGTGTTTCTGTTTCTGATGTGTTTGTAGAAGTGCTGTTAATATTCCCAATTTCCCATAGGCCTACTTATTGGTGCGCTTTTGTATGCTCTAGGATTATTATTTGGCTATTGAACTACTTATTGCTTATTTCTATTTGGCAAGAGGTTGAGGATAATTTTTTTATGAGATATACACATGTTCATAATCTCAATTTTTGTACCAAGCCGAAATTCAACAGAAATCAAGTAGATTAAAAAAAAAGTGTTCATCTTGGATTAATTTGACCGAAACAAAAGTTTTTTTTCGAGAAACCATCTTGTCTATGCTGCATTAAGATGGTGTAAAGGCATTGAAAAAAACGCATGTATATGACAAAAAAATCAGCGTCCTCAGCTATGGTGCTAGGCTGCATAAAGCAACAAACTTATGTTTACAAATGCCAGCATTTAGCTTGTACAGGAATACTTGCTTGATCTGAAATTATCAAGGGGTGAGCAGAACTTGAACGCAAAACAAAATACATTAAGTCAGTTTTTGTTGTGGAACAGTGATTCTCAAACTTATGAAAAAATTTGCTTTGCGGTCCCTTCACAGTTTTTTTGATCACTCAAGGCCCCTTGCTAGTTTCAACATTAATTCTGGTTCAGCAGCATAAACAAGTTGGTAGTGAACTATGTTAAACGTAAAATGTTATGTGCATTAGACCAACTGCTGCATACAGAAAAAGAAGCAAGGTTTATTTATCAAATTTACATGCACACTTCAATGTGATGGTTGCATTTGCTGGGCTTTCATATATATAACATAGGTTATATCAATACCAAATCAGAATTTCACAACGTCTTTGTGACTTCCTAAACCTACTTTACAGTCCCCAGTTTGAGAACCACTGTTGTAGTTTTTTTTTTCATTAAATAACAAAAAATTCAATTGCACACCTTCACACCAGCCTTTGTAAAAAAATATAAAACAGAAAGAAATCCTATTTTAAGGCCACTTCCGTTTAAATTTTGATAAATTTGAATGAAACTGACATCGCATGTTTGTGGACTTATTTTTCTGCACAAATAATATGGAAAAAGAAGTGTTTTTGGAGTTATAACGCAAAAAACTAAAATAGAGAGACTTAAATTCGAAATAATGGAATATGAACGGTTAGAAAAACTACAAAAATCAACCATTTCTTAGAAGTTTAATATTTTTTTTGAAATCTACATTAAATACATTATTTTTTCAAAACTTTGCGTTGGGCTTACTGTGTTTTGTTTTAAAATATTACAAGTTTCGATTTAGATGTACTTAAAATTCTTTGTTAATCTCAAAAATCCGCAATCCCTGTTTCGGAAGTGCTGATGTGGGGTTATATAGGTTTAGTGACAATAACAAATCATTTTTGCCTTTGCCGCGTCATTGCTTGCTTCGATTCCCTATGTACCTTTGCAGATCAGCGTATTGACAGTTTATTATGTATTTGGTAGCTACATTTTTGTGCTGGTGCTTGCATGATGATTAACTTGATTTGTATGAATGTGACTGGTTTCGCTGCTAGCTCGTATATTTGTGCTAAGACTTGGATCAAACATAGTATGCTTGTTGTTTTAGCACGGTTGCTTGGGGAAAACGAGACTTACATATTCCAACCTGTATGTACGGAATAGATGTTCGTTCCTGTCCTGGCATGATTTACTTTATATAATTATACATGATATGGTTTTTTGTATTATGCTGTTAACTACACCTGAGTTCAGGCCTAAATTGTCACTTTTGTGCATTGCTTCTCTGCAAGTTCCAGTAAAACTGCCTGTAAAGTTGTAAAGCTGGATGAAGTGCATAATATTTCAGGTTCATATTCAGTACTCATTGAAGGGTCTTGAAAATATTTAGTAAAGTTTAAAAACCCGAGTTTGGCTTCACGTTTCAGCAAAATTTTCATGCGCAATTGCGCAAAAACAGTCAATTGAAAAAAATCACTTTTTTTCACCTATCCCAGAGGTAACTTTTTTAGAAAAACATTAGTATTCACCAAAAAAGTGGTGTTACGTTAGTTTTATGTTCAACCCGTAGCTGCTCTTGATATCTTTTCTGTGCGAAAAACAAGCGCAGTGAGAAATGGTGCAAAACAGTTAAAAACTGATATTTTGATGCAAACAGTCATAATGTACTTTCACTCGGTCTATTGTGAGCTATTTGCCAGTAATTCTTGGTTACTAGAAGATAAAGTGTGCTTCTTTGAAAATCGTAGTTCTCATTAGTTAGTTTTTAATGTGGTGAGTCCCCACTGTGGTAATTTAAGTTATGGTCGATGATGCTTTGTGTGCAATACACACCCTCATCTCTATTATGATGTCTTTATTCTTATCTAGTGTTGATTAAGCGCACCCATCCACAATTTCATTTAAATCAACAGCAGTTAATAGACTTTTAATGAAAACTACCTGTACTTCGAGCATTGAGATGGGTTTTCGAACTCAACTTCAATAAAAAGATAATAGCCAGTATATTTGCAATCATACTCACAAACGTTTCGGTAAAAACTTATACCATCATCAGTGTGAAACTACATAGGCACTAGGCTAGAATAACCAGCACAAGAAAGAAATTATTTTAAATACAGCATAACTATTACGTCATAAACAAAGTAGTTGGGATTTACGTAAAATATAACTAAAGGGGCAAATTAAACAATTACGTGCAACTGGAGGGACTGGATTAGTAGTAGGATTATATATTAAGTACAAATACTGTAGGATTAATTAAATCATAACTAAAAAAATATGTTGAATATAAATGCAAATTAAACACGTTACTGATTGCGATTTAGGCCTAAACGAATATTGCGCGAAGTGAGCTAAATGTTAAATAGGTAGATGGGGTTGGAAGAATCATCAATATTTAATTGTGGTTGAAGATTTTGGATGAGTAGAGTTTCTTTGATGCGGAGTTTTCGGATGTTATTGCTGTGAGCTAGTATTTCGAATTTTTTTCAACAAAATGCATGAAAAAGTAAAAACTCCAGAAGTCGAAGAAAAGGCAGATACTGAAAGCAAAACAAGACCCATATTCTCGATTTTAAAACTACCGTATATCGGAGACATGTCTCATCAAATTGAAAAAGAAATTCGGCAATATTTAAAAAACTTTCCCAAAAATCAAAATTTGTTATGGTACACGAAACAACAACTATTGGCCAAAAATTCAGGTACAAGGACCGTCAAACACTGCTACACAGCTCAGGAGTAGTGTATAAACTCAATTGCTCATGCGGACAATCATACATTGGACAAACCAAAAGAAATTTGAAAATTAGAATCAATGACCATATGTCAAAAAACTCAACTAATATTGAAACTGATGTGTCCCAACACTTGAAAAATAACCCAGACTATACGATAAACTTTCATTCCCCCGAAATACTAGCTCACAGCAATAACATCCGAAAACTCCGCATCAAAGAAACTCTACTCATCCAAAATCTTCAACCACAATTAAATATTGATGATTCTTCCAACCCCATCTACCTATTTAACATTTAGCTCACTTCGCGCAATATTCGTTTAGGCCTAAATCGCAATCAGTAACGTGTTTAATTTGCATTTATATTCAACATATTTTTTTAGTTATGATTTAATTAATCCTACAGTATTTGTACTTAATATATAATCCTACTACTAATCCAGTCCCTCCAGTTGCACGTAATTGTTTAATTTGCCCCTTTAGTTATATTTTACGTAAATCCCAACTACTTTGTTTATGACGTAATAGTTATGCTGTATTTAAAATAATTTCTTTCTTGTGCTGGTTATTCTAGCCTAGTGCCTATGTAGTTTCACACTGATGATGGTATAAGTTTTTACCGAAACGTTTGTGAGTATGATTGCAAATATACTGGCTATTATCTTTTTATTGAAGTTGAATACCTGTACTTCGTTAGGTTTCCTCTGGGTTTTGCCACCTTTCGAAGTATGCTTTATTCCCGCAGGAGTGTAAAGTGTATTTTGTTCAGGCTTTTTAAGTTAATCATTCCTGCGTAAATACACGTATTTTGAATTTACTACTGTTTTGATTTTTGGTGATAAGTGTAATGCCATTCTGGCTGTTCAATTTAGAAAATATATAATGATAGTGTTGAAAGAAAGTGAAATGCACCCGTATATTTTTTGTGTCATTTGCGGTCCCCTACTACCTTCAGTAAAAGCTACTGAAGGCAGTGGACTACAGCAAGTACGCGATAACTACCTGAAACGCAGCAAAGAACAAAATCTCTTGCAGTTCACACATTTCTGGGGTAAAACAGTAACTTCTCTTGGAGCATTTGTAAGTTGTGCAATAAACAGATGTATCAGGTTGCTGCTGTTGACATCAATGTGTACTAGGATTTTTTGCGTTAGCGCACTATTTTGCTCCGATAGCTTAGATTTCAGCACTGATATTTTTCACTCTGCTGTTCATGTTGTTCGTGCGCAGCTGAGCTGGGTCGTAAATTGTGATTTTCGTTCTTGTATTGGAAGAGTTAGTTATATAAATTTTATGTTCAAATCGGCGATTTGCACTGGGCGCAACTTTATTCAGAGTTGTGTGCGCACGCCGTTTGATCTGTGCTGCACAGCAATCAGCTTCGCTCGAGCCTGGAACGCAGGGTGGCATGTATGAACATGGCTATTCAGTAATCTTGCTGAACTGCATAGCGATCGATCGACAGCTAATCTTTATTTAGCTATGTCATACACAAAATGATTCTTGCTGCTAATCTTCCAAGATTTACTCTCTTCCAGGCATCAAATAAAATTCTGCATAATTAGGAGGAAAATTTTACCTGTAAAATGTGTGAAGCGTGAGCGCTTTTGCGTAAACTTGTACTTTTGGCGTTCAACTGTCGGTGCTGGTTTTGTTTGTTACTGTTTCGAGACAAAGTAAAGTATCTTTACAACTGGTATTATTACAATATCGTTTGCTAATATGTTATTGAAAAGTCAGTAATAGGTATGAAATATCAGCAGCGAATACAGCCATTTTGCAGTTTTCAAGAAATAGTTTTACCTGTTGTTGCGTTAGGACAATATCCTGCCATAAATTGTCTGTCTTAAAAATATTGCGGAGTGCCTCAAAAAGTGAACTAAGCTCTCATATTTTACTGTGTGTCTTGCTTGAGTTTCCGAATCGAATGACTTTTGATTACGTACCATGGAATACTGTTTTGATACGTTAAACTGACTGTTTCTCTGACGAGTTTTTTGAAATGTATCATGTTTACTTTACAACAACTTGATAGCAGCGTATTGAATGTTTTCAAGTTTCTGCAGAGAACAAATTGTTGTGCTATGCGGCCTATGTTGACGATTCTAGAAAAAGACATGCTGTTTTACTGTGGAATTATTGCTAGTTTATTGTGTTGTGCTTATTGCCAAAAAAGCTTGCCGCATTCTTGTATTTATTCTGCTTTTTTCTTTTAGCGCAAGCCTTTAATTTTTCACTATTTCTTTTTTTAAAGGTTGGTTGTAGTTAATGTAAAGGTTTAAAATTATGAGTTATCTTTCTTTGGGAGGTGGCAGCGATGAACCAGCAAGCTTTACACCACCGTAAGTATGACGCAGTCTCTTTCTTAACTTTCTTTATTGCGTTGCGTAAGTGTTTGCTGCAAAAAGTATGCGTTTTAAAGATAATAAAACACGTAGTAGCTGTCATGAAATATAAATGCGTGAAGTTATATTAATATTGTCTGTGGCAGAGTGGTCAACGGGCCGAAGACGTTAAGCCGTGCCCAAGCCCGATTGACTACTCTGGTCTGTGGCGTAGGATTGTATGAAGGTTTTCAAACTTTACGCTTTACCGGTAGATATGAGGATGACAGAGTTTACATTGAATCACTGATCTTTGAAAAGTATTATCATATTGGTTTATTCTAGCTTAGTTGTTAAAGTTCTTTTAAACAAGTTTGTAATTACCGTCAACCAGATTCGTTAGTCAGCTCGCTACATCTACTAGCATCAAATCTTTCAGCTGGATCATTTTATCTTGTGTATTTGCGTTCAGAAAAGCTGCTGCTGCTCCAGGCAACTCCAATTTGTCAGCTTTATTTGGTCTCAATGATCAAATAAATAATAACCCAAACAGCAACCAAGCTCTTACTTACACAGCTCCGAAACCCCCGGGAAAATCAGGTCAGTCGCTTTTTCGAAAGGAGAAAAATATTGTGCTTTTCTTTCGTTGGAAATAGTGTCCAAAATGGTCAAAGAAGTATGACTTGAGCCAGTTTGATTTATGAAAGTGTGAAGTTCAGATGGCCGTTAGTATTATGCTCTAAGTAATGACAGGTTTAGTCGTGTCAAATTCTGTTAGCATTGTATTATGCTGAACAATTTTTGTAATCGTCAGTGTAAATTCATTCACAAGTCTCCGCATTATCAGTTTTTTCTTTCTTGAATTCTTCAGTGCCGAAACAGCAACAACAAGCTAGTGGCGGAGGATCAGCTGCGTCTGGAGTCGCATGTGCTGTGGCAGTAACTGCATACAGATAGTGAGTATTGGAAACATTGCTAGAACTAATTCTAATCTGTTTGTCTTGTGCTGTCGGATTTGTGGTGCAGTGCAATTTATTTGGTGGTCATTTTAGTTTTAACAGTTCTTCTGTTCGTAATAAATACCTTGAAATCCTAGCGTAATGGTACCATGTAATGTAATGGTAGCAGTGTTTTGAGTGCCGGCTATTCGGCGTGCGACAACTTGGCGTGAACGATTCGACGTTAAAAAACCAACTCTGGCCCGAACTCTAAGCCTAAACCTAAGCTTTACTGGAAAGTTGTCCTAATCTGAATCTCAAAGGCCAGTCGTAACGCCGAGTTGGCCCACGTCGTGTCGGTCACGCCAAAAAGTCCTGTTTCGTAATTCGCATTTTATAGGAATGATCGCAAAGATGGTTGACACTATTCAAGCATTCCTTGTACTGTATTTTTTGATACTTGAGTAGGGTACTACATCAACAACAAATACTCGTGTAATATTCCATAATATCTTGCCTTTTTTTTCGGGATGTGGGTGTCGATTACCCTCATTATTTGCTCACTTTCCTTGCATTGTGAAAAACGATAGTGATACTCGGCATAGCACATTAATGCACTGTTGTGTTAAGTAATTTCAATTGAAAATTCTCTTTTCTTTTAGTGTCAAAGGACAGAACGTCAACCAAGGAAAATTAGGAGTTGCTCTATTGCGCAATGTGGCGGAAAAAGATGTAAGTGGTTATATGTCTGAAATTCTTATCGTTGCTTGCGCTTCTTCATTAAAGCATGGATTCGCGGTTAGGGAGTGGCGGTACAGCTGGGCCTGGAAACGTAATTCCTCCGAATGCTACCTTGAAATTCAATGTGGGTAGTTAGCTATGTAAAATAACCATGAGATGGCCGAGAGAATTCAACGTTTGCTTGTTCATCGGTGACTCGAGTTTATTTCCGAGTCTGGTCACGAAGGACAGGCAGCTATTAATTAAAGCTGATAAAAGCTATCGAATCCATTTTGCAGCCATTCGATAAGTTGTAAAATAATTCCAATGTTTACACAGTGCACACATGAGTAGTAGTAATTGTGAATACGTGCAATTCCATTCTGCTTGTATTTCTGGTATCATGTTTTCTAGCATTTCTATTACAATTACACAAACATGTTTGAATGACTGATTTTTTGTTTTTAACACAAATAAACTACTGTACTGTACTTTTTAACACAAATAAAACTTCTGTGCTTACTGATGCTGAGCGAACTCTGCATAAAAACGTGTTACTTCGAAAAAGGTTCTTGTCACAAAAGCGCATACCGGTGCCGTATAGAGATTCTGGAGTACTTACTTAAAATGTTTTTGATTAAAAGTTTTCCTTTTTTTCCTTCCCAATTGTCTTTGATATGTCCTTATCATTTTCCTTTTTGTCTTGAGACAAAAGCAGTTTAGTCAGCGGCCATGCTTAACGCTAGCATGTTTCCGATTCCAGTTAAAACCTTCTGCTGCGGATTTCGTATATTTTAAACTATGATAGCATTCTGACCAGTGTGTATTTTGCTTCGACGCTTTTCAATGCTGTCCCGAAGTGGAAAATTTGCTCAAATTGAATGCGAGTATTTTTATTTTAGTGGATGTACTGACAAACTTTTACTTCTATTTGGCGTATAGTAATTTATTTTAATGCGATATTACAAAATGACATGTTTGACTGGCTTACATTATAACCTCTACGTTACTTTTACCTTATTATTTTAGTACAAAATCCTTATGTACGTCACCAAACAGCAACCAGTATCAACTACTCAGATCAATTCTGCTTTTCAATTTACTGTAAGTGTCGTTAGTTTGATTGTTTTTTTTTTTACGTAGATCTGTGGTTATGATGCAAGTTTTTTTCATTTATATACCCTGATATTATGTTTGGTAAAACCATGTTTTGATATTTTGCTGAAAAATTTAAGAGGTCAACTGTATTGGCTATTTTTTGCTTGTTTTGTAACGTGTCAAAAAGGCAGGGTTTTGCTATGCGTTTTTGTATGCAGAATGCAAATTGTGAAAAGACAAAAGCTACTGCGTTTGTTTTTAAAAGTGCTAACGATCTGTATGCTGAAGTCATGTGGAGTTGGCCATAATGGCACAGATCAGATTTTGAATCGTTGTAAGCAAAAGCAAAACTTCTTAATATGCAATTGCTAAAAATCGTGGACCAAACATAGCTTTATTTTGGAATCGAGTTAAGAACGTTGCAATTTTAAAAAATAGTGTTATTGCAGAACAGATTCAGATTTTATGTAAACTGGATAAATATTAGATTCAGGAAGTCAATAGTTTGAAATTTGTTCATCGCCCATAGCATTATATATACTGTAGATACTGCATGAAGTTTGACTTTGTTATGAAACAGGCAATCGAGTATATACATGTTTATAAAATTTTGAAGGTTTCATCATCATTGATTTGTATTTTTACCATATCTCAATTTCTGAAAACTCAAAGGCGCTGAAACTTTTTACACAAAGATTCCATCAATCTTAGGTTTTTTCCTCACCGCGGCCTCCTGACTCCTCTGATAAGCTCCATTGAGCGAAACAACTGTTACGAGGAGAGGTCTCGGAGAGCTTTTTGCGTGATTATTTTGTTTTAACTTGCCCTGAGTTAACATGTATCTACTCTTCAATTATACTGTTTAATCTGGAATCTTTGTATATTCCTTTCTTCCTGTGTTTTGTTTGCAACTCCTCATGTTTTTGAATTATGTTCGTGTTTCGTAGGTACAAGCAAACAATTATGCGAGTTTTAACGATGATCAAAAACAAACTTGGACTGTTCTATTTGCCAACACTGCACAGCTTCATGACTTTGCTAAGCAGGTAAAGATCAAAAATAGGCTTTCAATCAAAGAGGGATATCAAGACATACTGAATAAGCAACTGCTGATTCGGTTCATCTTCAACAAATAGTAGAAGTTAAATCGTTGTTTTGATACCAGTTTTTATTTGCGGTAGTAAGTGCAGCGTTCTGTAGGTAGGGAGGATCATTTTAAGCTAGGAGGCACGCTGCAGGGTATAAATCTTTGGTCGTTTAAATGGTTGAAATACTTCCAAACTTTCAACTTTGCTTGTTGAGTACGATAAGTATTTAGCCTCAGCATTGGTGGAGCTAGTTGGTGCTATTCCCTAAAATTTTAGTTGTTTAGCGCCTGGGCAACACAGCTCCGCAGAAACGTGGCAACGGTGGCGAGCCGTTGGCGACGCTGTGTCCGATTTGACCGGCCCGGGAATCGAACCCCAGACCTTCCGCACCGAGAGCAATGTGCTTATCAACTGAGCTTACCAATCGGTGTTGTTAATGTCCGTATCATTTTTCATGGTAAAAATTATGATAATCTTACGCCAGAGCAGTTTGCTTTTGACGTTTTGGGCTCGATTTTTGGCCCCGAAAAATGATTATATCCCCAGAATTCGTAAAAATTATGGAGAAAATAACTTCTTTTTGCTTATAGTTTTTACTGTTACAATTTGGACATCAATCTTTTTCTTTGAAAAGCCCTGCTCTAGAGAATAACTAATATTTTTTTTTAATATAGGTTTGTCTCGCCAAGTTTTTTACTAGTCCTCAGACTCCAAGTGCAAACACAGTTCAGGAGCTCGTGGAAGGTGATAAGCAGAATGTGACAGTTGAAACTGGTGATTCATTGGAAATGAAGTATAGTGGTTGGTTGGTCAACAAAGATGGTTCTCTCGGAAATATGTTTGATTCAAATCATAATTCGGAAAAGACATTTCGTTTCAAAATTGGCCGAGGAAAAGTAATAAAGGTAACCGAACAGGATTTTGTTGAACTCAAGAATACTCAAATAATGTCAACGACATGGCTCAAGCGGTAGCGCGCAAGTCACAGATCCTAATGTGATGGGTTCGATTCACGGCTGGAGCGGATCGCCTTTGACATGCATATTGAGGGCTGCCGAATCAAAAAAACGCAAATTCTCTTCGAAGCCTTTCTCTATCGCTGTTGATTTTTCAGTTCACTATTTTGAAATTATACTCCGTTATGGTTATGACGGAATTCAAAAAATTCGCTACTTGCACTGGTTGGTAGTCATGCTTTTTCATGTGAAATTACGCGGCAATGTACGACTGCCTGTTCTTGTGCTAACAGTAGCGCCATCCAGTAGCTTGCCGAAAGTTGTAATCGTTTCTACTCATAAATTTTAGATAAAATAAGCCTTCCTGCCATTCATAATTATTTCAAACAAAATTTGCTAAGTTTCCGTCACCTCAGCCATGTGGTTAAATATATAAGTCACTTTTGAAAAAGCGTCTCAGCTTTCTTTGCACTAGTAGTAACGGAAATATCAATTCAAGAATATGAATTGATATTTGTTTCATAACAAAGTTATCACGTTCACAGCGGATGGAAAAATCAGAACCCTAGGATGGTTGCAAGTATTTCACATTGATACAAGAGTTCAGAAAACTGTCTTGGAAAAATAATAGTCCGAAATTTTTACTTTAGCGAGGTTGCAAGTTGTTAAGCGTTGATAGAAATGTCACTCGCGAAAAATTTGGAGTGCACGACTACTCGGCGTGGAACATCTCCGCTTTGAGACACGTAACTCGAACACTCACCCCTTGGCATAAACTCTCACTCAACCCGAGCCTAAACCAAGCCCAAATGGTAATTTGAACGTTATTCCTAAATCAAATCCTAAAATTCTGATTCAACGCCAAGAAATCCTGTTCCGGATAATCTGTATCTTGGAATAGACTGTTGTAGTCACTTGACTTGGTTATTTTAGTAAAAATTGCTTAATGTTTCAGGGTTGGGATACAGGAATGATTGGTATGCGTAGTGGCGGGAAGAGATTTCTGATAATTCCTTCTCATCTTGCGTATGGGCAAAAAGCTGTCGGCAATAGAGTCCCTCCGGATTCAACTCTCGCGTTTGAAGTTGATTTGTTAAGAGTAAGTGACTTTCGGCAATATCAGAAGTCGAGACCGTATACATTGTTGATACAAGTTTTGAATTTGTATTGTTCCGGTCGGTTGGTGTGTGGTTAAAGACATCGTTATAGGTGCGGTGGGTCTGGGGTTCTATTCCTGGGCGGTTGAATCGGATACAGTGTCGCCAACTGCTCGCCATAGTTGCGACCTTTTTTTCGGAGTTGTGTTGCCAAGGCACGGAGATGAGCCCCGCCACTCGTTACACGCTTCGGCGTAATACCGCGAGTATAATGAAAGTTTGATTTTATACTTGCATTTGTACCATTAGCATGGTTTGCAAAACGCATTTTGTATCTGCGGTTGTATTAGTACTTTGCATTTATGCGCTTGAAAGTAAGCTTACTTAAGCTCAGTGGCGCACCCTGCGTAGCTTTGAAAATGTTGATACCTGTGTCAAGCTCTCCTTTTGTCTTTGAAGGTTAAACAGTCGAAGGATAATTCTTCAGTGAAAAGTGCTGAGTCGATTGAATCGATTCCTCAAGCAACTGTAGAGCAGAATCCTCCAAATCCAGGTAATTTAGTACTAGCAATTTTTAATGACAATACCGTTATCAGCTTACAGAAGAGTGCGTGTCTGTTCAGCGTGACCGACTCGGCATGGGATAACTTGGTGTTGATACACCCAACCGAGGCCCTAACTCAAACCTAATGTTAATGCGAAAACTTTTTTGAAGCCCAGTCGGCCACACTGTAAGATCCTGTCTCGCGTCGATGACGTTTAAAGTTTTACTATATTGATCTTCAATCCCGTGAAATATGTCTCACTGCTACGATGCGAGGCTTGTTGGTTCGATTCTTATATTCGGCGTAACGGCATACACGAAACTAGCTGCTGTAGCGATGTATGTTTTCTACTTTTTATCTCGTTTGAGAATGGCGTCTCGGCAGCTTATTTCAGATGGTTGCTCACAACTTGGTTAATTCTGTTACCAATTGCCTTACCCAAAACTTAACTTCACGTAAGAAGCCAAGCGCGATCATACTAATAACAAAACCTAGAACAGAATCAATCCCCCATCTTTTTTACTGCATATTGACTGCTAAACTATCCCACTAGTGCGAAACAGCGAGCAATTTTTCCATTTATCGTCATCTGGACTAAACCTTATGTTTTTCTGAGCAAGAATTTCTAAATATTCGTCCGTGCAAAAAATCCACTTGTAACTAATCCTTTGCTTTCTGGAGGTTTCGGTTTATTTATTAGCGGAGTTTTTCTTACGAATGGTGCTGATGCACTAAACTAAAGCATTTTATTTATTGCTTTAGCTGTTCTTCCTGCTACCCTAACTACTCTTACTCCGGAGAATACGTGAGTTGAGTTTGTTTTTCGATTTTTTTTATCGTCTGGCTAGAGCTCTTCAACTAGTTTCACACATGGGAGCGAAATTGGTATTTGCCAGGTTTCTAATTCAATACAATTCGTCAATAAAGAAATGATTTGAGAGCGCATATCAATGGATTTAAATTTGAAATAGTTTTCCAATTGTCCTGGCAGCAGATTTTGTAAACTCATTGTTTAATTTTTCTATTTCAATAATCATTGTTTGATTTTTCTATTTCAATAATTTTAATAATAGTTTTGTTTGCTTTTTTTTATGCACCAACGTTTTTCAGGTCAGAACCGGTGAAAGGACGCACAGCATCTTTACGAGACCAGCTATCAAACGTTAGTTGTGGTGTTTCTTTAGTAATTATCTTTCTTTGTACTGTTGGTTTGAGAGTAGCTGTTTTGTACTAGAATTACCCTGTTCACATGTCCATTGTCCACTGTAGACCCACACTCACTGGCTTTCTGCATCGCAATAAATTTATTGTGGTCCGGAAAACCCGTGCACTTTTGGCAGCACGTAAACAGAATTGTGGACACTAGACAGGGTAATTGCTTGCTTAAAAACGACGTTTCAGCGTTTTTTTCCTTCGCGGGCTTATCTCTTGTACTGGTGAGCTTAACTGTTCAGTAACTACTAACAAACTTATGCTTCCCTAGGTTAGTGTTATAGGTTAAATCACGTGATCTTGGTCCAATTTTCTTATTTGCAGTAAGTTTGCGGAGAATTAACCGTGCAATAACACCACTGGAATATTTTATTTTTTTTCTAGCTAACGCTTGTTGTGGCTAGGACTTCGTGATGTCACGTATGGGTTTAAGATGTCGTGTAGCGGGTTAGATTCACGGCTGTAGTTGTTTGCATTCGACACTTATTTTGGGTTACTGTCGAGTTGGACGATCAGGTTTTACCAATGTATATCACTGCTTTCTTTACTTTTCGGCATTTTGATTTGTAAAATTACCCTTAGTTTCTATGAACTTAAAAGTTAAGCAAAAAAGAACGATTCTCTTTTACTATACCAGTTATACCTACTTCACCGAGAATTTATCGTAAAACGACTCGGTGGCAATGGCACCAACAAACACACTTACAAATTAGCTTGTTAACCCAATGAAAAAATCAATTAAAATAAGAAATAAGATTACTCGCAAATTTATTGAAAAAGTGATTGTTTTGAATAAGAAAACCCTGACTCCCGATTTTATCGCTAAGCTTAGCTTAGCGTGCGACTCATTCGAAAGAGAATCTTTTTGTTAACTGTTTCCTAAAATTGTTTATTTGTGGAACGTAAGCTTATGATATTTCTCGCATGAAATGCATTAATTTCTACATTGTTACGATTATAGGCATCCAGTGATACTTCCAAAGCTGCTTTAGCATCGAGAATGGCTCGCATGGGTCAAGCAATGCTGCCTAACGTTGCCCCACAAGCAGATGTGCCTTCAATGTTGGATCAAGTGAATATGATGCCTGGAAATGTAAGAATATGTCTGTAGTAATTCTCAGATTGACCAGAAACATTTTCATTGGAATACACCCAGCAAAGTGCATCACCACAAGCTGAAATATCTATGTCAGTACATCCAATGACCTAAATATTAGATCATTCAATGACTAAATACGATGACCGTATTTATGTCATTGGATGGACATAGATATTTCAGCTTGTGGTAATGTACCTTCTGGGTGTGTTTCAGTAAAAAATCAGTTATTTAAAAATCCTAAATAACGTAACAAATTCTCAAGTTGCGTAAAAACATGTTTGCATAATTTTCTTCGGTTTTGATATACAAATTGACCCGACTGTGCGATTAGGAATGACAATCAATCACTACTTTTTTAAACGATAATGTTATGTCTGTCCATTTTGTATCCTGGTGGACTAATTGAGTAAACTTTTGCACACAAGCACTAAAAAGCTTTCTTTTGATATGATCACGAATTCAAAGGATAAATTTTTCGTAGTGTTGCCCTGTACGTTTAAAAGTACGCTTTGTGTTAAGAGCGCGTATTCGTTGCTGCGTTGCTTGAGCTTGTACCATGCCTACGCGATTTGGTTGGTATGAGGTTGCTTACTACACTTTCAGTTTGTCTAAGAACTTAAAGTCTAACCAAGTAATATAAATCATCGTCTTGCACTGAAAAAAGTCAAGATGCCAAAGTTATTTTTTTGAAATGACTGAGGAAAGAGTTTGCGAGAGCTTGCGACGATAAATGGACTTCATCTTGACATTTATTTTTTCACAGGAGCAGCCGGCAGCCATCAGTCCTAGTATTTCCCAACCTCTTTCCCGTTCTTCAACACCAGGCTACAATCCTACTCAGCAACCCGTAATGCAGCTACCACAGCAGAGTCCTCAAGTGGCTGCGCCTTATCAGGGACAACAGGTACCCCAACCTTCCCAATTTCAACCCCCACAAATGGGACTGTCTTCCCAGCCTCAAATGCACTCCTTGCAGCAGCAACAACAGTTTCAACCTCCACCTCAATCCTACAACTCTCCCCAGCATCATCAAAATATGCTCCAGAATCAAATGCAGCCAAACCAAAGTTTACAGGTATTTTTGTCAACTCCATTCATAGGTAGCAAATTACGTATTAGTAAGAGTGCACTTGTTGGGGTGCAATAGTAATCACGTATGTTAACATTATGTATGTACATTGTACAGTGAACGCACGGGTAATGCTGCAGGGGCATCGATTTGCGTGACCTCTTGGCATAACTTAAATTCCTTGAAAGAGAGGAGGCTACTTTTTGCCTGCCGATTCATTTCAAAAATAATCGTTTTCTCAAAACGAAGATTATTGACAATGACCAAAATTATTTCTCGAATGGTAAGAGGCTGAATTTAATACTGATTCAGAAACAGAGTATTGAAGAATCCTTACTGTCTGGGTGAATCGGAAAGGATTTTACATTACGGCATATAGCATAAATTTCCCTAATCCAATAATCTAATAATGATTTTTTTATACAAAATGCTATCAATCGTTTCCAACTTTATACTACGAATATCGTGTATATCTTTAGACTTACATGGAGCAACAGGCAATGCCGTCCCATGCCAGCAACGACCCACAATCGATGTACCACCCTGCCTACCGCCAAACTTTACAATATCCCCAACCTCAAGGATATGGTAAGTCATCAAAAACGTTATTTGGAGTGGTGCAAAATTTTCCTTATTTGTAATGGAAAAATGCCTTTTCCAGAAATCGTAATGCTGAATAGTTCTGCAATTAACACGTACGATGTTATTCGAGTCTCGTGGGTTGGGACAAAAATAACTTTGTTTTGCAGCTTTTGGGCATAAAGTGGTTTTTCAATACAGATCGTTATCTACCATGATATTTTACAGGTTCAGAGTTGATGCCTGTCTTGGTATCGGAAACAAGACAACAAAGCGCTGAAATGAGGTTACTACAAGAAAAAGTAGACAAGGTAGGAGTTTTGTTATACTGTCACCGTTTAAAACTCAATTTGTATTTCCATTTTCCTTTTTAAATCAGGTAGGGACTTCTGGCCCTTCGTAGTGACTTTTTCAGTGGAGCTGGAGCTGCTTCACTAGATGTAAAATTTTTGTTCATGTCAGTTTTCCTGCATATGACGAAAAAACGAAATTGTTACGCCGAAGGCTTTTAAGCTGTTGGTTTCCTAAAGAACGGACGTGTGAGCTGGGGATTGAGGAACCATGACCATTTAACCGGTATAACCTACTTAGGCTTTTGTTCAGCATTTCCAATTTCTTCTGGAAAACCCCAGCATCGTATGAAGTCCGCCACCATTAGGGTGTCCCGTTTTTACACTTTTTTTCGTGAACTCTTAGTTTATACGATTTACAGGGTGCAAATCGGCACAGAAAGCCATTGCGAAAAAAATTTTGAAAAATATTGAGTTCTTCATGCCCGGGGGAAACTTTGAAATATTTTGGTGGGTGAATGACGTAACTCGAAAAGCACACATGCTACACGACTGAATTTGATGTCAAACGATTCGGAAGACATGGTTTTCTATCTGTTTGTAATACATT
The DNA here is from genome assembly GCA_964006365.1 of Trididemnum miniatum. Taxonomy (NCBI): domain Eukaryota; kingdom Metazoa; phylum Chordata; class Ascidiacea; order Aplousobranchia; family Didemnidae; genus Trididemnum; species Trididemnum miniatum. The sequence continues at coordinate 17,995,838 of OZ023234.1, forward strand.
TTGATGCTCTATCTCGATGAGAAAACGACTTATTTAAAAAATTAAAATTAATGATTTGTGGATAGAAAAAAATCAAAAAATTCTAATGCACATCCATAAATCATAAGTCGTTTTCTGATCGAGATAGAGCATCAAAATGTATTACAAACAGATAAGGAAACCATGTCTTCCGAATCGTTTGACATCAAATTCAGTCGTGTAGCATGTGTGCTTTTCGAGTTACGTCATTTACCCCCCAAAATATTTCAAAGTTTCCCCCGGGCATGAAGAACTCAATATTTTTCAAAATTTTTTTCGCAATGGCTTTCTGTGCCGATTTGCACCCTGTGAATCGTATAAACTAAGAATTCGCGAAAAAAAGTGTAAAAACGGGACACCCTAGCCACCATTTTACCGATTGGTCACCTTTTTGGAAACGTTGAGCACTTTGCTATTTCAGTGTAAATCATTGTTGGAAATATTTTTTATGCTGTAGGTGTCTGGAATGGTAGAAGAAGTCAAGAAAATTACGGAAGACACTCAACTAAATCAACCAAAACTTTCTCCATCTCAGACACTTGATGCTGAAGTAATCATGCTGAACGTACAGAGGATTATGAAGGTTACTTGATTTAAATAAAGTTACTAAAACTTGTTCTCTTTTTCATTTCATGAAGCATTACTGCAAAGAATAGGATGTAAGTGAACGGTTGTGAATGTAAAATCACAGTTGAGTCGCTAGTGGTTGATCTTTTTTGCCGCCGGGTTTCCAAGGAACTTCGAGATAATTGCAATGATAATAAATTTCCTTGTAGTTTTATTGCAATTTCGTAGCGAGTCTTCAAATACTACCTAGGAATATTTTTAGTAATTCTATGTTCGCATTATTTGGCTTTCCTGCTAGTGTTGTTTCGTTATTGATTTTTTTGTGTCTTTTTGTTTTTTTTTGCATTTTTAATCACTGTATTGGATTGTTTACGTTTGTGTTTGTGTACAGGAAAACGAGCAGCTGAAGCAAACTGTTTCGGACAAAAATAAACAAATTGAACAACAAAACGGCAAAATTAGTGACCTTCTTCAACAAAATCAGAAGTAAGGTTTGGTTTGGAAAGACTGCCGCCGTGGCAACTGTGATAAGCAATACGCTGAATCGGTTTATTGCCAGAAAAGAAATCCTAGCTTTCATTCTGTTGTAAACAGCAGAGCACATTTGTTCAGCTCAATCTTTCTGCCACGATAAAGCGACGAAACAGTACTTTTTAATTCGGTATGTCTCGCTTTTTTTGCGCGTCCTCCAGATGGCGTAGAAGCTTCATCGGTACGCTCCTGTAGTGGCTGCCGATGCACTTTGGCAAACGGAAACCATTTGTCAAAGTTTACCTGCAGCCAATAAGGGGGCATGCAATAGTTGCAATGCCCATTACCCAACCCAATTGTTCATAAAGCCCTCTGGAAGCCATGCAGCAGAAAGAAAGGTGAGGGATGTTGGAGCCATTACTATTTTGTTATATTTTTTCTTTTGATAAAACTAATTTTTGTTAATTCGCAGTAGATCAGTGTATCAGCATTTACGTTAAATAATACTTATTACTTAGAGTAGAAATTTACGTTTTTTTTTAGCTTTGTTTGTAATGACGTATCAAAGATTTGACTACGAACTTGGGCAGGATTTAACGTGCAATCTTGGAACGATGGCTGTTTTAACAAGCACAATCCAATCTGCGCATTATATTGTTAACTTGAGTGTAGTTGGACTTGTTTTACTGGTTTTACTGTGCTAATGTGCTGTCGTTCCAACATACTACGTTGCAGTCGTTGCACTGCCAACCAGAGAGTTTTTGAATTTGTTTTATGTATCGGCAGGTACGTTGAGAAGAGCAACTTGATGTTGGAACAACGAAACGATTCTTTCAAAGAATCTTTTACTCAAAGTCAAGCTCGTTCGCTGCAATTAGAACAAGATAAAGTGGAACTGACGCAAAGGTTGAGGTAAAGTCGAAGTTACAATTACTTGGCAGTATTTGTGATGATCAAATCAAATCTTCATTACATTCGCGGTAATAGGCGGAAGTGTTTAACGAGTGGCTGGGTCCATCTTCCTGATTTAGCAACTGGGCAACAGAGCTATGAAGAAACGTCTCAGTGTTGGCAGCACTGTGTCCTGTTTGACCGACGCCTAACCAAGATCTACCGTACCTATAACGATGTCGTTATTTCTACACCCGCCGACCGTATCCATATTATTGCGTAATAAGTATGCTAGACTGAAACTATTTTCCTTGCTTTGGACAAAAAAATTAAGGGTGTTACGGGAAGCTGCTAAGTGATCTTGATTATTCGAAAATGTTAGTCAGATGCGTTTCAGTCTAGCCATGAGCCACAGCCGTGTCAAAAGTTCTTTTAAAGCTACCTATGTAAAACGTATGCGTTTAAATTGCAGCGTAAGCAAATTGTACAGTTATTTTCTTTGATGCCTGCTTTGTTAGCACATGCAGTATTAGTTCGTTTTTCGGGTGTAGCAAAAATTAAAGTTCGTGTGTTTTAATGAAGACTATTTATTTGCATTTACGCACAGTAAGTGTTGTCAAATTTAAAGGAGATACCGATGAAGTCAAACTAAGTTTTATTAGCCCTCATCGAGCTATTTATTCTTTAAATTTTTTTTTTCTATTTTTCCTACCAGTGATGCCACGTCGAAAGTATCTGAATTGACGTTGGAGATTACGAATTTGAAGCAGAAAGAAGGAGAATTGAAGCAAAAATTTAAGGAAATTTACATGAAAGAGAAGGAACGAGCTGAGGAGGCTGAAGAAAAAAATAAAGGTGAAAAATACAAAACTAAAACAAAATATGAAAAATAGAATGAATATTAGTATGTCATTGAACTGAATATATTTTAAAAAAAATTTAGTAGATTTTTTATGAAACTTTTTTATCAGAATTGGAAGAAAAATTGAGTGAAATCGAATTAAACCTTCAAACTGTGAGTTCAAGCGGTGCCAGCGCAAAATCAGAAGTTGATAAATTGAAGAAAGAAATTAATTCAATGAAGGAAAGTCGAGATAGTGACAAGCAGGTAAGTATCGACATAGAAATATTGCTTTTTATTCAAACTACAAAGTATGACCAAAAAAAAATAGTGGAATGGACTCCATGATCAACATTGTCATTACTTATATCTCCTGAATCTTCCCTCTGCCCCGGCAGCCAATATTCCCTGAAAAGAAAGTTTCTCCGGCGACATGCTTTCTCAGTTTGCATTTTTAGTTTAATAATCAGGCAAAAACTGACTTTCTGAGCTTATCGGCTTCAATGTTTTTGCTGACATAATCAAACATATTGGTTTTACTATTAACTCGTTTATTGTTGGTTGAAGTTTTTTGTACTTTTGCGAACAGACTCAAAACGAGAATTTTCCTAAACTTTACTCGTAGGAAATAAAACAATTACTTATTTCAGAATTATAAAGATTCACTCGCTCAATCATCTGATGAAAAATCTGCATTACTACAGCGTTTGAACGAATTACAATCGAAATTTGAAGCAAAATTAGAAGAAATGCAAGAAAGCAAGGAAACAGCCAGCTTACAAAGTAAACAACAAGATGATCAGGTGATTACTGTCAAAATGCTTTCAATTCAAGAGCAATAGCAGCAAGGTGTAATGTTTGGTAAATCTAGAGGACTAATGATAGTAGCACTTTTGTCTAGAAATTCGTTGGAATTGTAATATACCTGAAGTTATTTCATTCATTTTATTCTAATTCTTTTAAGCTACAGATATCTGAGTTACTGGCAACGACAGAAGATAAAGTTACTGCGAAACACCTTTATCTTACATTTCATTTTTGTTGTTTAGGTGTTGAATTTACGGGAGAAATTACTTGCAATGCAGACACGGTTAACAGAATCTCAAGAAAGTAACGAAACAAATGAACAAAAAATATCGTTATTCCAACAAAAGGTAATTTGAAGAAACTGCGTACTCTACTACAGAGTGGACCATTACTGGCAAAGCGACCCCTTCAAATAAGTACTATATTACTTGCACTGCACAATGCACATTGCACACATATGAGCATTGGAATGGGAAGGACAGGTGTACCTAGTTAACGTGTTATTTCTTAAATAAGTTACGGCTTCGAGTATATGGGGTATTTTTTAAAATTGGTCCTATGTCAGGTTAGTCCTAAAATAGTTGTTTCAGATGGTCAAGATTGTCTAACACCTTTTTCATTAATGTTTGTATTTAGTTTGCGCAAATGCGAACAGCTTACGAAGATCAAAAATCTAAACTTCAAGAAGCATTATCAGAAGTGGAAGAAACCTCCCAATACAAGGAAGCAGTAAGTTTATGCTGCATTTTGTTATTTTTTAAATTTTTTTCTTTGCTTAAATATGATTTTATCAACAGTATGGACGCTTGCGAGGACAAGCTGCGACCATGAAAGGAAAATATGAAGCAAAGATACTGGAATTAAAGGAAGAGTTGGAATCAAAGGAGGAGATAAGCGGAGGAAGTGGAGGAAAAAACGTTGTGGAAGAGGTGAGGAGATTGTTAGGAGTCGTTGTGGTAACAAGGGTGTCGTGTTGCGGCGTGCTTGATCGTAAGACTGTTTCTATTCTTATTTGAGCTTTGTTGTCACTTTTAGATAATTTTGTTTCAGCTCTTTCGCTTAAAGGGTAACTGAAGTACTGAATTATTTTTTCACTGAAGGTATCAAAAAATACGACGAATTCAAAAATGGCATTAAAAGCTTTTAAATGCTTTTCGTTACCAAAAAATCGGCGTTCCAAGTTATGAGACTGACATTATGAGTGTACACTTTACGCATTGACGCGTGCAAAAGTTACAGCTGCGATGTTCGTCAACCGAAATCTCTTTGTCTGACCAAAGGTCGAATATTGCAGCTGTAACCTCAGCACGCGTCAATGCGTAAAATGTACACTTGTATGTCTTCATATGAAATCTTGAACGCCGATTTTTCGTTAACTAAAACCATGTAAAAACTTTTAATGCCATTTTTGAATTCGACGATTCGTCGTATTTTTTCATACCTTCAGTAAAAAAATATTTTTGTACTTCAGTTCCCCTTTAAAAGCAATTGCACCAGCAAGCCCATATCTCAGTTTTGAGAAAGATTAAAATTCTATGAGAAGACTCTGACGTAACCTCAGCTTGTAAACAGTTCGGGCTTGTTTTTAAAGCTTCGCACAACTTCATAGCAACTCATCTAGTGATGCTGGTAGTGAATATTTCGCAATTCTCCGCCATGCCAAATACCAAACTATTTTTTGATCCAGATAAGTATTATTCTTTGATTTGAGTAAACACAGCTATCCGTTGCATATTTTCAAGGTTATTCAAAGGTCTGATATAATCCGAATAACTGTTTTGGATAAAATCCAAATTCATTTATTCACAGCGCAGCGTAGTGTTATTTCAAAAATGTGCAATGTCTGGTGATATTTGGTGTGAGTTTTAGCTTGCAAAGTTCAGTTATGCAAATTGCGCTTTTGCAAGTTTTGACTTTTTTGCAACTTTTTTTTAGGTGAAGAAAATTATGAACGTAATATTCCAACGTGCTCGCACCCAAATAAATATACAAGAACAATATGCTGGTGCTGATGTCTTGAAAATTCTAATGGATATAATAAAGGTACATAAGTTTGTTTTGAGGCAAACTAGAAATCAAAGTCGGTTTTCTAGAATTAAAATAATCGCACATTTCTTTGCTTTGGGTCCCTGGGCACCTATATTTTCGTTTAAAAAAAACTGCGGTGCAGACTCTTTTCCATACTCTGCCTTCTTATGATGTGCGTTATTGCAGCTTCTTTGTGCCGGGTTCGGTTCGCGATTGGCGCTCATTTCACAACTCCCTCATTGCATTGTCGAATTTTTATTTCAATACGGTTCAAAACTTAGGGGTGTTTTGTTTACCTACGTTTGACGTTGACTGTTTGTACCAAATAACCAAGGAGGAAAAGGACGTTATTCGTTAATGTTCTATTGCGAATTTTTACAGCTTGGTGCTGGAGCTGAAATAATTTATTTGCGGCAACGATCACACACAAGTATGTCAGCTACTAGCTGTCATTTAGTGCAGGGTTTTGATATTGACGTTGGTATAGTTTAGTGTAATCACTTCATGATTTCCTTAATTTCATTATCACTGATTTCAACTTTTTTAGAAAACCACATTGTCCCTGATCCAAAACCAGTCCCAAGAAAAAGAAGACGAATCTGCATCGGATGAAGATGAAGGTTCTCCTGATCCTCCTGTGGAAGTTGAAGAGAATAGAAGAACGTCTGCTAAAAGTAATGAATCCGTGAAAGATGCTGATGCTAATGAAGACGATGACGAAGAACAGGAAGTTGTGGTTGCTTCTCCAAATGAGGAGGAGGCACCATGCGATGGTGCTGATAGTACGTCCCAAGGTGCTACGGAAAATAAAGAACCAGTTGCTCCAATTTTAGCGACGGAGCAGGAAGAAAGCAATGCGGATGCTGAAGATGCTCCGAAAGATGCGAAAGAGCTTCCTGTTGCTGAAGCATCTGAGAAGAAAGAGGATCCACCAGAGTTGGTGAATGAGAATAATACCACCACAGATAATGAGGAGGAAGAAGCTGAAACTGAGGGTAACATCGCTAAAACGCAAGAAGTCCAAGAAGCTGATTCTCCTATAGAAAACGAGGACTCGGCCGGAGATTTTGTTGTGGTTGCACAAACTGAAAACAAGTCTAATGTCGATGGTGAGTATTAGGATACAAATGCTTTGTAGGAAACTGGTGCTCGGAAAACTATCGTTTTTACATTGCGTATTTTGTCGTTGCCAGGGCGGTGACTAAACTCAACTTAACTCGAGCTGGATTGTCCTCATTTCTTAATGTATTGTACATGCTCAACGCTTGGCTTAACTTTGAGCATTATTTTACCTTCAATAAGGTTTGACCGACAGTTTAATTCCAATGAGCCGGGTGTGAAGCGGACACTTTCAGAACTATCTGAGTTGCTCTTCATGAGGTTGGTTGCCTTTCGTGATAGACTAAAAATTTGTGTTAGCATCGAGCTTGTTTGAATTGTTTCTAATATCACGAAATCTGAAAGTGGACTGTCTGCGTTTAAAAGAGAAGTGCCTTTTTTTTCTACACGAAAAGGCTAATTGTCTCTCGTTCCTAAACCTTTGTTGCTCGTTTGAAACTACGCCATGCTTTCTAAAATGTGTTTCAACAGATCCCGAGACGACTGAACAAGAAGGTGCAAACAAGACGGAAGAGAAGTTGGATGAAACTGTAGATGAAAAGTAGGTGATTTTGCAAATACGTGATTACTGATTAAGTGTGGCTCAATGTGCTTGCTGCTTCGGGAAGAGGTTAACTATTTTTTGAACAGCCTGTACTTTTAGTTTAACGTGGCAATGCCTTGCCTGTCTCTTTTAGACGCGTATTGATAAGGGTCGTATTTAGTACTAGACAAAAATCTGAGTTGTCAAGATGCTGAGATGCCACTAGTATTGTTTCAATGTTATCATTACACTCAGATCATTGTCTCCTCCGGCTGCAAAACCCGCGAGAAACATTTCTACCGAAAGTTTATCTTCTTTATCAGAAGATCGGAAGCCTCCTCCTTTATTTGATGAGGATAGTGATGGGGATGATCTCGATTGGCTTAGTTAATTTTGATAATATGTCTTTATTTTTTTCTGTATTTTAATCTTTACATGATTTAAGTATTATAATTTTCATTATTTTTTATTCAACATCATATTCACGATTTTTGTATTAACTAGGCTTTTTTTTTTTGTATTCTGCTGCATTGCCGCTTCTAATTGCTTTGGTAAAGTTTTGCCATTGACATGTAAGCATTATGATTTACAGCAATGTTATTTGTGACGCAATCATAAAGTAATTGAAAGTAGCAAAAAGCGTGATGTATTTAGAGGAAATCGTACTTCGTTGAACTGGCAATTTTGTAATTTTAGTTGCGCAAATGCGGCATGTAATGCATTCCATTTGAATTTTCATCTGTGATTTTCAAATCCAGATCCAAATACAAGATATTATTAGGGCCTGTAATCCTCATTTTTTTGCTTACGATATCACTGTCGATCTTGTCAATTTAAAATTTGTCTATAAACGACATTTCAGTCATTACTGATAGATCCATCAAAGGCAGCTCTAGTTCTTCCAAATTGTGTTTCAAGTCGCAGCATTCACCGAAATGCTGAATCGAGTGCGTAACTGTCTAGGATTGCGGCAGTGGCTTTGCTGCTATGTATTGAAACATAATTGTTACGTTCATAGTTCTGTTTGTTCTGTTTTTTTTTTGTAGCTATTTTCGGCAACATGTGGTTAAAACTTGTTGGCGTCAAAAGAGTTACGAAAGTCTGTCTGCGTTTCACTTACTATTTGTGGTTTTTGGCATGGCACCAGTATAGCTTACTTACAAACGAAACTTGAGAGCTTGGATGAGAGAGCTTACTGAAGCTTACTATGTTACGCTGGGACAAAAATTTTGTTAAAATGCGAAATCAAACAGTTGTACTGTGAACACATTCACAATATCATAGGTCAAGGAAACACATTTTCAAACTATTAGTGAAATTTCTTATACGAATATATGGTTTACATTGAAATACATGTTCCCAACATGTGGGTCGCGACCCCCAATGGGGTCGCGGGGTACTTCAAAGGGGTCGCTAATACCGGTAGTACTAGGTACCGGTCCGCTAGTAGTACCCGTATGCGCCTTGTGGCGTCTCACTTTTTTAATTGCTTTGTAACACAACATTATTGCATCAGAATACAATAAGATTTCTACGGGACGAAAACAGCTTCAGGAGGAAAAACTTACTGTGGCTTCACTTTTCCTCTTTATTGCATCAGTATGCGTCAACTGTGATATAATTTACAATGACCACGTGACTGTAGGATTGAGTGTGTAGTAGCTAGCTGCAAAATGAAATCTTAACGAAGTAGCCCAGTATTACTTAATTATTATGACAAAGATCAGTCAGGCAGCTTGCAAATCTATTAACAAATTTCGCGATTAGGTGCACGCCCACAAGGTCATCCACCGCATTGATTTGTCGATAAATGCAAGAAAAACATTTTAGTGCTTATTTTCTGATTATGCATTGAGGAAAGAATATAAGTGGGGGGTCGCGTTATCTACAAAAATTTTTAAAAGGGGTCGCCTGGACATAAAGGTGGGGAACCACTGGTTTACAATAAGTGTAGCATGTTAATTGTTTAATTCACACAATGCCTAGAGCTTACAACTATGTGTTGTCACTATCCTAACAACTTGGTCTTATTCGTCTCTACTAAATCTTTTTGCATTGTAGGTTTTGGTAACTTTAGCTTATAATTCGCATATTCATCATTGAAGTTTATTTACTTTTAATTCAAAGTCTACCGGAAATTTGTGCCGATTACCTCATTTAAACGAAAGTAGAGACAACAAAAATTGTTCAAGAAAACTTCAGTTTAAACGTCACATTGCTGAATTTGCATTTGCAATTCGACTACAACTGTCTTCAAATGTAATGCTTTTTTCGAAAAGGTGACTTTCAATTTGATTTTAAGGATGAAAAATAAAACCACAGTATTTCTCAAAAGTGAACGTTTGCACTGCTGATAGTGACAGCTGAATCTATGTCAGACATGGGCAAACTAAGGCCCGCCGATTCTTTTGTTCTGGCCCGCCGGCACTTACATAAACTTAAACTCCCACCGTGAATTGAGCGGAAGACTTTCTTTTTTTTTCCTTTAGAGATAATGGATGGCAGTGATTTTCAAAAAAATAAGCCACAACGGTGCGAAATTGGAATAAAAAACGAGGTGAAAACCTTTCATTTTGGAGATCACATTCGTACAAGGACCGTGATCTCCAAAAAAAGGTCTTCACCTTGTTTTCCAATCAGCGTGCGGCCTGCGGCTTCAACAATTTTTCCAAATCTGGCCCTTGGTGTGAAAAGCTTGCCCACCCCTGATCTATGTTGTCGAAACGTATAGTTTAGAGAAATGTTGTGGCCTTATTTCGTCTTTATCTATTTTCGTCGCATATTTATTGTATTCCAATTTCATTTTGTTTCTAAAACCTGTTATAGTCTAAGTTACTTTTGTGAAGCGATTTTCCGTTGAAAATTAAAAAAAACGTCTGCTAATTGTAGGGTTATTACTATTGCATCGACTTTACCATTGTTTATAACTGTTTAAGTACTAATTTCACTAAGCAAATACCAACGTCCATTTATTCGCTGCAGCTAGCCACAGTGGTGTGTGTAGTTTTTGTGTACTGGCCTAATGTGATTTCGTTTTAGCATTTACAGTAGTCGTGTTGATTTATCGAGATTTTTGCTTAGTTGATGATCCTCAAAAGTGCAATAAAAATGGAAATGACTTCGTATGATTTCTGGCGTGGTGCCTGAAAGTTGATTCGCTTTTCTCTGTCACGTTGAGAATTTAAATGTTGAAGCTACCAGCAGTCATGTCTCATGCATTACACATGACTAGTTGCTACTAATTGCCAATGCTCTGATGGGACTGGTGTCATACTAGGGCACAGTTTTCAGAAAAGAAGCTTACACAACTAACTGGTTTTACATAAACGGCGGCAAATTATAGTTGGATCGTCTGAATTTCTTCACAGACTTTAGCTCTATTAATCTAATAAGGGGAATGGGAATAGATTCTGAAAAAAAACAAAGCATTCTTTGATAGCCAGATGTGCTGTTTCACGAGTTCCTTCATCGCTCGGAATATCAAAGGTTCAAAACAAGTTTGAATCAACTTCATGGCAGCGTGAAAGTTACATCAACGCCGCCGCCTAAATCAAATCGACAACAAATCAATTTACACCTTCGTATTTTCTTTCATGCGTATGGTTGGTTCTCATCGAGCGCAGTAACGGCAAAATCCGTTGCGGTCAGCGGCAAACGGCAGCGTAATTATGTTCTATGTTCACGCGCTGTTTGTCACACTGAACGCGCCCCGCAGCAGCAGCTCAACGCGCTCCGCCGTCGACTGTTAGATTAGAAATTCCGCTACCGTCAACGGAAAAAGTTCAAATTTTTTAACTTCGATTTTTTAACGCGGAGACTTCGAAGTTTTACCGTTGACTGAAAACACGTTCCGCTCGCCGTGGAATTTGACATGTTTTTCCGTTTCCGTTGACCGCGACGGATTTTACCATTACCTAGTTACAGTGATGGGCACGATAAACCTTTTTGTACTAAAGCGATAACGAATATCGATAACTTCAAAAAAGCCCTGGGCGATTCCGATAAATCTCAATTTCTTAAAGCGATATCGATAAATTATCGCCGATAAATTTTTCCAATAAGTGTTGAGGTAAATTTTCGATGTTTGACGAACATTTTTTTTTGCAAATCATAGCCTATTGCAAAAATGTTTTTCAGGATTTTTCAAAAAGAAAGAGAGCAGTTCACGGACTCTGCTATGGCATTTAACAAAACAAGAGATTTTTTTAAAATTGCAACAAGATTTAATGAACACCGTGTATTTTTTCCATATTATATCCAACTTATTAACTTTGTAGTTTGAACATTGTGTGCGTAAACAATCGTTTATCGCGATAATTTATCGGCGATAACAAAATATATTACAAAAGCGATATCGGTAATCGATAAATCAAAACTGTTTTGAGCGATAACGATAATCGGTAATGAATTATCGCGATAAATGCCCATATCTGCCTGGTTACCGCGCTCAATGTGAATCAACCATTAGAACACCGTAGCGCGCAAGATTTTGTCCTATGCCAGATATCTATGGGGCGCCGTTTGGAAAAAAACTATTCGTTTTGTGAACCATGTTTTTTGAGCTTATTTAGACCATAGTTTGTCCGATATGTATATTGGAAATGTCCTACTTATATATCGGACAAAATGTACTCTAAGTCGGACCAAAATACACGCGCAAAATAAGTCGGACAAAATCGTTTTTTCCAAACGGCGCTCCATAGATATCCCTTTCCTTGTCCTCCCTGTGAGAAACGCTTTCAATCAGACGCATACAACCATAAATCAATTCACACCTTCCTACTTTCTTTAATGTCATATACTGAAAGCATGATTTTTTTCGGGCGCGTTGAGAATGACCCGTGCAAGTTGACAAGACAAGGCAAGTTCGTTTACTTCGCCGTAACTGCAATTAAATTTAGCAAGGTATTAGAATTAAACAATAATAATGGCCAGGAAGCACTGTAGAACCATTAGGTTTTCAAATCGAGGTGCCCCCTGACTGGAATGTACGTATTGCATAAGGACAAGCCAGCCTAAGTGCGCGAAAATCAGAAGATGAAATTGGGTTATGATTTTTACAGAAAAGAGGAAAAGAAAATGAATACACTACATATAAGCACATTGAAAAATAAGCGAAAACAGAATAAACAGAAAACAAGGAAAATTTCGATTCATGTAAGCCTACAGTAAATCGGTAATATTGAATTTAGTAACTTGCAACAATGTAGTTTTTATAAACCTTTTTGAAAACTATGAAGTGCATTTTCTTCACATTTTTATCATGTTCGTTCCATAGCTTAGTGCCTCTGCGTAAAATGTGATTTTGACCAAGTGATTTTGAAAACCGAGGTACGAAATATAAAATTTCTTTAGATCTTCTTGTATTATGATCATGAATTTGTTAAATTTTTGTAAAGTTTTCATAAATTCCCGATGGCAACTGGTCGTGTACGAGCAGACAATGTTACTGTCCGATGGGCAAGTGGCTGAAAAAGTTAATTCCGAACACTGGGTATCATCAGACGACAGGTTTCTGTTCTCCATCCACCGCGGTAACCAAGACACAGCATTACCAAAATTTATGAACTCGAATTGCACGCTTGAATGGCGTCAGTCTGTTGCACAGTTAATAGCGCTTTTGTCGTTCTTTAGCAATTAGTTAATCCCAACGACGGCGGAAGAATTTCTAAAGTGGGGGGGGGCAAAAGCAATGACCAGATTTTCTTCGCCCACAACCCATATTTTAGCCTGCCCACATGTGACATGTCCAATTTATATGGGCTTCAGACACACGGTTCTTGCTTCTATACAGGGGCGTAACAAGGGTGGCGGTCCACCCTGGGCAGCACGCCCGAGGGGCGGCATTTTTGGATAAGCTTTATGTAATTTTTTTCCTAATTATTTTGAACAACCATTATTTATTTGCGATATCGCTTATTTGCTAATCGTAAATCATCTTCTGTGTTGCCCAACGCCCAGGCGCAAAGTTGCTGAAATGGGCCCACCATCTCGATTACGCTTCCGTGTATTACCGCGAGTTTAATAAAGATTTGATTTTAATGTTTAAGTTATTATGTCACAATTGCGTACTGCTTTCTTCTTCGTCTTTGCATTATTTCAATCGCTCACACTCAGCAAGCCTCTGCTTTTAGGCATAAGCAGCGGATATATTTTGGCAATGTCCATGGAGACTGTATCACTGCACAGGGGCGCACCCAGCATATTTTAAAGGGGAAGGGGTCTAAAAAATCCTCGATCTCGCACTCAGGAGCGGATCCAAAAAATTTTCGTGGGGGGGGGGTGAAATTTTAAATTAGGTTGAATGTTAACTAAATACAAAGACGTTAGACCCAAAAAAGGCGTGAAAAGCCCTTTGAAAAATGTTTTCATATCTGTGGCGTATTCAAGAAATTTTGTCAGGGAGGGTACACCAAATTTTGATATATTTTCAAGCGTAGTTTTTTTCCGGCAAAACGATTTTGAAGTATACTGAGAATAAAGAAGATTCTACGGGGGTCCGGGGGCATGCTCCCCAGGAATGAAATTTAACTCGCAACTTTCTGCTCTGCACGCACCAAACCGATAGCCACTATTAACTAGTAACTGCTGTAGGGTAACGGTCAAAAAGTAGTATCTTGTAGTCAAATTATATACTTTTGGGTTCCCTGGAATTTTATCTAGTGACTTGTTAAAATTGTTGTCGTGTTTTAAAGACAAGAAAAGAAAGAGACCAGGAGGGGTCCATGTCTGCCCCCTCTTCTACCCCAGAAAAAAATTAACGAATTTGCATGATTTACAAAAATGGTCCTCAGCAGAAGTGGGGAGACTAGTCTCTCTCATTCCCCCCCTTGGCACCGCCACTGGCTGGTGGGGGGATGCATCCGCCCCTGCCCATACTGAAAGCAATGTCTCTTACCACTTCGCCAACCAGCCGATTTAGCTTCAGTATGATGTGGGACAAATTCTGTCACGGCTGTGTTGAAATAACAGCGCGTAGACCTACTGCACTTGCACAGTTTGGCACTTCACTTTAAAAACAAGAGTTCGGCATCCAGGGGGGGTTGAGGGGTCGACACCCCCCTGAGTGCGCCACTTTCACTGCATGCCCTTTTTCGATAAAAAAGTGTGCCAAAACGAGTGTTTTTTTATGTGAAAACCGTAAAAATTTGTTGGCGGCAGAGGGCTACGCCCCCAAACCCTTTGACCTCCGGCGGCTGGGGGTTTCATCCCCACACCCCCGGTTGTGGCCCCCCTTTGCCAAATCCTGGGTGCGCCACTGATACTGCATATTATTTTTGCGTATTATTCTTGTGTTGAGTGTGCGGAAATGAAAAACACTGACTAACTAAGCCGATTAATACACACTATCCAAATAATTGCTGTAGTTTGCGAGTCAGCGCGCTTTTAATTGACGCATATTTTGTCATGAAGAATAGATGATCGCATTTGAAGCCGATTAATGCTTAAAAAATAATTGCTTATTTGGGGACGGCAATTTCTTGAACCGCTCCGGGCGGCAGAAATTTTAGCTACGCTACTGCTTCTATAGGTTCTGTATCACAATTAAATTTTTGATAACAACTAAAGAGCAGCGTCCTTCCTGGCCTACCGGACGGGAAGTCATGACGACTTCCTCTTGTTGGGTCAGAGGCTATAACAGCACTCCATCACCAACAGTGCAAAGCACTCCAGTAAATCGTACTGTAGAGCGAGACAGCGCTGTTTCTGGCTATTAGCCTTCATCAGCCGCCCTCAGGTAAGAAACATTCATCTTCCAGGACGAATGATCTTGCCAGGATCACTCATCCCTTCGAATAAATATTTCTTAAAGAATTTAACCTTTGTGGTACGCATATCCACTCGTGTGGCTACGTCACCATTCCAGTCAAACTCTTTACGTGGCCAGGTTGAAGAGCAAACAACTAAAGAGCAGCGTCCTTCCCGTCCGGTAGGCCAGGAAGGACGCTGCTCTTTAGTTGTTTGCTCTTCACCCTGGCCACGTAAAGAGTTTGACTGGAATGGTGACGTAGCCACACGAGTGGATATGCGTACCACAAAGGTTAAATTCTTTAAGAAATATTTATTCGAAGGGATGAGTGATCCTGGCAAGATCATTCGTCCTGGAAGATGAATGTTTCTTACCTGAGGGCGGCTGATGAAGGCTAATAGCCAGAAACAGCGCTGTCTCGCTCTACGGTAAATTTTTGATGTTACCATCACTTTTTTAAGTTATGACATCAAAAATCTAACTGTGATGCAGAAACTAGAAGCAAGAACCGTGGGTCTAAAGCCCACATAAATTGGACATGCGGATTGTGGACAGGGTAATTGTGTAGCTAAAGATTATTGTTTTAGCAACCGCAACAACTACTGTAGATACCATATCCTTCCGTAAAGCCTCTATTTGAGCGCCAATGTAGGGGAAAGATAGAAACATAGAGCGCACACTCTAATTGAACACCACCTGTAATGCCACTACAGGGGAAGGTGTTGAAAATGATGAGGACGGCTACTCAGGGACGTGTCACCTGATTTTGCGCATTGAATTTGTGATTGCTTATCAGTAATTGTGTTACGGTAGATGCTTTTTTTTCTTTAAAGGTTAAATGTTAACTCTGTCATAAGTTTTTTCTTTTCATTAATTAAATCTATCTTCCCAAAATTCTGACCAGCTAGTCAAAAAATATAGCACCATCCTCTAACTCAGAGGTGACGAACATGCGGCCCGCGAAACAATTTCCTGTGGCCCGCGAACATTTTGGCGAGACCAGTACTTTTAAACATTTTTTTCCCGTCTAATCTTTGCGATGCGATACCAAAAGCTGAGCCCCTGATTTAATCAAGCGCGTATCACACAGTAATTATATAAACGCTCAATACAAGTCATCTGTTTCAGGATTCAGCAGTTCATCCATTGTTATGAAATAATAATAACATAACTCGAGTCCGTTGCAGCTTCAGCATAGTGCACCAGTTTACGAGTAACTATTCGAGCCAGAGCTTAGCTTGCCTTACAGTAGTAGGATTTATGTGAGTTTGCGGAAATGAATTGGTGAGGTGGCAGTACCATTTATCATATGCAAATTTTACTGCTTTCTTAAGGTATTTGTTATTCTGTTTTTTAATCAATATTTAATTAGCCGCTTGTCTTCACCGATGTCTTCAGCGAAAAAACGAAATACTGTAGATGAAAAAAGAGTATTTCAAAAAGATTGGACCGATATCCGATATGTATATGACCAGGAGCGTATTCAGAGGAGGGCCATTGTGCCATCCTTCCCCCTTTTTGACTCTGCCTTTTAGTAAAAAAAGAACAAAACTAATGGTGCCAAGTGACTGAAATATGCCAGACTCTTTTGATGGTTTCTGTAGCTTATGGCCAGTGGCTAATCCAAGGGTTAGAATGAGAGGTATGCATCCTCCCATCAGCCATTTTCAAAATAGTTTTTGATGTATACAATTTTTCCATAACTTCGAACCTCTTCGAGAGCGATAAGCCTTACGCCTTAAGCACGCATAATCGAAAATGTGCGCGCCAAATGCATCATATTTGGCAAAGCACTCAGAATCAGGGTCAAAAAATTTAAACAAAATTTGCCTGAGAATTATTCAAAAAGCACTACAAATAGCCATTACAGCATCTAAATTTTCAAAAATTTTCCGAGAGAGCATGCCACCGGACCCTCCAAGAGCTTTTCTTGTTTCTCAATCATTTTCAAATTTGTTCTGCCGAAAAAAACGCTTTAAAGAAATATGGAAATTATGGCTTCCCCCTTTGAAAATTTCTCGCTACGCCACTGTTTATGACTAAAAAGTTATGCGGCCCGCTTGCTTATTGGTAAGTAACAAAGTGGCCCGCGACCGCAAATAGGTTCGTCACCTCTGCTCTAACTGAACATCTCCAATAGAACGCCGCAATAGGAGAAGAGAAGGAACAAAAAATAGAGTGCTGTGGCCGTCTGGCGCTCAAGTAGAGGTTTCACGGTATGTCACGTAGCCTAAACGATCACGGAAACAACGAGAGCGGTAAGATTTTTTGGAGCATACGAAAAGATAAAATTGGGATGATCAGTAACTCAAATCCAATTAACGGTATTTTTAGCTACGCCACTGCTTCTACGCCGATAAGGTGATGCATAGAGAAATAGTAGAACTTCATAAATAGCATCGCTGCACGTAAAACAGCGTTTTAATTGCTTTCTCTGACTAGAAAAAGCAATTTTGTTGGCAAAGGAATTGCTAGGATTAGCGCTGCACAACGAAACAAAATGAATTACAAAATTTAAATTCATTCAAAAAAAGTTAAAAACCAGGCTATGTTTCGGTCATGTAACTATGTTTCAGTTACAGAAACTAGACTATGTTTCGGTTATGAAACAAGAATATCGATCCCAATGCTGCTACTTGAATGTATTTGATAAAATGAGCTCTAAGCACTTAGACCCATAGCTTGTAACTAAACGCTCAAAACTTCATTATCTAGATTGGTTTTGACACATTGCGCATTAGCAATGTCTTACATTACGTTAAGTGTCTGTATGTTTTTTAGATTTTTCCTGAAAAAGATTTCTTCTATCAATTAGACCTGTGATCTAATTCGATTATGTAATGTACAATGAAAGCGATTGTATAATGTATAATTCGATTACATAATGTATAATGAAACGAGTAATCTAATTCGATTGTACGTTATATAATGAGACTTGCATAATGAGAGCGAAATCGGTCATGGATTACTTTTTCTAACCGCTGCAACATTAGCCTATTAATAATGTTGTTTTTGTTTTTCTTGGAATTAATCTATCAAACTCCATTCGTCTGTTCTTTACTTTTTCTCTTTTGCAACTGCTATCCTTTTCACTGTACTGAATGCCCAAACGCCAGACCGAGTAATTTTATTGTGTGGTTTTTGATATGGTCTTCTCTGATTGCTATCACTGATGAGGGACGTAATCCCGAAACAGACTGGCTCAGGTCTTATCTTGTATAAAAACTGGGCTATAGATATTTTGCATAGTCCGCCGCTTTTATTTTATGACAGCTGCTTATTTTGTCGATTTTGAAGGTTAATTGTTAACGTCAAAATTAAGTCTGAAAAGAGCAAAGCTCCCACCTCCCCAAGGATTAATTAGCCCCCTCCCTCGCATTATGAAAAACTACACTGCAAATACAGTAGACTACATTTCTTTTGAGTGATTGTCTGCAAAGTCAGGCAGATACAGCGGCATATCACATTGGTGGAGGAGCCTAATTTTGAGTTTAGTAGCTATTGTCTACTATAAACGACACTTACGGCAATTACTGTACCTCGCCTCGTGTCAAAACGTACAGTAAAATGTTTTTTCCATACTGAAAGCTGAGATCAGTGATTCTTAATCTTTTTTGAGCCGTAGCCCCTTGACTCTACCTCTAAAAGACCGTGGCCCCTATAGTGGGCAAGTTTAAAAGTCCCGGTCTGTTATAATTCATTAATGATTCCTACCATCGTGGCTCCCAAGAGAACACTCTGTGCTCCTTTTGGGGGGCCAAGGGCCTCGGTTAATAAGTTAAGAACTCCTGGCTTAGATGCTACCAATTACTGGTTTGCCTTTTACATGTTAAGATGCTCAATTTGACATTTACAAGCCGCAAGTTGATTTATTTTTTGCTATAAAAAGATTACACTTTTTCTGTTCCCCCCACCCCACAAACAAAATTTTAAAACATTTCTGGATTTAAGCTTTTTCCTGGGTTTCAATTTCGATGGTAGGCCTATTAAGTTTCAAATACATTTATGCAGAGGTATTTTTGTAGAAATAAACGCGTGAATTAGGTCTCCCAGCCCCCCCCGAAAAATGAAAAAATGGGGGGCCAGGGCCCCCCGGTCCCCCTTACGGTTCCACCACCTACCTATGTGAAACTTGCCTTGCGCCATTGATCGGCTCTACACGTTTATATGAATGCACTTCACAGACATAATAACCCACGCAGTTTATAGACAAATTTATTTTTCATTGAACTATAATCGGTATCAATTAATATTATGACTTACTCGAGGAAGAGCAGAAATAAGCTGCGATTTCCCTCCTAGTGACGTCATGGCCTGAACGTTTACTATTGTAGGAAAATCACGACTCGAATAATTAACATGTTGAAGTGCTTAACATGCAGCAGTGGACTTCAAAAAATCAAATCTTCATTATACTCGCCGTATTACGCCGAAGCGTGTGACGAGTTGCGGGGCTCATCTCCACGGCTTAGCGCTTGGACAACACAGCTCCAAAGAAACGTAGCAACTATGGCAAGCCGTAGGCGACACTGGGTCCGATTTGACCGGCCCGGGATTCGAACCCCTGACCTGCGGCACCGATAGCGAGCGCTTAGCAACAGACTTAAAAATTTGTAAACTGTGCAAATGCACAGCCCCAGGGACTTAACCAGAAGAGGGGTAAGCAAAGGGGGCATTTTTGTCACCAAATACCTTTTTTAGAGACCGACTATCGAAAGCCTTTTTTTTCAGTTTTTCGAGATCGGCCATTGAAGACCGTGTTTTGTGATCGGCTGGCGGGAAGTACTGTTTTTTTCCTAAAATTTCTGGCTTGCTACGCCACTGCGTACAACCCGCATTCGTCAGCGACATGGCCTAACGGTACCGCTCGCATGTGACAGGTCATACGTGACGGGTTCGACACGAGGCTGCAGCCGATCGCATTTGAGATATTTACCGGTCGGCTGTTGAGTCGAATAGCGCAAGCTCACTTTGCAGTTTCCCTCAATCACTGTTGAATTTTCAGTTCAATATAATTTGAAAATAACCTCAAGCATTCATTGTTATTTTATGTAAAAATGATCTATCGCGTTAAAGAACCTCCCCACGTGACTGCTTTATTGCGCTGAAATATTCAAAACTGATAATTTGCTTTATGCTTTTACTTTGCTCAGGGCTCGGCCACCCTTGAGCAAGGCCTTCAATATTGATAGCGTTTGCTTTACAAAGAAAAGCGACACCGCTTTTAGCGTTTATTTGCTTCGAAACAAGCTCCTAAAATATCTTTCTGCTGTGGTTGTTGGCAGCAGTAACTACAGTCAACAGTCAACACCCACCTGTCTTAGCGCTGCGCGATTTTGAACCAGTTCGTTGGCAGACCTACGCATAAGCATAAGGTTTATTAAATTGATTGTCACGCATAAACGGACAAGCAAGATGACATTTCCGATTAAATGAAGAAAAAATCAGCTACACCACGCTCATCAATTGTCTGGCTGGCTCAGTTATTCGAAGCAAGTCCGTCATGAACGAATGGTCGTGTAGTAGACTTGTGCTTAAAGATTTTAGTGTTATCTAGTCAGGTTATGCAACGCAGCTTAACTATGCCAGAGACCTTAGCTGATCAGGAATACGAACAAAAATTTGTTAATGAACTTTTCGAAAGCCATTGCCGACTCAGCAAGCGAAAACAAATAGAAACAGATTCAGTTTATTATAGCAGCCCCGAGGAACAACAGATGGTTTGTTTCGAGTTGTTCGCGCTGTTTTTCAAGTTGTGCAGGGTACATCTTAGCGGTAGACAAAAACCAAACCAAATGTTACAGTTCTTAACGTAATGTATAGTGCATACTTCTGAATCTTAACGACTGCAATCAACAACAAAAGTTGAGAATGTTGGTCGGTTAAATAATTTGCGTAGATCTTCGCAATATGAAATTGTTACTCGTTTTGCAACTACAATAAAAAGCGGCTTTAAAAAAACTCAAGTCATATTCCAAATACACTTATGTGCTTAATCGACGTGATTTAAAGCGTAGCCTAGTCTTTTAATGATTTAAAGCTACTACTATGCGACTATTGTTTTAGAACCGTAATTTCATAATCTATAGATTTAAATAGCTTGATTGTCGTTGTTACAAAAGGATTTTTCGAAAATTTATTGCGCAGTTTACGATAATTAAAAAGAAATTTTTGATTGCGTTATTTTTTTAAGGAGCGATAAACCTATAATTTTTCACTTTGGCTTAAAAAATAGCAAAAAATCATGTTTTCTGACGACGTTGCATTTATTTCCTACGTCTTCGTTTAAAAGTTGTTGCAGCTTTTTGACCACCTTGGTATGGAGGTGCCACACTATCGGATTTTCGTTGGCAATGAAAAAAAAAATCAAACAGCTTTTATTTTATGCAAACGCCAAAAAACTAACAAAAAATAAATAAATAAATATAAAAAGACATCAACTCTGAAAAAAAAAATTTTAGCTACAAATGAGTTTTTTTATAGTTGTTGTCTTTTTATATATTTTTTTACGGATTCACTATGTCAGTGACGGAATTTCATGTTTTTTTTTTTTTGAACATCTGCAGTAGCGGAGTAACCCACCGATAATTCAATGATCTGCTGACTGGCCTGCCAACTGATGAACTCGAAAATACTTCAGCTTTCGGCACTGGCTCTACAGTTGCACCAAAAGCACCTTACTTAAATGCAATATAATATATGTGTAGGACGTAGTCTAACGTTGAAATCTTAGGCATATATAACGGCTCTACATCTTATTTTACAATGTCGTGTTCTGTTTTGTTCTCGTTAACAACAAAATAAACTAGATTTGTAGGCCTACTCGGTTAACATCACGTCTCTCATGTGCGAAAGTGATTGACGTAATTTTCTTAGAGGACCAGCTATTTTTAGAAGCTCGATATCTTCTGAATTAGCCTATAAAAATGTACCGGATCAACGCGAAAAAATTTTTAAAAATTATCTCAAGTAGTTTCTTTCATAAAATAAACAACGATTTGAGTTTATTGCCGCTTTAAGCTTCATGTGATTACTACTACGGACCAATTGGCGTGGCGCTCAGTTCTCTACATAAATACAGTAGAATACAAAAGAATAATAATAAAAGTATAAAATAATCAAAATAAACCTGCCATACTAAAAAGTAGAAACCGCGATTTCAACAATCAGATGTAGGCAGTGTAATCACGAGGTGAGGAAATTTTGCGCTGCTTTTGCCTCACTAGTTGCAGGGTTCAAAAGAGTTTAATCATGTTCCACTGTTAAACCGCGTGATTTCGAGACAATCACAAAAATAAATAGCCCATAGAGAAGCAACACTGACTTTCTTTCCATAAAGAACAATTATTTTCAATCACATTTTCTTTTTTATAAGTTTTGACAACTATGTCATCTGATAAGAAATGGATATGCAACTTGTCATGGGGTGCATCTAGAGTATCTGCTATACATAGGATAACTGTTTTTGAAAAAATTGAACGGTGGTTGACACACAAACATGTTCTTAAATCGTTCTGTGAACGAAAATTTGAACCCAAATAACGAGCACTTTTGATCCACTGCAACATGTATAAATGTGGCTGCATTCCATGAATAGGCACAGGAGTAGCTAGGATTTTCAATTGGTGGGGGGGGCTAAAGTTTAAAAAATCTTTCCCAACAGCACAAACCGATCCAGAAAATTTTGGTGGGGTGATGCAGATTTGAATTAGGTTGAGTGTTAACTAATAAAAAGTCACCACGTCAGCAGGCCGTAGTTTAAACTGCGTAAGTATGTTTTGACATGTCTTTCCTGTTCAAAATACCTAAATGGAAGACATTTGAGCATGTTTTAGCGTATGGTAAGCCTACCCATAAAGTTCCACATACACTCATGCAGAGGTATTATTGTAGAAATAAACGCGCTAATTATGCCCCCCCCCAGGCTCTCCTGAAAAAAAGTGGATGGAGCCAGAGCCCCTCGCTTCCGCCACCAAAGCCAGTATCAATACATGGCGTTCTACAAACCGGGTTACACATAAACTGACCACATAACGTTTTTCTTCTTCTTAACTAAAAACTTCTTTGATGCTGCACTTCTATAACGCTGTTTTCTTCGTACTGGCCTTAGACATTTTATCCACTTTTCGTGCAACGTTTTCAGGATTTTGTACTGCTGAAACTTTTACAGCTGCAGAGGCATTCAAATTTAAGCGATGCTTAGCACAGTGAAAATAATATGCCTACAGAGATTCATTTTGAACAACTGAAGTGACGTCAGACCGTTCTCTTGGCATTGCGGCTGCGCCATGACAACTCTGGCCAACGTAAAAAGCAAAGTTGAATAGTATTTCTCCTTAGTAAGCCCACTTAGTAAAAGCCCAGCAAGAAAGCAATCACGCAATGACAAGTAGGCTATTTATCATAATTTCCAAGATCCTTGTTTTTGTCCAGGATGGATTGGGGGGTCGGACATGGCCCTCGTGACCCCCTGGCTACGCCTTTGTGTATTGGAGAAGAATTCTCACAAGCATCGTCTGAGTTGATTTTACAAATGCATCAGGGCATAATAAAAATCGTACAGCCACAATTGTGTCTCATGCTTTTCCGCTTTCGTAGCAATTATTGTAAAAATAACAAAACTGTTTTCCTGCCCGACAGTCGTATGGTACGGTACCAAATAAGTTATTTTCTACAAGTTATGTAAACTAAAATTGAAATTTTGGTTTTAAAGTAAATATTTTTGTGAGTTGAGGTAAATCCCCAAAATATTAATATCATAATTAATTATGTGAACGTTTTGAACAGATGTTCGATAAAAATGTTCGCCATATCGCTATCGGGAGCTAGAATTAGGTGTATTACGTAAGCGATGTGCGTGTCATCCATTCGCACTTTTTCCAATTTGCTGCGATAAGCATGTAAACCTAAAATATTCGTAATGTATAAATTGGAAAATTATTTTGTGGGAGAATTGTTTCATAGAGCAATAAAATAAAAAACAATTTGGGCAGAAAAAATAGCCACAGTAAAACTCGAAACTGGAAGTTTTGACGACATTGATTCAAATGTCATCATCAGCAGTGTAAGCTACTGTAGGCAGTACAAAACTTGAGCACTTTCAGTTTTGTGCTGCCTTGTTTACACTGCTTAAGACGACAGCTGAATCAATGTTGTCGAAACGTTCAGTTTTGAGATTTTTTGTGTTTTTAATTTCTTGCTATTTTCGCTCATATTTATGGTATTCTGAAGTACTCTGGGCAGTTTTGATTTTCTTTAACAACTGTAATCGACAAACAGGATATCCCATGGACTACAGCACTTAAAACAAATTTTACTAGTATTTTAAAAATTGCTACCAATGCAGAGCGGTATTTTTGCACTTTCTAAGGAAGAGCGAGTTGAAGCTGGTGGAAGAAAGTAGAGAAGTCAGTCGCAGAGCTCCCAAAAAATTGTGTTTTAGCTGAGAAGGTGGAGGTTGAAAAGTGGAAGTTTCTTTAAATAAAATATAACTTATTTTGTCTAGATTTGAATGCGTTTTTTTTACTTTACCAAGACAAAAAATTAATTCAGTTTGCAATTACAGAACTTTTAACTAACACATTTGTTATTAGCAATTAGCAAAGTGTAGTACAGTTGTTTGTCATTACTTTTTATTACAAATTTCAATCATGGAGTCTATGTCTACATTTCTTCTTGGTTCTCCTGGAGCTATAGTTTTATTTTCTGGCTGCATCGTTGCAATTGTATTACCCCTGGTAGCTTTTATGATTTTTGCTATAAACAGGTATGGCTTGTTGGTTTTTGCAAGTATATAAGTATATTGATTTTGTTCGCCGGCGCCGCCGAGTTGGGAGCATTCGCCTTGGAAGCTGGTAGACTGGGTTCTATTCTCAGTCGGGTCAAACCAAAGACTTGAAAACTGGTATCAGCTGTTACACTTGCTAAACGCTCAGCAATTAAGTGTAGCGCGGAGGATGAAATGAACAAAGAATAAAATACGTCAGTGAATTCTTGACAAAACTTAGTCCTGGCGTTAAAGGACCTTAGTAGTTAAAAAGCGCCGTAAAATCACACAACATTTCGTTTTTGCAATCTTTTCTGTCAATATGTCAGATCAGTTTTGATTAGCTGCTGAGTGACTAGATCAAAAGGGAAAGTTGGAGGTATGAGATAAGCACTTGCGGAGAAGAAAAAGGTGTAATGAACGTAACCTCAATTACGTTGATTAAAAAATTGTGTTTGGTGGTTTTTGAACTGAAGTAGCAGCTCATAAGAAGGATGACAACTTTGCCAAGCTGGACCAGCCAGTATAACGAATAGTGAAATTTAATCGTGTTATAAAAGTACGATAATGGTCCGTGATTTTTTAAGAAAATTTTTTGAAGCTGCTGATGTCGTGATCAGCTTGTTTTTTGAAAACTGAGTAGGCCTACGACGTTCAAATATTTTTTGTGGAAGAGTATCGTTGATATTCTGGGGCTATAACAAATTTTTGGAAAAGACGAAGCTTCACAAAGCTGCGTATATCATAGGGAAGGGGTATATTTAGTGATAAAGTAGTGTGAATTATCAGTGGTATGCAGTGACGAGACGATTTTGTTCAAAAAAATGAAAGCTTTTAGGAATTAGGTGTCATTACCCCTCCCTGGCTCTCCAGTTTACTCCATTACTAGTTATACCAACGGATGACTTAGTCTGGATAACAAATTGATCATTGAATTTTAGATCTATGAGGGTGAAGCGGCAACACATAATTTCCATCAACATATGTTTGTCTCTGCTGATCCTTTATGTGGGCTTTCTCATTTCTCTGGTTGCATCAGACCGTAAAAGTGATTTCAGTAACAGTGCTTCAGCCTCTTGCTTTGCAGGTAAGCTGTAGTGGTGTGCAATTTTGTGTGAAGTCTTTATTTGTCTTGTGATAGTAAAAGACGTTTTGGCAATTCCATGATCTTTCAACAAAGTTGAACATGCAAAAGTAGAGAAGGGTCGCAAGACAGTTGTTTAAAATTACATGTCTCGCGTTCATATCCACATTTAGGCAAAGCTGTCACCGGTATTTGGCATAAAAACGCAATCTGCCGGGAAAATTTTGGTCAGTTACGTACGGACTTATTGTAAAGTATTTCCCGATCTGCGTATGTAGATGTATTTTTTACGCAAGAACGACCTACACATAATGTTTTTTTTCTTATATCCTATTATCTTCATATGTTTTGTAGCTGAAGCTACAAATTATTTAAATCAATGCAATCAAGTTATGGAAGTGGTAATTATCGGACCAATTACGGAAAACTATTTTGGTCAAATGAGATCATTTACTTTAAAACTCAAACTTATTTGGATTGGTCTGTTTAACTTTTCAATGAGCTGCTTTTCTATTAGGTTTTGAAGAAACTGCTCAACAATAAAGTGTAGGAAAAGAATTAAAACAAATGGAATATAACTTTTAGATTTTTGATATCTGCTGATAAAATGCAGTTGCATTGGGAATGGGAAGAATTAGCAACTTTAGCTTTTGCTTAGGTTGAGCATTATGAAGCTATGGACAAATTTGTGTGTGATGATTGCCGTTGTGAAGTAGATTGGTTTGGAAGAGTCGGCGTCAGGAAATAACTACACGCGCGTAGCCAATAAAAAATTGAGGACCAAAAGATGGGATAGCCTATTATTTTTAACGACCTCATTTTTGCTGTATGTGCTAACGCAAAAGCTTTAAAATTTTCGGGGGTTGGCAATGCTACGCTCCTACACTGTCTACCAAAAGATGACTATCAGTCTATTTTTAAATCGCGGCGTGTTTGTTAGGTGCACTTTTTGTCTTGCTGGGATGGTTTTGTCTGCATTTTTGGATTTTAACAAACTGGATTTATCTGAGTTTTACCATTCAGCAACGAGTGTCTCGACATATTTCTCACTTTTTCATCAAATCAACGATTCCTACTTATGGTAAGCAAAAATTTTAAAATTAATGATCTCCAAACCGCGAGCGTCATGTTTTTAGCCTTTAATTCGCATGCCTGTGCTTTGCCCCGCTAATGACCGCTGTGTTTTACGGCATATAGGTTCTAGATTCACTAGAAAAGCTAATTACGGAATAGCTAGAGGTTAAATATGTCAAAGTGGTGTTTATCTGTACCTGGCATAGAATACCAGTAGTTATGGAGTCGACTGAAACGTACGAAACACCCGCAATTGCATTATGATCAAGCGAAGGCTACGAAGCTAGGTTTTGAGCAAGTTCAGCGCATTTCATACTTCTAGTGGCAGAAACACATAGAGGTTGTGAAACCAGTGAAGTATCCTGCAGCACATTCTGAAAAAAAACCCTGGTGACTATGTTTCGCCCGCGTAGAATAGTATCGCCGGCAACTATACTGTACTTGCGAACTCCGAATAGGCACCAACCAAGAAAGAATTCTCTGTTATGTCGTGGGGATCACTCCAAACATAGCTCTAAAGGGCTGTCAACTTCTTAAGGAGTTTAACGTAGTACTAATGAATAAAGGTGGTGCAATTGCAGTGGTGTAAAGTAACGAAGTAGTTTTACTTAAGTAGACTACTTAAGTATTATTGCTTGATAGCCAGTACTTACTTAAGTAATTTAAATTTCGACTACTTCTACTTTTACTTACGTAGTTCAATCAGAAAGTAACGCTGCTTAAGTGGCTTTAAAACTGATAAGTAGTTAATATTAAGCAATGTATCACGCAAATGATAAATAATCATGCTTGATAATAAAATTGGCTCCATTGGTATTAGGTGTATTGTAAGTTTTACAGTTTCGTGATATTAAGTAGTCTTGTGTTGTTTGTGTTTGGCGTGGACAATGAGGTTGCATTTTGAAGATCATGACACACTTCACTTTTTTATTTTCGTCAAATAAATGTGCTAATTATTCTACATATACTTAAGCATCGGCAAAATATATGTCAAGTTTGGAAGTGAGCAAATTATCTTTTGTCAAAGCTCAGCTTTATGGCCTTAGTTTTGCAAACGCTACTTTTTACTTAAATAGCTTCAAATTGCTGGTACTTTTTACTTTTACATCCCATACTTTCGACTCTACTTCAAGTAGTTTCCGCCATCAATAACAATACTTTTACTTTAGTAAATTTCTTGTCTACTTTTTACACCACTGCGCAATATGTCGCTGGCGCTGTATTATTCCCCATCTACGGATGAGTGTTGATAGGATAACCAACAGGCACTGTGGTCTGAAGCATAACGATCGAAAACCTAGTGTTTCTCAGCTTATTTCGATAGCGTAGTGAAAGACAAATAATTAAGTGGACAAATTTCGGAGCAATAAACCAGCAGCTTCTCGTAAAAGCATATTTGTATGCTTTGCTTTCGAAACGTTATATGACGTCACGGCTACAAAAATTCTCTTGTTGATTTATTTAATTAAGACAATATTGAAAATCGATTTTCGCTTATTGAAAGAAGACTACGAGCTATTAATCAATATGTTTTGTGTTTATAGGCAGTGCCTTGCTTTTTTTCGTTGTCATTGCTTCTATGGATGCAGGCCAAAGCGCAGACAAAGTGGAATTGGTTAATACTAGATTGTAAGTGCCTTTTATACAAATACCATTTCGTTTTGTCGTTTTGTTTCTGTTCATAAGTTGATTTGCATTGACGAGTGATATAAGCTGTATGAACATTTGCCAAAACGTTTAATGCTGATATAGTAAACGTTTAAAAACAAAACCTTTCGTAGCTTCTTGCTTTTTATGGCTCGTTTAACGTCAAGGTAGATCTGCTTCACTCACTAGGGTTTCTGGTATTTTTAATTCCATTGCGACACACATTGACGACATGAAATCTACTATAGTATTCTTCGTTGAGTTAAGTACAATTCTAGTCCTCTTCCTTAATTTCTTAAAAGCTATTCGATATGATGTATCTGCTACAGTCGGTGTAGCGCGTGTTTTTTGCTATGTGGTATTGGTACCAGTACTGCGTAGCCTACTGTTAATATGGTTGTGTATTAACTAACGTCTGCAATAAACCAAGCCATTGCGCGTTCAAATAGCCTATTATTTTGATTGGCGCTTCAAAACTTACAGTATTTTTTTAATCTCTAGCTGTTGGTTTGACCTGAAGCTTGAAAAAGGTCTTGAATGGGTATTTTTTCTTGCTACCATTCTCAATGCTATCGGTGTTGGATGTTGTGCTGCATTTTGCATGGTTAAATTCACTTGCAAGAAGAACAAGAATGCAACAGCCGCTAGATTAAGAGTAAGTTTTAACAAAGATTTTTAAATAGGCTAATGCATCTTTGATTTGTCTGCAGCAAGCGGTGGCTTCTATGCAAATAAATACGGTACCGGTAGTGCTTTTTACTTGCTTTTCCACTTTTTAGTGCAAATCCAATAGTATGTTGTCCATTTGTACAAAAGTCAGTTTTAATTTCAAATAAAATAAAGTCAAAAAGCAAATTGCGGCCTCATAACCAGAATAAATATATATATATATACATTTTTTTTTCAGAAAAACAAGATAGCAACAATTCGCTTAACCATGTTGACGTTGGTTGTCGTTTTAACTTCAGCTTTGCAACTAAGCTGGTGGTTACATTTTAGCAGGGATGAAAATTGGCAGGAGGATGAAAATGCAGGAAATTACGAGACTAAAGTTCAGCGGGTAAGCTACCTCAATATGAGCGTAGGCATTTGCTTTCCTGGCACCTAACCCAACTGTCAAGATACGGTTACTGCTTCCTGTCCGGCATGTGTTATTATACAATTCAAACCTATAATAACCCAACAAATACTAATTTTGGATTCAAAAGTTCCGTTTATAAGACGAATAGCGAAGCGCCTATATCCTAAACATAGCATCTAATTTGAGCTAGAAACTTGAAATTTTGCATTGTGGGAATTGGGAAGACTGATTAAGTTTTCAAAATTTTGTGTCGCCGAATAGCATATTTTGTGAACTTGATTCTCGAGAATAACCGGCCGTCAGCTCAGTTGCTTGGCGCGCAGGCTATCTGTGCGGGAGGTCAGGGGTTCGATTCCCGGGCCAGTCAAATTGGACACAGTGTTGCCAACGGCTCGCTACCACTGCGACGTTTCTTCGGAGCTGTGTGGCCCAGGCGCTTAGTTGCGGAGATGGGCCCCGCCACTCGTTACACGCTTCGACGTACTGCCGCGAGTATAATGAAGGTTTGATTTGATTCTCGAGAATACACTGTAATCCTAGAATTCTGTATCAGAATTTGCGCTAAGGCTATTAAAATAACATTTATCGTCTCATCATGAAGTAAAGTTTGTTTCAAAACATGCCCTCAGCTCTTGTCTTGAACCCCGTTTTTGCTGAAAAAAGCTATTTAAGAGTTTCGAGGTCAGGGGTGTATTAACGGGGGGGAGTATTGCGTCATGCTCCTCCTTTTGACTTTGCATTTTAGTAAAAAAAAAACAAATGTTGCTACGTGACTCAAATATACAGACTTTTGACGACTTTTGCAGTTTATGACCCTCCTTGGGTACAGAAAGTTCTTTATTTTAATTATGTTTTTGTTACTTGTCTGGTCCACAACGGGGTTGTTCTAGTTTAATTTAAGTTTCTCTTTATAAGCTAACATGTGGTCGACTAATGACTAGACTACAACGTCTGCCACCAGCAAATTTAACTTATTGATAACTTTTAACTGAGAATAACAAGGCTGGCCAAATTTTAAATAAAACAAAATTATAATCTGTTCAACACGAATTTTGAAACATGTACGTTTAATGCTTAAGTTGCAATAAACATGTTACCAACACTTTTTGGGAGAGAAGTCTCTTCCCTGGACTCTGAACATCATTGATTACTGTAGAATGTCCGTTTTAATACTTTTTTGCGTAGAGTTGTTGAAAATTTTAAAAGTCGTACAAATCATGAAAACCAAAAATCGGAATTTTAAGACTAACGTTGTGTAGGCCTAACTGAGATGGTAAAAGAAGTTTCTGTTACACCAAGAAATAACTGAGGTTATTTTTAAATTCTATCGAACTGAAATTTGAGCAGTAATTCAGGCGACTGCGAAGTGAGCGTGCGCTCTTCGAGTCAGCAGCCACCCGGTATTATGTCCAATACGATCGGCTCCAGCTGTGAATCGAACCCGTCACGTAGGATCTGTATCTGCTCGCGGTCTCGCCAGACCATTTCGCTGAATAATAAATGTCGCATGCTCAGATTGACGTCAACTTCTCTTGGCTCAAGATCCTTCATGGTATTTTCATCGCTGTTGAAGGAATCTCCGTTGTTCTATATTTGGTCATGCCTACTGACAATTTTCAAAGTATTTTGGCATACTGCACTGCTATGATTAAAGTAAGTAGAACACCAGCTGGTACGTTTTTTGGCTTAGTTTTAACTTAACCGTTACTTAACCTAATAGGCCTACTACTCAATGTATCGGTAACATTAGGCCGATTTGTCTCTAAGTAGTTAGCAAATGTGGTAAATAAAGTGATAGCTGTACTACTGATAGTCCATAATTAAAGTTTGATGGTTTGTTTAATGATTTTAGGATTGCCTATTGTTTTTTCCGACTCCCTTCCCATTTTTTGGAGAAAAAATCTATTTAAGTCAAAATTTTAACTTGGCAAATATGGCGTTACATGATTAAAACCTTGAAATATTTAACAACGATATTGCTAAGAAAAAGCAATTTGTGTTTCTAAAGTTTTTGAACAGATCTTGTGCTTTTTTTTATCGCTTTTTTGGGTACCGGGCCGTGCTTTCACGTTACCTTTATTACTTTCACCTTTGCCTTCCTTAAATGCTTTGCAGCTTGCAACAAGCTCATTGCAGACATAGATAGTTTGTTAAGCCAAGGAATTTTTTTAGAGTAATATTCTTCAGCTTAGTTCAAAGTTGTGAATAGAAGCCTACACCTTGAAAGTGCCTTGTTACCACACAGTCATCGCGATTGTGAACTTTTTTGCAATGAGCAATATTGCAAGATATTTTTGTGGGTGGCGTTTGTACACTAAATTACTCATTTTTTGTGACGTGGTTATACAGATAAGCATGATTCAAGTATAGTGGAAACTTTTGAAGTTAGTGCTTTCATTGTTATGAATTAAAGCATATGCGTAGGTTTGTTATGAAAAAAAAGCTCTAAAACTCAGTCTTGTTAACGACATGGCTTGGTACTGCCGCGCGATGATCACAGATCCTCTGTGTCGGGTTTGATTCGCGGCTGGAATGGGTCGCGTTTAATATGCGTGGGTACTTGCAGACTCGAACAGCGTTATTACTGTTTAAATTTTTAGTCTCCCGCAATTGCTGTTGAAATTTCTGTTCAACAACTTAAAGTAGCCTCAATTGTTAAGAAAAAAAGGTTGATTTAAACGGAAGCTCTGATATGTTTTTGTTAACCCAAACATTCATTGCTATAACTACGTTTAAAGTAAAATCAATTTTTAAACCAATTGTTTCGTTTTTTCAGTGCCAAGACCCAACCACTGTTCAACATCACAATGTGCGCAGTACGTTGCGCAGTAACAAACAGGTGGACAACAATAATGTGATCGACGTCAGAACAAGTATGTCATCGGAGGATCGACCCAAATACGAACCTCGTGATGACGTGTCTCAAAATGACGTATTCGTTGCGTCAACCAAAGCTTCAAATCTTTCGTTGACCGCGACTCCGACTGAAAAACGGCGATCCAAATCCAGAGTGAGTTTAAGCAAATGTGGCTTTATACTTCGGCGAAGTTGAGATTGGAAAAGCGATTATAAGATTGGCAGCGCGTAACAGAGGTCGACACTTTCAATCTCAACGTTTGTAGTAAACAAACTCCGATCTCAATTTTGCATTAGTGGTTTTAATTCCTTTCAATGAAAGGTGTAGGTTATCATATATTAGTTGGCAGTAGAAGCGTTAGTTTAAAAATCTACTCTCAAAAACTGTGGAAGAAGCCTGCATGATCTTATAATGGTATTTTTTTGTACGTAGGCTTAATAAATGATTGTTTAAACTGTTTTGCACAAAAAAGTCAAACATAATCATAAAAGCGTAAATGACTTCACTAACCCCGACAAAAGTGTAATCTTTTTACACAAAAAAGGTGTTATTCGTTCAAATACGAGTTTTTATAGAACTACTGTACATACAAAATACTGTTAGATTGGAAATTGCATATTTTCCACAAAAACATTTCTTCAGAACCAGCCATGTTTGCATTTTTTTATATATGCAAGCTGTCGTGGTTTGTGAAAAAATCTTTTCTAGCCCAAAATATTCTCGCTTCGTCTTCACAAAACGTGTTTCCAATAATTTTATGCAAATTCAGACACTAATGTGTCTATTTTTGAGTGTGTATCCATCCATTAACAGAACTAGATGAAACGAAGATGCCATTCGTGATTGCGTTTGTTAAATTAAATTCAACCAACACCAGAGTTTACGAATACGTGAAGTCACATTTATTTTTGTTTTTTTTCTAACGCAAAAGCTTCGTTCAGCCAAAAAGTAATTGAGCAAGAAGCTGTTTCTATCGGTATTTTTAATGCAATATTTTTTATGGCATAGTCACCAATCAGTTCTTTTCGTGAATTCAAAACTATAGACTACAGTTATAAGTTCGCCCCAGTTCATGTTAAAATTGTAGCCTTAAGGTTGCTATCAAGGTTTTCTTGTAAACAGTTTAATACACACATATTTTGCATTGAAGCTGAGGCTAGCTTAAATGCCTTAATTACTGCATCTGCTCGTACAAATATTCAACTTTTTTGTGTATTCATGACCCTAAATAAAGTGGTCGTTGTCCACCATCTGGGTTCAATTTGATCCTATCAATGTCTCTGTTTTGATGAAGTTGAAATGTCTACGCCACGCGCAAGAACTCCAGTAGCAGATCGTGGGTCACTTAAATGTAATAAACTTGGCACAAAAATCATTCCTAGTTATTTAAGTTCCTTGCACAGGAAAACTTGAGTGACCCTTTTTGTGAGTTTTCTTATGCATTTTTTCTCTTGTATGACATGAACTTTATGACTGGGGTTGGCTTTCTGCCATTTTAAAGGGTCACACTACCTTATATATTGCATGAAGCACATTGCCCTGATATGATCTGAGCAACCCAGTCTAAACTTTTGGCTTTGATTGTCGCATACTTGTCTTTTACGGGGTAATGGGGTTATGTGTCAAAATCCAATTATTTTTACCTATTCTTTAATGGATTTGTTTATTGGATTTTTTGAATAAACAGGTTAATTCAGTTCCATCTTGAAAATTTGAACTGCGAAGATACTAGCTTTAAAACTTTTCACCAAACCAAAGCATTACTTCCAGAGTCCTTTCT
This sequence comes from Trididemnum miniatum, assembly GCA_964006365.1. NCBI lineage: Eukaryota > Metazoa > Chordata > Ascidiacea > Aplousobranchia > Didemnidae > Trididemnum > Trididemnum miniatum. The sequence continues at coordinate 18,030,142 of OZ023234.1, forward strand.
TGTTATTCATTCAGGCTCTTTATTATTTCAGACAATCAGAGGGAAGGCAGTGAAATTAAATTGTAGTAGCTCAGGTGGCCCAGTGAAAAGAGCGTCTGCTTTTGAAGCTGTAGACTCGAGTTCGCTTCCGAGTCGTGTCGAATCAATAACTTTAAAATTAGTGTTTACTGTTTTCTTGTTAGATACTTAGCATTAAAGGGACCGGGTGGAGATTAAGTCTGCAAGTTTACTTGTTGCGCCTTTGGGAAAGGCACTTAGCGGGATTGCGCAATCTTTGTGGGGTAGACAGGTGGTCGACAACTCCAAAGCGAGCTCGTTATAGCGTTTGGATCGCTTTTTCGTGGTAGGAGGATGAATGCAACTAAATATAAAATAGTAACATAGTTAAATTGGTCATAGAACATAAAATCTTGAGAATATACTTTTGCGAACAATTAGGCACGTATAATATTGTGGTTAACTCAGAAAGTTGTGGAGCATCTGTAATTCGGATATGACCTACTTCCGACTAATGTCAAATTTACTATTGATTATAACAGTTTAGTATAACCGTACTTTGTATCCGCGCTGCAGCTCAAAAATTAATGGGCGAAAGAGGTTTTATTTTTTGTCCTCGTTTGACTCTAAAGCAATGCGTACATTCGTAACGAACATGAAAATATTGGCGAAAAAACATTAGGTGTCAGCTGATGCAAATAATTCATGGTTAAGGTGAACGAAATATCAACGGTAAAAAAACTAATTTTTTTGACTTCGTGAAAGTAGTCGGTTAGTAATAAAATTACGAATTACATTTCATTTGAAAATTTGATTACGTCATGCGAAGATGAGTGCTATAAAATGACGTAAGAAAGGCTAATTGCTTCCGTTAGCGTGAATTTAGGCGAACTGTCTGACCTTACGAAGTAGGCACCTGTCATGCTTGGTGTACGTGAAACGGTTTGCACGTTTAAAGCATTAAAAGAAAAATTCTTTTGCTCTAGAGCCAACATAAGAAAGCGAAAAGTGATGATACCGCGTGCGTGTGTTACCATTTTACGGCGCGATTTCTGCGCAATTTTAATAAAAAGCCACCCAAATCTACTGTACGTTACAGTATAAGTTCATTTCGAGTTGGTTTATGAATTAAATTTATGAAGCTGTAATGCTTACGTTAAATAAGTAAGTACATGTCACATATTAACACAGCATCAATGACGAAATGTCATTTTAACTGAAAACTAGCAACGACCGCCACCGCTCTTGCATTATCGGGTTGTTTTCCCAAATTTGTAGCTCATCGTTTTTTCAAATTCTGGTTTATTTCAATGCTATAGGCAAAAAGATAAGCAGTTTACTTGATCTTCTAACGTCGTAGTTTGCTAGTTTTTTTTATTTTGCATAGCAGTTGTTGCACTAGACTTTATTAAACAAATGTTGTAGGGTTGACTATATGGTTTGACAATGCCTCTATGAATAGTAATGAGCTAGAAATAGAATTACGAGAAAAATTTCGTAAAAAGCCTTCCGGTATTAAACATTTTTAATTGTGAGAACGGCAAATTTTAACAAATAGTTGTTAAACCGGACATAAATCTAGAAATATCTTAAGTAGACTACATTGAACCTCTAAACTGTTACAGGCTTCGACATTGAAAAGCGATCGCGGAAGTCCATCTCCAAATAAGTTGGTAAGTTACTCTTGACCTACAAGTTGCTGTACTGTGTCATGCTTTGCCCCAAATTTAGGAAAAGAAAACTTTTTTTGTGGTGTGTTAAAGCTTTAAGTTAAGTGGGGAAACGTTTTCACTGATACATAACCGAATTTCAGAAATTTTAGTGACTCCTTGTCCATTTTGACTTTTTGTCCTTGTCCATTTTTAGTGACTCCTTGCCCCAAGGACAGAGTCCGGTGAAGAGCAGTTTGGCATTGGGCATTGTGCATCAATAGACAATTTTTCCTATTCATTTGAGCAGAAAGTAAAAAGTTTTTCATAGTTTAGTTTCAAATTTTCGGCTACAGTCGTTACTTGAATATTTTTAGCATTAATTGTAACCGAAAATACGTCAGCATTGTATAAAGAGGTTAAGTGGTTAATGTCGTTTTCAACGTGATAGAAAGTACATTTCCCTTTTAAAGCGAAATCAGCGAGCAGGAAGTTTCCATCATACTGAAAAACCAGCACGTTAAAATATGTCAGTTTTTTTATCTTATCTATTGTATTAAAATATTTCAAATTAGCTCACATATGTGATACTTTCCGTTCGTCAAAAAATATTTTTCGTCCCGAAATTCTTGGCCTTTTGATCTGTGCCCATTTCAGCACTCCTGCCCCTCTTTATAAAAAAAAAAGATTTTTCCTGAGAGTATATTTGAATCAATATTTATAGCAAATAAAAACCCCTGCATGACCTTGCATGTGGCCTACCCTGTGAAAACTTTGTGCCCCCAAAACGACTGAAGAACGTCCCAATAGACATACCCTCATGTTTGAACTAGTCCTATTGCTTTCTTTATGTTTGATTTGTTTCATGTTACATGAACAATACTTCGTAGCATTTTGGTAACGTATAATGTAAATGGAAGCAATTGGTAGCCTGATCGTTATCTGCTACCTTAAAGTTTACAACCTTTGAGTTGAAGTCAGATTGATTATTTTCATTTGGAATATCATCGCTGCCAAAGAACATTTTGAGGAAAGGTTTCTAACAAGCTTATATTTGATTCCATTTCTCACTACCGGTCTTTGAACCAAACATACGTTTAATGTCCAGTGAACGTCAATGGCTTGCTTGGAAAATGTAAACTTCTATCTTTACCGCATTTGCAGAAACTGTGATATTCTACAACAGTGAGCACTGCACTTCGTCACAGTGATTTGTCATGGGAATTGATCTATAAACTTTTGCTTCTTGTCGAAACAAACGCACTGATAGATCTGGTAGGGGTTAGCTGAGATACTTAAGCTCATCCAAATTTGTAGTTGTTACACGTGAAATAGATTGGGACTTTGATATTATCTTGAGACACAAAGCTTCAAGATAAGTATTTTTGGGTTTTTAGTTCCACCCCCCTCCTAAAAATTTTCTCAATTCGCCCCCGAACCATTTAGCAAACTTTTTACTCGAAAAACTGGTGTTTTTTGGTTTAGTAGCTTTTGTCGTTTTTTTGTTGGAAAGCCAACTTTGATGTCCAAATCGTATGATGTCACCAGGTACTTTGTCCTCTACGTCGACTTAAAACAAATTCACACTTGGCGAAGAGCAGATAGTACGTTACCAGTAACAAGTTATATTTTTAAGCAGTTAAGCTAATAATGGCGTTCATATTTTTTAGAATGATGGAAGAGCATTGCCCAGTCTCTTAAACTCTAAAAAAAAAGGAATTCGAGTTTCTTTCCGAAAATCGACCAAATCTTCGTTGAGCCACACTTCAAGTCAACCTCTCACCTCCCCAATCCCTTCATCAGCACCCTCCAACCAGTAAGCGGTGCCATTATTTGAAGTGATCATTGCAATATGAGTTTTTATAAAAAAAGCTTGCTGTTAGCGAGGGCTGTTTTCAAAATCGCATTTTAAGTCAAAGCCACGAGGTTTAGATCAGTTTAGAAAAAATGTAACGATTTTATTTTGGTGAATTATCATTTTTTTAGTTCGAAATGTCCCAAGAACAGCGTTGCTCGTTTTTTTTAGGGAGAAATTTTTATCGGCATATTTCATGTACCGATACACAAAAGAAATCGGAGAAATAGTAACTTTTGTTCTAACATGAAAATTAACTTGAAAAAAATTCATTAACACAGGAAATTAAAAACTTCATTAAATGGCATTCCTTCAATAAAGCTTTTTGCGTGAACTACTAAAATAGTTTTTCACCATATGGAGGAAGATCAAACAAAGGAAAAAACGTTAAAAACTTAATTAATAAAAAATCCACAAATATTATCCTATCTGCGCTTTTAAATTGCATTTGAATTTCCTGTATTTTTTCGCTAGAGCCTACTATTGGCTTTTCAACTTTTTGCGCTCAATGAACCCAGTACACTACGTAGACTGTATTCAAACTAAGTAAAATGCAGGTATTTTTCAAAATTTAGTTACATGATATGCAATTTTTTTCTTTGATGAAATACCGGTAATTCATTTAATTACCGACTTTAAAAGCATTTTAAACAGTTGGATATTGCTCAAGGTGGTTATAATCAAAACTGCTCATTTTAAGCAACCGGTAATCATAAATTCTTTGCATGCTTTGAACACCAATTTTGTTTTGTATACTGTATAAAGGATAAATTAGTTAGTTGGCGGAGCGATCAGGCACCGCTAGTGGTGAAGCAGGCCTGGGGATCAATTCTCGGTCGACCCAATCGTGCGCAGTGTAACCGTTGCCAAAGGGCTGGCCACTGCTGTGACGTTCATCTGGAGTTGACTAGTCGCTAAGCCGCTGAGATAGGTCGCGCCACTCGGTATATACGCTTCGGCTGAATACCACGAGTGTAATGAAAATTTGATTTTTTTATCTAAAGGGTCATTTTTTGAGATTCTATTTTTCGGAAAAGCGCCGTCAGCAGTTACTAAGTATAGAACGGATGCTGATTTTTATCTTTTATCACGACATTTCTGCGTAGGGTAGTTGTTTTAAATATTGCTTTTCGTTATACGTAATATTTTAGTTTCTCAAACATGCGTATTCAGTGAAACAAAGCGTCAGCGAATACTCGTATTTCTCACACTTTCAGCAAACTTTATTGCATCGTGTATCATAATCGTTTTAATTTGCATAAACAACCTTTTGGTAAAACACTGACTCAAACTTTAAAAAACGAGTAAACAGTCACTGTGCTCCCTCCAAACTAACTCTTCGCTCAGCGTCTTGGAAAAACTAGGAAGCGAGTTTGGAACCGTAGAAACGAAAAATTAAAAAACAGAAAAGCATAGGCCTGCAGTAGTTTGTGAGGAAACCGTAAAGCAACCTTTTGCTGCAAAAATACCACACCATTCACTTTTTCCTATTGCAATTACGCCATCATTGTTGCGAAAAATTAGAAGCAAACCCAGAGTTACGGCTTTGTTCTGTTTCGGGGCTGCATGCCACCTATGAGGCAACATTCGACTCCGCAATATTTTGACAGCTTTGTTGTGAAGTGATAGGGTCAAAAATGGGAGAATCAGACACCGTAATTTCACCAAACTTCAAAATTGGTAATGTTTTTACTACAAGTTTATGTAATCGTCTGTACTGTAATTTCTCTAGTAAATTAGTTACGTAAGTGAATTGAGTAAAACCAATTCAAAGGTTTTCGTTCATTGACTATATTCGTCTTAGTCTTTAGACCAGTTATATATCCTTACAACGCAGACTGTAATTTGACAGCTTGATCGCATAGTTAACATTTTATTTTTGACAGTTTTAACTTCAGTCGTGATTCAAAACTCTCAATGAAATGTGAGCACGAAAGGAAGACCTCGTTCTAGCATTTTCATGTTGTCACATTCTTCTTCCACTCAATACGATGATGGTTGCTTCCAGGAGAGAGCTGCAAGGCTTGCGCTTGTGCTGGTGTGACATGGGATGTTTTGCAGTACCGCTATGTATAGTTTGGTGTAAATTAGTGGTTCTCAACCTTTTTGATTAGTCCCTTCTAGAGACTTTCAACACCAGCGGCCCACTGCTCAGCTGTAACATTTTTTGTCGGTATTTCATTCATAGTAGCTACGGCCACTCGCTGGCCTTGAGTGGTTAATTACCATACAAAAATCTTGCGCCTAAGGTCCCCTAGGGGCCAATGACCCCCGGTCGAGAACCCTGGTGTAAATTTTATTTTCTTGAAATTCTTATTTAAACGAATGTTTCTGATTAGTCACTTGTAGCCAAATAAGCTGCAATCAAATCTGGTTTAATTAAGTGGAAGCGTTTGGAATTCACAAAATAATCGTGAAAATGATCAAAGTGCGGACTGAAACTTATGGTTTGAAGCAGGTTGAAGATAAGTTTTAACAATTTAAATCAAATGCATTGTTTGAAATGTAATTCTGGTCTTACTTGCTCCATTTTTGTCTCAGTCTAGTCAAGCCTGTGCTTCGCTATTTGCAGTAATTACCTATAATAAAGCCAACAATTTTAAGAAATCTTTTAAAAAATTTGCGTTTCAGTGGCTCATGAAAAAAAACTTTTTCGTGACAAAAATTTAGTTTTTCTTATGACAGTTTTTTGATTTAAAAAAGTAAAATTTGCATCTAATTTTTTGACTGATTATGTATCTTTTTGAGTGCGCTTTTGTCATTATACGTGATACTGCAAATGAAAATTTATTGTATGCTTTCTGAATATAGGTGTGATGCGAAAATGTTTTTTTGCTGACGGTTTATAAAAGCTAAAGTTGATTTTTTACGATTTTTTTTTCGCAATTCTTGAATTAATAGGCTTACGCTCGAAATAATGAGCATCAAGTCCATCTAAAGTGAGTTTATCGGTGTTGATATTTATATCGGTACTAGCACTGCGAGATCTGTTGCTTAAAATTGGCTCCAAGACAAGCAACTAATTTTACTTTTTTCCTGCTTGGAAAGTACTAAAAGTATTTGTTATTTTTTACTGTATTTCATTTTCCACAAAGATGAAGTTTATAACCGTTTGGTTTTTTTACTCGTGTAAGCTTTGTAACAATTGTCTTTTTTAAATTGTAACTGCCTTTCTTTGACATGCAGTATTCGAATTGCCTCAACCATGCCTAATTCGAGGCGGCCTATTTGTTAATTACTAAAAGCGGTTTCAAAAGATTTAAAACAACAGCACAGCTGACATAACTTGTGCCTCGCAGTTAGGAAAACCTTTACGTGCTCGCGAACTTTAAAAATTTATAAGCAGTATTTGCGTAATCTCATGCGTATCATCAGATTCATCACGTTGCTTATAAAATGACATTTTTCGCTGCTACTTCACACAATTTGCGTGTTTGTTTATCGTCAATTTTTACCGGTGGACATTTCGCTATAACTGCCTTGCCCACACGAAGAACATTAGAATAAATTTTTAAAGAGTCTCTTCAAATAAAATTTATAGCATACCTACGTAGAGTATGATTATAGTGTTATATAATTTTTTAGAACGCTAAACTCCCTGTACAGTCATAATTAATTAGCTTAGGCCAACAAAAATTTTTCGTGGGATGTTTTTTTTTGTTTTACAATCTATCAATGTGTACGCAACATAGTTTTTAATTTATGATTTTTGTAGTTTTAACGTTTTGTGTTTAAAATACGGAAAGTAAACAACATCTACTGCTTAAATTCTTGTGTTTTTTTCTGTTTAAAATTGTAAGACGATACTCACTTAGGTTAGATTAAAATTGTTTGCTCCAATGATTGTGAGAACATTCGTTTTGCTGTCGAATCTGGGTTCGATACTTGGTTGAGTCGCATGTCGAATTGTTTGAAATGACTGCAGCCACGATAGGCATTCTTGGAGTGTAAAAGAATATTATCAAAATGCAATCACAAACATGCAGCCCCTTCATAAAAAAATATTGAAGCTGTCCCAATTTTTTAGGCTTCACAGCCGCAAAATGGGATTTAAAATAATGAAGCACATGTTTTACGGAAGAAAACCTAGTTAAACATCAAAATCACAAAATTAGATTCCGGAGTGTAATGCTTCATCTACTCGGCCGCGCACACAGTCATTTTTTTTTTTAATTTTTCCTTTATTGACCACGTTACTTGACTCTGACTGACACCTTGCGGACAAAATACTAATGTATCCAATGATTTGATTTTTGACAAATTTGATTTTGATTTTTTTTGATTTATTTTTGCAGCAAATTGTTTAAAGCATCAAAATTCAGTTTAATTAGCAATAATTTGTAACTTAATACAGTAGGTGGTAAGAAAGCGTATAATCTTAAAGGAGGGGATTGTTTTGACAAAATTGAAAATGCAATTTGTGACTTCTTTACCTTTGGCACCGCATTTCATTCAAATCTAAACAATGCACCGCCTTGTAATCTAAACCACACAAAACTAAATCAAAGCAAATAAATATTTCAGTGGTAGTACCTTTATCGGAATTTATGGCTCAAAATTTGATCTATAGTTCTCGCAATTATTATGTTCGTAGAAAGTATTATCTTTCAAGATATAAATTGGCTTATATAATGGAGGTAGGGTAAAGTGGTGCAAGACGCTCATTCGGGGTACTACCCCCACAAGCTGTTTCTTGGCAACCACGACATAATTGCTATGAATATACATTGGAAAGGAAAGCCATCATGTTACTGAACATTTGCAAGAAATTAGGTCGCAGAACGTAGGGTACTTAAGTTTTAAAATTACAAAGTTTCTTTTGGGTGGCAAAATTATAATATTTTAAAAATTTTAGGAATGGGTCAACAAAATAGTTGATTGATTCTAGCAAAAACAAATAGTGAGCTGTTTTAAGTATTTCATATGGCTAGAATTGCAAATAGTTAGATCGACTGTCAACGTGAACAGTCTAAGCTATTGGTTGCCAAAATCAATTCTATCGTTTGGGGGAAGACGCCCACCAGGTGCCGAGGGCAGAACGCCCACATGTGCGCTTTACCCCAGAAAGCGGCGATTGACCCATTGGTAAAATAAGAAGACAATTCAACTTTTATCGAAACAAAATAACGATTGACCAGGCAATGTTGCAATTTCGTAAAGCCAATTATATTAAATTATTTATTAGGTATCACACCTATTACCTATTGAATTTTGCCTATTTTCTCTATAAGGACGAACTTCACCAAAGAAAAGCAACAACAAAAAAAAAGCAAAAGCTTAGCTCTAAAAAGGGCTTCAGACCCCTTAGCTCCCCTGGATTCTCCAATAGGTACGTTGCTACTCGTTTCAAAATTGGGTGCTTGAAGTTTATAGTAAGAAGAAGCCTCTTTAGTCTATTTGCTCAACTGCAAATTCGATGCTATTTCTAAAATTTGATGAAAAGTAGAGTAATTGAATTGATTTTTGACATATTTATTTGTTTGAATGCTGTTTATGGTGCATAATTTATGCCTAATTGCCTATTCGCAAGCCTAAATGTTTTTCGTTTTATTGAGTATTTCTGAGATACTGTATATCCTATTGGTCTCAAAATCGTTTTTCGTTCTTTCTTATTTTTTAAAATTCTTGTTGCATATTTATCCTCCTACCACGAGAAAGCGATCAATGCGCTATACGAGCTCGCTTAGGAGTTACCAGTCATCTGCCTACCACACCAAGATGGGGGAATCCCGCAAAGTGCCTTACCCAACGGCTCAACAAGTAAACTTGCAGGCTTGTTCTTCACACTTCCCCTTTAGTGCTAAGCGTCAAGCAGGGAAGCTGTGAATACCAATTTACAAGTCATTGGTTTGATCCGACTCGGAATCACACCCAAGTCTGCTGCTCCTGAGGCGGACGCTCTATTCCACTCGGTCATCTGAGCTGTTCTTTTTTCAATAATCTTTAATAGAAATGTAAAAATTGCCAGTAAAAATTGCCTTTTCATTCATTAGGCTATCTTCAGATTGTGGAAAAATAAATAATTTTGAAATATATAGGTTAAACCTCACCGGTGGGCGTTTTAGCATTTTGGGGTGGGCGTACCCCATGGGGTAAAACGTCCCATATGAGTTTTTGTTTTCAAACCTTAATATTCTGTCGTTATTATTTACCTCATGGGGTGAAACGCCCGATTTGAGTTTTTTTTTCAAAACCTTGGAGTAAAACGCCCGATTTGAGTTTTTTTTTCAAACCCTAATAGCCAGAGCGCTATTTTTTTCTAAAATGACAGTTGGAATAAATAGTAGAGACGTGACTGCTTAACTGTTACTTTTGAATAACTGTTACTAACTGCTACTTTGAAATAATTATCTGTTACTTTTAACTGTTACTTTTTATTCGTTAAGCAAAAACAGCACTTTCGCTAGTAGCAGATATGAGAAATAAGAGAAAACAAAAAAGCAAATGAACTGCACTGGCAGATACGAGAATAACGGATAAATTCACAGTTAACTAGTAGCAAAGACAGATAATCCATTTTATTGCGCTAATATCTCAAACACTACCTGCAATAGAAATTTGATATTTACGCATAGTAAAGAATAGAGGCTAAACATCAAATTTATGCAATAACAAAACAATCGAAAATTTTGCCACGTTGTGTTCTTCCTGAAAACAACAGAGCTCTTGCGTCATAGTGACCTGTTAATAACAGTTACTTCTTAACTGTTACTTTTCAATTGGCCTAACTGTTGCTAACCGTTGAGGAAATTATCTGTTACTTTTTAACAAACTATTATTTTTTGCACACCTCTAATAGATACAGCGATGGCGGGAGCATTTCTAAAGTGTGGGGGGGGGGGCCAAAATCAATGACCAGATTTTTTTCACCTCCAACCAGGGCCGGCAGTGGCGTGGCGAAACATTTTGAAAAAGGGGGGCCATAATTTCCACATTTTTTCAGCTTCTTTTTTTCGGCAGAACTAATTTGAAGCTGATTAAGAAACAAGAAAAGCTGTAGGGGGATCCGTGGGCATGCTCCCCGGAAAAATTTTGAAAATTTACATGCTGCAATGGCTATTTTAGTGTTTTCTGGATAATTTTCAGGCAAATTAGGTTTTAAATTGTTTGACCCTAACTCTGAGTGCTTCGCCAAATATGATACATTTTGTTCGCACATTTTTAATTATGCGTGCTTAAGGCGTAAGGCTTACAGCTATTGAACAGGTTCGAAATTGTAGAAAATTGTACGCATCAACAACATTTTTGAAAATGGCTGGTGGGAAGATGCATACCCCTGATCCTGTTCCTACCCCTCTGGATTCGCCCCTGGCCATAAGCTACAGAAACCATCAAAAGAATCTGGCATATTTTAGTCACTTGGCACCATCAGTAGTGTTCTTGTTAATTAAAAAGCAGAGTCAAAAGGGGGGCATAGCACAATGGCCCCGCCTCTAAATACGCTTCTGAGGGCCGGATTTAGACAATGAGAGGCCCTAGGCTGTTTGATCACACTGATTGGAAGAGCAAAAAAAGGTCTTCACGTCCTCAGATGTCCTGTTTTCACTGAAAATATTAGTATAGCGAAGAGCAAAAAATGGTATACACATCCTCAGATGTTCTGTTTTGCACTGAAAGTATCATGAAGAGAAAAAAAAGGTCCTCAGTGTTCGTGATGAGACCCCCCATTTTTTCCGAGGCCCTAGGTTTCAGCCTGCTTAGCCTATATGTAAATCTGGCCCTATGCCTACAATCCATATTTAGCCTTCATAAATGACATGTCGAATTTATGTGGGCTTCGGACCCACGGTTCTTGCTTCTAGTTTTTGTTCCCCCCATCCCATTAACAAAAGTTTTAAAGAAGACATTTCTGAATTTAAGCTCTTTCCTGGGTGTTAATTTCGAAGGTAGGCCTATTAAGTTTCAAATACATTCATGCAGAGGCAATATTGTAGAAATAAACGCGTAAATTAGGGCCCCTCCAACCCCCCCCCCTGAAAAAAAGTGGGGGGGTTAGGGCTCCTCCGGTTCCGCCACCTATGAATAGATAGCCCTAAACCCTAAGATTAACCAAAACAAAAATTAGATTAAAAAACCTTGTGTTCTGGGAGAGAGAGTAAAGGTCGCTTAAGGTGGGCTCGCTATCCCACCTTACCCTATCGGTTGGAAAAATCTACCTGCATTATCTAAGCCACTTCATGATAAAAATCCAAACTGAAATCCTTAGGCCTGTCATTATTTTTTATTGGCGAAAAATTGAATTGATCCAAGAGCTCTTTAGTCACCTTATCGCTCAACTTTTCTATTCTTTTTCTTACCGACCAGTTAGCCCAGTAGTTCATCACTTGAGTATCGGTTCCAAGGGTCCGGGTTCCGATTCCCGGGCCGGTCAAATTGGACACAATGTCGGCTACGGCTCGCCACCGCTGCGACGTTTCTTCGGGGTGGTATTGCCTAGGCGTATGAGGCGCCGTTTGGGAAAAAAATAATTCAAGCTTTTGCCCAAGTTTTTTCGGCCAATTTAAGCAACATTTTTGTCCAATATATTATATAGGATATTTCCTGTTTACATATAGGACAGGGGTGGGCAACTTCTTTAGTCGGCGGGCGATATGTGGGAAGACGAAGTCCTTCCCGGGCCGGATTACTAGATAGATCGAGCTCAACATCATGAACAACTACTATTGTCAGGGCCGCTCTGGTTGGAAGAGCTAAAAAAAGGTCTACACGTCCTTAGATGTTCTGTTCTCCATCGAATATCTCAGTTATAGGTGAAGTGGCGTAGCGAAAATTTTTAAAAGGGGGGCCATAATTTCCACAATTTTTTTAATCGTCTTTTTATTTGGCTAAACTACTATAAGGCTGATTGAAAAACAAGAAAGGCTCTAGGGGAGTCCGGGAGCATGCTTCCCCGGAAAAATTTTGAAAATTTACATGCCGTAATGGCTATTTAAGTGCTTTTTGAGTAATGCTTAGGCAAGTTTTGTTTGAATTTTTTGACCTTGGTTCTGAGTGCTTCGCCAAATATAATGCATTTTGTTCGCACACTTTCGATTTACGCGTGCTTAAGGCGTAAGGCTAATCGCTATCGAAGAGGCTCGAAATTATGGAAAAATTGTATAGGCCTACATCAAAAACGTTTTTGAAAATGGTTGGTGGGAGGATATGCATACCTCTCATCCTACCCCCTGGATTCGCCCCAGGCCATAAGCTACAGAAACCATCACAACAACCTGGTATATTTCAGTCACTTGGCACCATCAATTTTGTTCTTTTTTACCAAAAAGCAGAGTCAAAAAGAGAAGCATGGAACAATGCAGCTCCCCCCCCCCTAAATACGCTTCTGCGGTGAAGAGCAAAAAAGGTCTACTCGTTTTCAGATGTCCTATAAAAAAAATGAAAGATCCTCGGCTTGATTCGCGGAAGGAGTTTATATTTCTGCAAGTGCCGACAGGCCGCATAAAATAATCTCGAGGGCTGTATGTTGCCCATGCCTGATATAGGACAAATTTGTGGTTTAAAATAGCCGAAAAAACTGACGCAAAATATGTAGGAAATTTCCTATATAATATATTTATAATATAATTTCCTATATAATAGGAAATTTCCTGTATAATATATAAGACAAAATATTTGCATAAATTAGCCAAAAAAGGCAGTGCAAAACTTTCTATGTTTTACGCTGCTTGTTTTGGCAAATTTATGCAATAATTTGTCTTATATACTACAGTATATAGGAAATTTCCTATTAATTTTTGGGTCAGCTTTTTCGGCTATTTTAAACCACATATATGTCCCATATCTATACAGGAAATACCCTATATAATATATTGGACAAAATGTAGCTTAAATTGGCCGAAAAAACATGTGGAAAAACCAAATTATTTTTTTCCCAACGGCGTCTCCTAGAGGCGCTAAGCCGCAGAGATGGGCCCCACCACTCACTACACGCTTCGGGGCAATACCGCGAAGATTTGATTCTTTTTTTTTTTCTGTACATTAGCAATGTGATGGGCATTGGGCTGTGCCGCTGTGTCCATCTGTCTCACTCACTCGTGCCAAGAACTTCTCAAACTAATTACGACTATGCAGTTAAGTTGGGTTTGAAAATCAGTTTTAATTCAGCAGACCATCATCATAAAAATTGTCCAACACATTATTATATTTTCCAAGTCGATCTTCACAGATTAGTCAATTAGCCTAAGCATCGTCGTTTGAATAATTCCTCTATTTCTCATTTCTCAAAAATAGATTAAGTTGGAAGGAATTTTAACGTAAAACGTTGAAAAATCTTGTACGATTGTTGCACTGCAGAAATACAAAATACTGTGAGTAACAAATCACAATATAGGAAGCAAACAAAACAATAGCATAACCTAATGAAGCAACAAACAAAACAAAATGTGTGGACGACTCAACGACCACTTTGGTACAAGCTTATAATAAGTACAATCAATAATCATACAGCAAAGTTGAAGTTCCCTTCTTTCGAAGGAAAAAAAAGAGCTCCGGTCCTTGATTTGAAAACACTAGGGAGTTTTTTTGACCATCTTTTCACTGGATGTTCCTCTTGGAGGCTAAAGAAACTCAAGCCCTTCCCCTAATATACATTATCAGTGCATTCTAGACCAGGGATTCTCAACCGGGGGTCATTGGCTCCCCTAGGAGGTCACGGGACAATAACCAGGGGGTCGTGAGTGCAACATTTATTAATGGCAATTAACCATTTAAGGCCAGCAGAAGGATGTAGCCACTATGAATGAAATACTGACAAAAAGTTTCATTGCTGAGCGGGGAACCGCTGGTGTTTAAAGTCTCTAGAAGGAAACCACAAACCATAGAAGGTGAGAACCACTGTTTTAGACCTACAAAAATGCAAGGTATAGATCATCGGCTCCATGCTTCCCGTACGAAGTTGTTCTGAGTTCGCATGGGCTATGTCATCGAAAAATGCACAAAAAAATAAAAATGAAAAGCTCTTACTAGAAAGAGTAGCTGCTAAAAGGAATAACATTCTCCACCGACTCTGGATAATTCCATTCAAAGACAATAGGAAGAGACTTTTCGTTTTTGTTTGCGTGAGTCAGTGCAGAGAGAGGATGTTCGTTACAATCAACATGACGAAAATTCTTATTATCCGGAAGGGACCAGGATCCAAATGCTCGATCCTCTGAGGTCAGTCGAGCTTGAAGGAAAATTCCTCTAAATGGAGTACGGTTTTCACTGCTCACATTTACTGAAAAAAGGTAATGTTTGCATAAAATATTTTAATAATAAAACTACAGTTAAAATTATGCACATAATTCAAGGCTAGATATCCCTGACATAATTACAAACTGAGAAAATGCTCACTACATAAAACGTTACCAACTGTACTGCAATCTATAATGCTGTAAATGAATATCTCACAAAAAGATCGAAAAATAAATATAACTAAACCGCAGTAGGGTCCTTTTTTCTAAAATTGAATTGACTTTAGGAGAAAAACAAAGCCATAGCACAATTCTTAAATCTAATGCTTCGACAACATACATTATTCAACTGTCATCATGTCATGAGTAGTGCAAGCTAAATGTTATCATAAGCGCCGAAACAAGCAGTTTTAAGAACTACTGAGGCTTCTTTTTTCTTCTTAAGCTATTTTCGTCCCATATTTATTGTATTGTATATATTTATATTTATTGTATTCATATTTATATTTATATTTTATTGTACCCATATTTATATTTATTGTATTCAGAATTGGCTTAACGTTGTAGAGCAGGTCTCTTAATACTCTATCCACCCTCATCTTCAAAGCAAGTTATTCAATCAATCAATCAAAAAGATCTTTTTACAGCGGTTTCAGTTGCAGAAAAAGTCGGTCAATTTTTAACTTGTGTATAGTCATTTTTAGTCAAGCATCAAATTTTTTGATTATTCAAAAAACTCTTTAAACTTTCTTTCCAGTAGTCTTTTAAAAAATTTTTAAAATACTTCAAAAATTAAAAAAATAATGAGTATAGTCACTCACTACTACAGTCTAGGTATCTCATTGTTAGTCAAAGGTGAGTCAGTCCATTTTAGCAAACACAGAAAATGAAGTCACGGTTACCAAAAATCAAAACCAATCAAACTTGACAGCAGTCCATATTCGAACCCACTTCATTTTGTCAGAATGTAGTCCGCCGTGCTATTCAAATGTTTCAAAAGCCGGAACTATTAAAAAGATAAAAAAATTTGCCACATCTATAAGTGTCTAACCCTACCATAAAACCTTTGCTAGCTATTTTTTGAAATTTAAAGAGCAGTTTTGTACGAACCGGTGCAGCAAATTGCAATGACATTATTAAATTCTTACCCAGCACTCTGCCCGCATGAAATGGATCTAATCGCGCTGATACAAAAAACGGTCTTTCCTCAAGTGGTTTTGGTTGATGTAAAGCATGCTCCGGCCTCATTGAAGTGCAAGCCAAAGCAGGAGCTCCTGTGGGGAGAGATTGCACCAAAGTGAAACAGGCAAAGATGGAACAAAATAAGGATACGCTCAACATGCTTAAATGTAAACAAATTATGTAATTTAATCCTGTTAAAAGTTTCCATTTATTTTTAAACGATTCATCTTGTTTTTAATCAATTAAATCCCTTGGCTTTCTCGGGCCATTCTTGCGCCAGAGGGGAAGTTCAGAGAAGTGGATCGCCCTCTAAAACGTCTAAAACTGCAACATCACTTAACAGCTAATTGTACTGTATAGGCATATGATTTTGTGGCAAGTTTTAGCGCATCCTGCATAGCTTTCCTCCTAAATAACTCAGTTCTAAACGCTCTCTAATTTATACCGGCGTTAACTGAAACACGCACAACCGTGTAGTAAACATCATTACTCATTGTTTACGAGTTTGTGGACGCAGCAGTTTTACCCAGCTGCTTATTCCCATCATACTTCAGTCTTGTCCAGTGTAAAATATAAATGAATTATTCTTACATAACTTTATACTGCACAATTACACGTGAATTGTTATACAACTTTGTAAACATGATTCTTATACAATTCACTGTATTCCAACGTAATTCGTTGAGTAGGTTTGCAAAATACTTTAATGGTTCCTACAGACTTATTACTAAAGCTCACTAACGCAAACGAATATGATATCCTACAACCTATACAGGCCTACTAAGGCTGAGGCTATTAACCTTGGTAAATTTCGTAGCACCTACTACTGATAAGATAAGTGATCTAACTGACCACTATTCTGTTTTCTGCATCATTCAAAACACAATTACTAACAAACCTCATAATAAATACTAGAGTAGAGTAATGAAAATTTTTGATTCTGAACGATTCCTTATAAATCTTGCCTCCAAATTGCATAATTACGATTTACCAGATTTAAACATAAGCAACGTAAGTAATGTTTTTGATGAAATACTTGAAGTAATCTTTTCGACCATTGATAACCATGTATAGTGTAGCTGTCACTACTCGTGTCATGAGATTGTGCAGTTTCTCCTTGTATAATTTTGAATCCAATGCAGGGCGGAAACTAGGCAATGTGGGGCCCCCCCGAAATCATGTTTCGGGGCCCCCTAAAATTTTTTTCTTGGATGGTGATGCAAAAGAGCAAGCCCCGAAGGGGCGATGCCAAGCTAGGGGGGTCTGGGGGCATGCCCCCCCAGAAAATTTTGCGGAATTTGACCTTGTTTTGGAGACTTTTTGTGCGTTTTGAGCCTTTAAAATTCCGCAGTTTTAACAAGGTTTAGTAGTCTGTTTAACTAGGTCCCTTCCAAATCCACTAAAATAATGCTGCAAGCAAACCCTACTCTAACATTTCGCTACCTATGCAAAGAAAAAACGTTTTCAAGGCTTATTTTTGCAACTTTCACTTGAGAATGAGGGGCCCTTGGCAGGAGCGGATCCAGAAAGTTTTGGTGGGGGGGGGGGTGTGATTTTAAATTAGGTTGAATGTTAACTAAATACAAAGACGTTTAGACGTTTAGACCCGGAAACGGGCGTAAATAAGTTCTTTCAAAATGTTTCATGTCAGGGGCGTATTCAAAAGCCTTTCCGGAAGAGGGCACCAAATTTCGTCACTTTTTCAAGCGCAATTTTTCCCCAGGAGAGTTATTTTAAGCAACTTAAGTAACAAAAACGACTTTAGGGGGGTCCGGGGACTTGCTCCCCCGAAAAAATTTTGAAATTTTGCATGCTGTAATGGTTATTTTAGCGCTTTTCGAACAATTTTCTAACAAAGTATGTTCATATTTTTGGCCCCTGACTTTGAGTGCTTCATCAAATATGATGCATTTTGTAAGCACAGTTTCGATTATGCGTGCTTAAAGCGAGTAAGGTTTATTGTTATGAACAGGGGTGCAAATCTATGTTAAGCATTGGGGGAGATTATTTAGCCAAATCGACCATTTTTCAATATTGGGGGGGATGATTTAGCAAAATTGACACGTCTTCAGATGTCCAATTTTTTGCCCACAATGAAATGAAAACCAAAAAAAAGGTCATAATTAACGTTCCCAGATGTCCATCAATTTTTTGCCCGAAATGAGGTGAAGACCAAAAAAAGGTCATCACCTTCGCTGATGCCCAGTTTTGGTACATGAAAGTATTGGGGGGGATGCTGCCAGATTATTGGGGGGATACATCCCTCCATGGATTTGCACCCATGGTTATGAAGAGGTTCGAAATTATAGAAAAAACTTTATTTATTCAAAGCATTGTTGAAAATGGCTGGTGGGGGTGCATCCCCCACACCCCCCCTGGATCCGCCCCTGGCCCTTGATAAGCTACTAAACGTTTGTTTGCTAGTTTTGCGACTGCTGTTTTTCGAAAAACTTGCAAAAGCCCCCCATGGCCAAAAGCGTAAACATGGTTTGGGGGCTCCACATCGCGCGAGTTAAGACAAAAAATATATTGAATATTAGAATAGGCTTATTTAAAGCACGTTTATCATAAGTTGATTAAATAGTACTACGTACTGACTAGTTACGGGGCCCCCTTTTTGTGCGGGCCCTCCCCCGGTTGGGGGGTTCGGGGGGCGCTAGTTTCGGCACTGATCCAATGTGACTCACCCATATGTTCAGTTCACTCATTGTTTTCCAAACGATTAATTGATTTTTTCATCTTTGTCCTCCTATCACGAGAAAGCGGGGGAGGCGCTGTGTGTAGGACGAATCCAGACTCGCTCAGGAGTTGCCAATGTTTCTAAGTTTTCCGGTTGAATTTTCTTCTGACTTCTTTGATTTGCTGCTTGCCAGATTCCACCAAGCAGAGATAATCATCGTGAAGCATCTTATCCAAGGACGCAACAGCGAGAATAGGTTGGGAGTTGAACCATTAACCTTGCAATGATGGTCGTCGTAAAAACGACTCTCCTAACTACTGCCCCAAGCTGCCGACATAAAATGGTAATAAATATTGCATAAAAGGTAATTATTAATATGGTAATTGTAATTGAAAATGGTAATTGTTAATTGAAAACGGTACTTAATATTGCATAAAAGTACAATCCAAATTCTTTTATGGTGTTGTTCTTCTCAATTCTCTTACTAATCCGATTATCTTAGTTTCCAATAAACCAAAAGTAAAATCACTTCAGGTTAAATAGGATAGGCCTACAACATGCAATATCTGCAACGTAGAACAACAGCCATTCATCTACTGCAGGGGTCGGCAACCTGCGGCTACGGAGCCGCATGCGACTATTTGATCCTTCTGTTGTGGCTCTCTGTAGCTATAAAAAAATAAACGGTAATTTACGCGTATGTGCAATTGTGCATATCTATTAAAATTTCATAGTTGCTGTAGCAAGCGCTTAAATTAGGTTTGTAATTCAACCATTCTGTTGCTTCGGATTTTGTTTTTAGCTTCTGGTGTATAATAGTAATATTGTAGTCAGGGGCGGAGCCAGGGGGGGCAATTGCCCCTCCCGAAATATTTTCAGTTACCACAAGCCTACAAACAAACATACTAATGCCATAACGTGAATCTACTAACAACGCAAGCAGGGGCGGATTAAGACCACTCGAAGGTACCCGTGTTTCCTTTTTCGACAAAAAAACTACGCTAAAATGAGTGTTTTTCTTGTAAAAATCCTAAACATCCGTGGCGACTGGGGGATCTGTCCCCAGATCCTCTTAACCTCCGGCGGCTGGGGGCTTCGCCCCCACACCCCGCCTGTGCCTCTCCCTCCTTGCCAAATCCTGGGTGCGCCACTGGACAAGCCTGTAAAGTTTTGCTCCCCAAACAATATTTTTTGGGCTGGCTACACCACTGACTGTAGTCTGTTAGTGACGACCATGTATAAAGAGAAACAGAAAAACAAACATTCACGTCTTACCTCACTGAGCACATAATGAATACACAGTGTTGCTGTTTTCTTATTGTGAAAACAGTTCTGCGGATTATACTGTAAAATGTAGAACACTTTACGTGACCTACTTTCTTCAAAAATGTCCTGTTCTGTTCCCAAAGTCCTTAAAATAAATAATTCTGACGTAAATTATCCTGCAGACATTGCTAATCATTTCAAAAACTATTTCTGTCGAATGGGAAAATCACTAGCAAATCAAATCAATTATGATTCAAGCAGCAAAGATCCATCACAGTTTCTTCGAAACAGAATACCAGAATCCATTTTTATTGCTCCTACCTACCCTCAAGAAATAAAACGAATTATCCCATCTCTGCGTAATAGTTCTTCCTCTGGTCCTAAAGGACTTTCTTCTATAATTATAAAAACTGCTTCGACTGTTCTTGCTTCTCCTTTCTGTATTGAGAACGGCATCTATCCAGAATCGCTTAAAATTTCAAAAGTTATACCTATGTATAAATCTGGTGCTAAATCTGAGGTACTGTTGCGGCTCAACTCACGTTTTACTGCCCCCGTATGTAATCGTCAAAGCGCACATTCCTTTTCTGTGACGTCATAAGCATTTATGTTTTACTAGCATGCTGTGTTTCGATTGTCAGACTCATTCTAAAAAACAAGTCGAAAGACAAGCAGCGTGTAAAGCTACAGGAGAGCTATAGGCCACACTAAATTGGTGACTCCCGTGCTCAAAATCGTGTAATTTTGAAGTTAAGAATATCAAGTCGACATGGCTCAGGAAAATGCAGCTGCAGAAAATCATAATGCGGTCACGCTGAAACTGCCTCCATTTTGGACTTCGCAGCCACGTGTGTGGTTTCAGCAGGTAGAAGCTCAGTTTGCGCTACGGCATGTCACCGCTGATGACACTAAATACTATTACGTGGTCGCCGCATTAGACCAGGAAACTGCTCAACGGCTACTTTGTTGGAAAATCCTCCGTATTTTTATCACGCAAAGGCTGAACCAAAATATTTCAAACATATTTTTTGCCTATTGACCAAGCCCATGGCCATAATACAAGAAGTAAATCAAACAAAAATTATTTTTAAACACGGTTAAAACCAATGATGGTAAATCTTTAATCTTCCAAACAATTTAATGGAGTTCAACTCTGAAATCAATTACCCTCATTGCTAAAATCATGTTCCTTCTATCGCTTTAAAAAGGAATGTACAAAAATATACATATAAACAATGAATTTATTATACCCAATATGCATTCATTTAAATATTTTGTTTCACAATAAATGTCATCGCTTCATGCCTTAAAATTTGCTAGATATACTTTAATATCTTCTTCAAACGGTCAAGTCTTCGAGTGTTGGTGCAGTGCATTGGAGGGATGTCTGCTTGTTTTTTACATTCTATATATAATATATTCTATATATATGTAGAAATCACAATCGATATCTTGTCCAGTTACCAAGTTCATAATGCCTGGATTTATGTAATGTTTTCGTGTGTAGGCCTATAAATTGTATGTAGACTGTACATAATAACGACGTGGCGAAGTGCTACATTGTGCTTTTTTTTCTTTTTTTTTTTAATTGCACTGTTCGTTATCAAGTAAGAAGCAATTTTGACCTTGTCTATTTTAAATGAACGTGGATGCAGTTGACGCGGTAAGCTTTTGCTCTTTCGCTGCATCCACAGAGTGCATTCAAATGTGGTAGCACTAGCAGCTAAGTATTTTTCTTGGCTAATTACAAGTGTGGTGCTGGTTTGATTGCATACTGAACAATTTAAATAAACTTGTCAACTCCGACTGACGATGAATACCAGGCTCTTAAACAGCGTCTGCTAGCGACATTTGTTTGACCTTTCACAACAAGAACGCGCTGCTCGCCTCCTTAACATGCCTGGACTGGGAGACCGCAAACCATCCGCCTTGATGGATGACATGCTGGCCTTATTGGGAAACCATACTTCGTGCTTCCTCTTCACCTATCTTTTTCTTCAACACCTTCCCAAAGACGTTAGGACGATTTTAGCGGGTGAAAACATTGATGATCCTCGCACCTTGGCGCAACGAGCAGATACTTTCTGGTTGGCCCGTTCAAGAGAACCGATGATCGCCCGTATCCACGCTCGCCAACCACCACCGAAACAAAACAATTCCCGGCAGCAAAAATCGGCTCCTGACCAGGTAGGTCTGTGCTTCTATCATCGCAGATTTGGCGATAAAGCCCACCGCTGTGTTTCTCCATGTAATCATGCAAAAAACTTGCCAGCCGGTCGACGTTAGTGGCTGCGACGACTGGCGATATAACTAGCCTGTTTTTTGTTCGTGACCGGTTGTCAACACGTAACTTTCTGGTGGATACAGGCGCCGAGATCAGTGTTTTGCCTCCTACAGGAAATGAACGCCGAAACAACACCCAAGGCCCAGTCCTCTTGGCAGCGAATGGCAGCAACATAAAAACTTATGGCAGACGTGCCGTAACTCTCGCCTTGCCACCGGGTCGCTTTCAACGGAATTTCGTTTTGGCAGATGTCTCTAGACCAATTCTTGGGGCTGAATTTTTACGAGAAAATTCTTTGTCGACATGAAGCACCAACGCCTTGTGAATGCCGAGTCGTTTACGAGCATACCACTTCAAAAAACCACTATCACTCCTGTAGCTATTAATGCTATCTCTTTGTCTTCTAACACCTATGCGAAATTGCTAGCCGATTTTCCGCAAATAACTACACGCCAATATTTTAAACCTCATTCCGCACATGGAGTGGAGCATTTTATTCCCACCGATTCTCCCCAAGTTCTCTCCCGTGTTAGGCGTCTTTCGCCTGAAAAATTCGCTTTAGGGAAAAGCGAATTTCACAAAATGTTGGAAATGGAAATCATTCGCCGGTCATCTAGTCCATGGACATCCCCCGTTCATCTGGTACCCAAAGCTTCTAGGGGCTGGCGACCCTGTGGTGACTAGGGGAGACCGGGGCTAATTGTTACAGGGGCACGTTGTTACAACCGCACTTACGCGTTCTAGAAATCAAAATAAATCAATTTTTCTGGTATTATTAATTCCACTGCTTTTAGACTATTCTATTATTAGACAAAGTGATTTTCGCGAAATCCAAGAAAACGCAAAGGTATTCGAAAAAGATTATTTTGGAGTACCGTAAGTAAAATTTTGCAGAAATTGGAAAACTGATTTTGGAAAATTTATGCGTTGAAACTTAAATCATTCTAGCTGGTAAGGAAAGCTGAGAAACTGTATTTTTATATGTATATTTGTTTATTACATTAATATAACCAGTTTATGCTGAGAATGAAAAGATTAATGCTAACTTACATGGGGCAAGTTGTTATACTGGTAACAACTTGTCCCAGAACAATAAATTTGGCTGCTTAGAAGACTAATATCACTGTATTGTTATGTGAATGGTTATATTATTAAGCTATTTATTAATTTTGGTCAGAACATCTGTCCAAAATAATCCACACCTGCGCAGAAAATGTTCAAAAAGCTAATTTAAAAGCCCAAAAACCTGCAACTCAAAACCCAAACGTAGAAAACTAAGTTTTTCAAAAAACATCGAAAAAAATTTTTTTCTTACAGAACAAGGGTGGGTAACCGGCAAAGCATAGCGGGCCGCATTGATTGCATGATACTTTCAGCGGGCCACATTCACTCTCAATTTGAAAATTTTGTCTTAAAAATACACAATATTACGTCGCAAATTCATTAAGCATTCATGCTGAGTGGTTTTTACCGCGAAAATCAGAGACATTAGCGGGTTTTTATGCCACGAAAACAGCATGTAGCTGAATGTAAAAGAGTTTTTAAGAAATCTTAACGTTTTCTATTCTACCAGTTTGTTGTACACTTAACAAAGTTCTGACGCGGGCCAAATTTAAAACTTAAGCGGGCGGCATGTAACCCGCGGGCCTCAGGTTCCCCACCCTTGCTATAGAACATCTAATAATTACCTACGTTGTGATATTCATCCGCTTCAAAGAGTTTGTGAGTTAAAAAGAAGGAGTATTTTCTTTCTGTTTGGTCTGTAACAACTTGCCCCAAACGCCGGGGTAAGTTGTTACACTTGATGTGTATTAAAAATCAGCAGTAAGTCCCATGTTTCACAGGTTATTACCAATATTTTTATTTTTTAGTAGGCTACGTACATAAGATGGTTAACATTTTGTATAAATTTTGACTTTCGAGCTTTAATACTGAGGGTGCTGAGGGCGTCATTGTGTATTTTGTGACAATAATTAGCCCCGGTCTCTCCTATCGCCGTCTTAATGCAGCCACACGGCCCGACCGTTATTCTATCCCGCACATCCAAGGATTTTTCCGCGATCCTAGAAGGGGCAACTATTTTTTCCAAAATCGACTTAATTTGTGGCTACCGTCAGGTACCAGTAGCCGAAGCCGATATCTGCAAAACAGTCGTAATCACTCCCTTTGGGCTTTTTGAATTCCTCCGCATGCCGTTCGGTCTCGAAAACGCCGCTCAAGCATTCCAGCGTCTAATGGATTCCGTTTGCAACTCTTTAGACCATGTTTTTGTATACCTAGACGACATTCTAGTGGCAAGCCCGACTCCTCAAGCCCTTCAGCAACATTTGCGACAGCTTTTTCAACGACTTGCTAATTACGGGTTTGTAATTAATGTTGCTAAGTGTGAGTTTGCGCGTTCACATCTTGACTTTCTTGGCCATCGTATTGACAAAACAGGTGCGACACCTCTCCCCGCGTCGGTTGAAGCGATGCGTAACTTTGCAAAGCCTCTAACCACCAAGAACCTGCAGCGATTTTTGGGTATGCTGAACTTTTATCACCGGTTCATATCAGGTGCGGCTGCTTTAATGGCACCTCTCTACGAGGCTGCTTCCGCAAAACAAAAACTGCCTGATTGGACCAACCAGTTAAGCAACACTTTTGCACAGACACAACGGGCCTTTGCACAAGTTACATTACTTCATCACCCCATGAAAAATGCTCTGACTGCTTTGACAGTCGACGCTTCCGACAAGGATGTGGGAGGTGTTCTAGAACAATTTGAAAAAGGACAGAGGCGCCCTCTTGCGTTCTTTAGTCGTCAACTTCGCAAGCCCGAAACCAAATAAAGTGCCTTTGACCGAGAGCTTCTGGCTAACCATTTAGCCATTAGGCACTTTCGTTACTTTTTGGAAGGACGTCGCTTCGCTGTCTTTACTGACCATAAGCCTTTGACTTTTGCCTTTTCTAAGCTGTCTGATCCTTGGTCTTCACGCCAACATCGTCATGTGGTTGCAAGATCTGAATATACGACTGACATTCGACATATAGCGGGAAAGACATACTGTGTTTCCAATGCACTTTTTCGAGCATCTGTGAGTTCAATTCAGGCCGAATTGGAGAATATATTGCGATGGCAGCAAACCAACAACATCCGGACATACAAGCCTATCGCACCGCAATTTCTAACCTCCAACTGGAAGACATTCCGATAGGGAATGCTTAAACGAAGCTTTTGTGTGATGTTTCTACTGGTACCCCTCGCCCTATTGTCCCGCCATCTTGGCGCAGCACAGTCTTCGATGTCGTCCATAACCTTTCTCATCCATCAATTCGCACCACTCGTAAGCTGATAGTATCCAAGTTTGTGTGGCATGGGCTTAACAAAGAAATAAATAGGTTTGTGGACGAAGCAATGTATTGCCTGCCAGAAATCCAAGATCCAGCGTCATGTTAAATCTCCAGTTACACCATATCCTCTAACCAATGCTCGATTTCAGCATATCAACATTGATATTGTTGGGCCCCTACCTTCTTCTCAAGGTCATAGGAATCTGTTAACCATAATGAAGCGCTTTACCCGTTGGTTTGAGGCGGTACCCATGAAAGATGCAACTGCGCATTCTTGTGCTCAAGCCTTCCTCACTACATAGATCTCACGGTTTGGAATTCCTGCACATCTATATAGCGATCGAGGCCCGCAGTTTACTTCTGCGATCTGGGCTTCTCTTTACCAAGCCCTGGGCATACGCCTGCACGACACCACAGCTTTTCATCCTCAAGCTAATGGCCTTGTGGAACGGTTTCACAGGCGCCTAAAAAGTGCACTAATGGCTCGCTTATCCGGCCCCGACTGAGGCAAAAGCGTTTCAGAGTTTTCTCATGAAGCAAAGTAGTATAACTGCACTGCTGCATTAGACTGGAGTTGTTTACCCAGTTAACAGCTTATGCAGCAGTGCAGTTATACTACTTTGCTTCACGAGAAAACTCTGAAACGTTTTTGCCTCGGTTGCTCCTCTTTCTTTCTTTCTTGAACTGTCTTACAATTGTCAATGACGATACTGACTACCCCATTTCCTATTGTTAATGATGAGACGCGCAACTAAACCCACTAACAGCTGAAGAACAGCCCGGCTTGCCTACCTTTTTACCAAATACAGACTCCATTCCACACTACCAGCATTCCCGGGCAAAGAAAATGACTAAACAATTTTTTATCCAATCAGCATCCACCATGCTTCATTTTATGGACGTGAAATAAATAGTCAACATTTGTTGTTTATTTATTTTTCACTGTTTTGTGCGTAATTTTTTTTGACTGTTTATTTTTGAAAATTTATAACATAGATAGAAAATGATTGCACAAAAATAAAAAGACAAATATAAACAGTCAAAAATAAATAGACAAACTTTTTTGAGTATTTATTATAAAGTGACTATTTACTAAATAAATGAAAAAGTTTGATTATTTATTTTTGTTTATTTATCTTTGATCATTTGTTTAAAGTGATTATTTATTTAAATAAACAAAAAATCGTCGCACAAATCAGTGTTTGCAAACGGCGCCCCATAACAACTTAACACTAGAGTGCATGACTTTTTTTGTGTCTGTTACTGCATGAAAGGGTCTGTGAGACCCTGCGTCCGAAAACTGGGTTTAAGAATGACTTTAGTTACATTATACGGATAACTTGGTAATTTTAGCACGGAATGTAGTATCTTCATACATCTGTTTGTGAAAGGGCGTTGCAACACCTAAATGGGTAGTCAAAAAGGGTAGGCCTGCCTCGAGGTCATAAATGGTGATATAATGTCTGGAAGAATAGGTTTGGACGCTCTTCCGTTTTTTATATTTTTTAGTATCTTCATGGACTAAATTTCATGGATATAATACGTCCAAAAGAGCTACCACCTAAATTCTATCAGTTTTTAATGATAAAAAATTAGAAAAGGCGTTGTTAAAGTGCGTTTCCGGCAAAAAGTCCGTTTCCGGCAAAGGTTGAAAAGCAATAAAGGCAACTGCACTGTGAACGTAAATACTAACACCGGAATACAATAAACATGGGATGGAAATAGCTTGAAAGGAGGAAAAGCACAGCCGCAGTAAATCTTAAAACTGGACGGCACGACAACATAGGTTCAGCTGGGCACAACCATCAGCAATATAAGCAAGGCAGTAGGCCATTTTCTTTCAGTTTTGCACTTCCTTGCTTACACTACTGATGATTGACAGCTGAATCTGTGTTGAAACGTCCAGTTTAGAAATTTACTGTGGCTGTACTTTTCCTCTTTAGTCATAGACTGCTTTGGATAAAATGCTCATACACAGTTCAGCAGTTTTTACCAGAAATTGGCAGTGTTTTACGCATAACGGACACCCCTGCAGCAGTAAGCAGTCTTTCTGTTGGGATTATGATCAACAGTGGTGAACGGAAACTTGCTAACTTGCTTGAATAAAGCTCTCGATTGTAATCACTTCGTACAGCTAGAAGTACTTTATCTCGACTATACGCGATCTTATAGTACCTAAAAATGTCGAATTGCGTTTTCTCAAGACCCTTGCAAGGGATAGGCACGTGCAAAAAAATCATCATCTGTAGCAGCATTTCTGCCTTCCGTGACATGTCCTGTTGCATTCATTGCCACATTTTCTAAACTGCGTGGCCCGCGATCAGTTGTCTGATCCTTCCCGGTTTATGTAGATGCGCACAAATTGTAATATGATTGAGCATCAGCTAGCGTTCAGAACTTTCAACCATATTTAGCGAGCCTTTTACACATATATTGAATGTTACTATGGGTATCTGCTTCTAAATGGGTACAGCTCCTTATCGACAGTCACGAGTTGTCGTTATCTTTGCTGGCAGGCCCATCATTTTCAGTCTGTTTTGCCTCAATGTAATACAGAGTCGGCGGCAAAGCAGTCGACTTAGGGGGGCCAAGCGTTTATTAGGGGGGAGGCCAAAGTTTGAAATCAAGCATAAAAGCCGCTGTCTTCAAAAGAGTAAGCTTGTTGATTGGGGGGGGGGCAAGTATGTTAATTGGGGGGCAGGCCCCCATGGCTTCCCCTTGGCGCCGGCCCTGGTGTAATATGATAATTCAACCGATTTGGCCGTTTTTGTTTTCTGCATACAAAACGCAGAAAGTTCACATATGGTAATCGTCCCTTTTGCCTTATTTTTATTATTTGAAACTGCTTATTGTGGGGCGTTTCACAATATCCAAATAAGGCAATTAGACATTGTTGTGACAATGGCTATTCCTTTTGATGACAAAATATAAAAATCCATCGTGTTTCACAGAAGCAGTCGCAGTTTTTTCATAAGAAATCGGTAGGGGTCTGAGAGACGTTCGTCATGCAGTAATGTAATAAGTTCAATTATTTTTATTTCTAGAAGTTGCTTTGTTTCGAGATTTGGTAATCACAAATTTCAGCCCAAAAAAATAAAAATCAGGAAATTTGGGGTTCATCGATTGAAGATTGCAGGAGCTACGCAAGACGAAACACCGTAAAGCAGGGGTGGGCAATTATTTCAGCCGACGGGCCACATGTGGGAAGACCAAGTCCTTCCCGGGCCGAATTATTAGATGAACAGAAGCGTGCCCAGTAATTTGAAGGGGCCGCAATTTTCGTCGTCCAAATTACCGCCCGAAATCAAGTGAAGACTAAAAAAAAAAAGGTCTTCACTTCTTTCGACGTCGTGAAGAGCAAAAGAGGTCTTTATATCCTCGCATAACCTGTTTTCCACTGGATGTCTTGTGTTCGCCGAAAATATAGATGAGGAGCAAAAGAAAAAGTCTTCGCATCCTCAGTTGACCTATTCATTTTTTTGTAACTGCCGGCGGGCCGCATAAAATCGTCTCGCGGGCCGTATTTTGCCCACCTCTGCCGTAAAGGGTCTCACAGACCCCTTCATGCACTCTAGGGTTAAAAGACCACGTGTAAAGAGCGCAAGGCATCAACAATGACGTTTCATGCATAATAAGTGCTATTTCCTTTTCATTTACCGCACGCATTATTGTGACGATAGTGCAAATATTGCAACTATTTCAAAAGTTTAAAATCAAATAAAACTGCGCATAAAATTTTAATAGCAGCTCAAAAATTCAAAAAAATATTTAAAAAATATAAATTTGTTCGTTTTTGTAAGGAAGTTTTTGATAAAGACAATTTTGACAAATTTTGACTTTATGCAAAATTTTGACTTTATTTTGACTTATAAAATCTACCAAAACAGACTCCCGAACACCTGAAACAAACGTTAGTACACATTTGATCATGTAACAAGGTCCTGAAAAAATTTTGACTTTATTGACTTTAGCGGGCCCTAGTAATAACATTTCGAAACTTGAAAAACTGCGTTTGCTCCGTAAAGAAAAGTCCAGTTTTGTTTTGGTTGTAAACATCGCTGAGTGTGACTGTGAATGCACCTTATGTTTGCCATCTAGCAGACAACTTTGTGCTTTTCAGTTGCTTTAGAATTAGATACAGGCAATAAGTGAAAGGCGAGAAGCAGAGTTTCTCCAGCTCTCCAAATTTGGAAACTTTTGATGAAAAACTTGGATGATATCATTGCAAGCGAATCAAAGCAATTGCTACCAAGTTGATAAGAGCGTCTGCCTTTGCAGTAGCTATTGGGTCAAACTAACTACTTAAAACTGGAATTTACAGCTTCCCTCTGAACTCTCGGCATTAAAGGAACAGCGCGCAGAACAAGCTGGCAAATTTACTTATTGTGCCGTTGCGAAATGCACTCAGCGAGATTTTCCGAGCTATCCGGCAACTCCTAAACAAGCACGTAATACGGCACTTTGATCGCTCTCTCCTAATGAAAGAATGAATATCCTACTAACCAACCAAACCAACCGCTTCCTAACTCCCTCCACTTTTAGTTTGGCCCTGATATTGCCTAATTTAAAATCACTAGCCAATAGGATTGGTCTTATAATCATCAGCTATGATATTGACATAGGTGGACACAGCTAACGCAAAAATTTGCTCCGCTAACAGCTAGTCCGATACTCGAAAAGATTAGCTTCGCTAACGCTAATCCGATAACACGAATTTTTCGTTAGCGGAAGCTAACGTTAGTCCGCTAATCCGCTAATTAATCATAAGATTGTAATTTGAAACAGAAACAGGAAAAATCAACTGCGTAATTTGTAGCAATCATTTTAATATCGCGTTTTTCAGTTGGTCAACCAAATTTAATCAATATCGTATCAACGCAATTTCTCAAAGTTTATTTAATAGCACGGTATATTGTTAAGGTTTTGGGCACACGCTGAAAGAACTCTTACAGCATTGAAATAAAGAAACTCGGCTGTGAAATTAGCACAGTACTGAAATCAGCACATTGCCGAAATAAGTAGAGCAGGGAAATAAGCACAGTAGGCCTACTAAAATAAGCGTCGGTCACACCAATTTGACCATGTCTGACCATTGGCAAAAAGTGATTTCTGCCGGGTAAGATTGTATGCGTTTGGTCGTAATAATGGGGATCCTATGACCCCCCAAAAACGCCAGCACATCTTTTCATGATACCACATGAAACTTAGTGGGAAGGAAAACTTACTTTGACCAAATCACGAAATGGTACGTGACAGAAATTTTGTCGGCTGCTTTACCCCCGACAGAAGCCCCGAAGTTCGAGTAATGACGTCACAAAGATATGCAAGCGTACCTTTTCTAGGTACCACACGAAAATTAGTGCAAGCGAAAGCTTTCACGCGGCTGATTACGAAATGGTAGGCCTATGTGACAGGAATCTTTTCGGCTGCTTTACCCCCGGCAGAAGCTCCCAAAGTTTGAATTATGACATCACACTTTCGTAATCAGTGCAATGTAAGCTTTCGCTTGCACTAAGTTTCATGTGGTACCTAGAAAAGGTACGCTAGTATACCTTTGTGACGTCATCACTCAAACTTTAGGGGGCTTCTGTCAGGAGTAAAGCAGCCGAAAAAATTTGTGTCACATACCATTTCGTGACCTGGTCGATTTAAGCTTGCGTTTCCACTAAGTTTCATGTGGTACCTAGAAAAGGTATGCTAGCGTTTTTGGGGAATCTTTGGGCCTCCATTATTATGGCCAAACGCATCCAATCTGACCCGGCAGAAATCACTATTTGCGATGGTTTTTGACGTAGTACTCAGGCAGTGGGTTGCCATATGCTTGGTTATAGGTACCTAGAAAAGGTATGCTGAAGGTCTATAACCTCTTAGCTCCTACATGTCGACAGTGATTGCGCAAGCTCAGCAATATAATATCATTGACGGAGTTATTATTGCTTGATCTAAGCGCCTAGCTAGAAGAGTACCGGTAGATATTTCTCAGGCACAAAAAACGGGAAAATAAGGCAACTTAAAGGCTCTTCTTTGTTAAAACCGTGGTAGCAACTATTTTTATATTAGCGGATTAGCGGATAAGCTGAAAAAAATGCCTTCGATAACCAGTCCACTAACATTTTTGAACATTAGCTGAACAGCTAATCCGCTAGTAAAAAAATTAGCTTCGCTAATTAGCAATTTGTGCCCACCTATGGATATTGATTTCATTTCAAGCTGCACAATTATTTGCGTACCAAACTATTTACATTCCAACACCAAGCGATCTGTAATATTGTGGAGCAGGGAGATTGAACCAAAATAAATCGAATCTACTAAATCTTCAATTTACTCGCGGTATTACGCCGAAGCATGTAACGAGTTGCGGGGCCCATCTCCGCGGCTTAGCGTCTCGGCAACTCAGTTCCGAAGAAACATCACAACAACTGAGCTAATGGCCGGTAACGGAACCTGAACTATTATTTTGATGCAGGCTTCAAAACACAAATTTGAAGAGTAGGCCCACACCAACAACGATAGTTCACAGGTTTCTACGAGCGGCTTGAAATATTTACATCGGTAAATTTAAAAAATCTCTTGTTGTGTTGTTGGTAGATTCTTGGTTTGCTTCCACCAAAGACTTTAACAGTTAATGGTTACTTCCACCAAAGACTTTAACAGTTAATGGTTACTTCCCTTATCAAGCGCGCAGCTCAAGCAAGACGAATCAAGGATCAAGGCAAGAGTGTATGTGTTGTATACTTTGCACGCACGGACCATAGTATTCCCACAACGTTCAGTGGCTATTGTTAATCAATGGCCTGCGAGATTTGTGCCTCAAACATCCCGGATGTTGCACATCTTGATTGGTGTTCTTACGGAACTTCACTAGGGGAACTCGCTATAAGTATCGGACAAAGCCATTTTGTTTATGCTGAATCATAACTTGTAGCTATTTTTACGCGTTCTATATTTGCTCTCCATGTAGTTCAATTAACAACTTATCAAGTTTTGTCCAAAACCCAGTTCTTGTTTGTTCAGATTCCTTAAACGTTAACATTTCGGTTATGCTAAAAAATCTTTTTCAAGCTTCTCTCGCCTCAAAAGTTAATCCCTGACTTTTCCATAGGGCTTCCAACGTTTCCCTCTTTTCGTATTTTGCTTGGCTGATCAGACAACATTAACCACAAGCAGTTTGTTCTTAAACTTTTTTATTTACTACCATCTTTATGCACAAAAATGCAATTTTATTCAATCCAGTTTTATACGATTGTCGTTTGTCATCGATCCCATAATATCCTTTTTAAAAGACTCTGAAAAAGAAATTATGAAAGTAATGCAAAAGTTTAAATACAAAATCGTACGAAACAGAAAAAGCACAGTAAATAAATCTCTGCTGTAAAAACGCCTTTTAGCAACAAAGCAACCACGTATTCGCTTTCCTTACACTTTTATTTTATTTTCCTAACTAGCAACAGAATAAAGCAAGACCCCAAATTTTACTCTGAAGCTACCAAATAAATAATAAATAAATAACGGAGGTTACTTTCAAAATACTTTGAACGGAAAATTCAACAGTACTTGAAGGAAACTGCGAAGTGAGCTTTCGTACTTCGAGTCAGCAGCCACCGGTAAATATTTCTAATGCGATCGGTCCCAGCAGAGAATCGAACCCGTCAAGTAGGATCTGACACCTGCGCGCGGTACCGCTAGGCCAATGTTGCTAAGATTACTGATAACTTCTTGTATATGCAATTGCATACACGAATACGAAAAAGGAATAAGTCACCATTTTGTCATTTCACTTTTATTGCATCATTACGTTCCTATCGACATTGGCTATCATGTGTACAAAAAGCAAAACCAAGTTCCTTCTACAAATGTGAAAATTAACGTTAAGAACATTGTTGTGAAAATGAAAGGAATCAAACACAGCACTTGGGCCTTTTTTGATATCATACTACCATAATAAGTTATGGTTTCTTAATTTTTTAAAATACTGTAAATTGTTTTCTGATTGAGATAGAGCATCAAAATGTATTACAGACAGATAAAAAATCATGTTTCCCAAATCGTTTGACACCAAATTCAGCCGTGTAGCATGTGTACTTTTCGAGTTACGTCATTTACTCTCCCAAAATATTTCAAAATCCCCCCGGGTATGAAGACATCCATATTTTTCAAAAAAAAATTTGCAATGAGTTTCTGTGCCGATTTGTACCCTGAAAATTTCGAAAAAACGTCTAAAATCGGGAAACCCTATTATCTTGGTGAGTCTTTTTTTATTGCAATATACTTTTTAAACAAGCAGTAGAGTAATAATAGTATTGCTAACTTCCTGATTGTTTTCACCAACACTTAGTCAAGTAAGTCAAGCTTTCAATCAACCATTTTTTGTTGATAACTCGAGTGAAGTTCTATCATCGCAAACCTTTTGGTTTGTTGCTATTTTTTCGTTTTCAAAATATGTACCAAAAACGACCCAAGTTTTCGAATTTTAAACACTTCTAGCATGTTAACTAAACATAATGGTGCAATGGATTTCACTGCTATGGAATCTCAAAGTTAGTAAATATTTCTAATAAACTTGACTACTGTATGCAATCATCACACAAAAATGCAGAAAGTCTTTTTTGATTTTCTCAAAACTTGTTTTTTGACTTGTGACGTTTGCCAATTGTTTGTT
The DNA here is from genome assembly GCA_964006365.1 of Trididemnum miniatum. Lineage (NCBI taxonomy): Eukaryota > Metazoa > Chordata > Ascidiacea > Aplousobranchia > Didemnidae > Trididemnum > Trididemnum miniatum. Next base: position 18,064,218 of record OZ023234.1, read on the forward strand.
TGTTTGTTATTTCGGCGACAGCTAAAAGTACAAAACCAATCAGGAAGAAATGATGTAAAATGAAAAACGACGCCACAGAGTCTATGAAAAGTCCAGAAAATGGCTTTTAATCGATAGTTCAAGGAACTATCGATTCATAAACTCTGCAATCAAAATAGGATAAAAAACAAAAAGAAAAATACTGACACACAAACAATTGCACAAACTACTTCTACGTTTACGTTAAGAGTCAACAATTCGATAAAACATCTTTTTATAAATCACAATAATTACCGCATCTGAAAGAAATAATGACAGATTCTGAAGCTGATACTGCAGTACCGCACTGTATACTCGGAAATAAGAAGTTATCTGCTACAGTTTTTGGTGGGTGAGGAACAGCACAGTAGCACCTGCTACGACTTTGACCAACAACAAGAAACTAAAACACTGGGTGGCGCGCCAGAGATAGCTACATAGATATCCAAAGAGTTCGTCGAGTGGCGTTTGCACTGGTGAACCCCAAAACTGCTTACGCTGGTTCGATGTTCAACTGGGCTATCTTCATGATGCATGCTGCATTTCTGTGATAGGCCGCATGAAAATCGAAGCCGAAGTGACGTGGTTTAGAAAAAAATACGCAGCGACTACAATGTCAAGCTTTCAATCATCTTCTGCAATGCATGCGCTCCCATTCGTAACCGGAGTTGCAAATTCGTGCGGACCATGTTAAAAAATTAATTACTAATTTTATTTATTTTTTAGTGTCAAAAATTCTTCTGCAATACCGTGAGAGAGATCGTGAAGTGATATGAGCTTAGGCCCAATCGACATAAAACATTTGCCAAGTACAAACGACTCCAGCCGTGAATCGAATCCGCCACGTACAATCTACAACTTGCGTATGGTACCGCCAGACTAGACCATGTCGCTGGAAACGACACGGTCGAGCGATACAGAGCGCGAGTGACAAATCCCTCTTGATTATCTTCGCTCAAACAAGCGTGTCACCACACCAAAATAAACATAAAAAACGAACTTAGGCTGCAACTAATTTGCATCAAACAAGCGCATAGAGGAGGCCACGCAGCTCAATTAGTAGAAGACCCGGCTTGGTATCGGAGAGGATGCGGTTGGATGCCTAAACTGGGCTCTGTACTTGGTCTTTAACAAAAACAATTAAATCTCGTTTTCCAATTCGGGTCCATGCTATCCACATAGTAAGGTGACCTAGCCAAAACAACCGTTAACAACAAAACTGAAAACGTGCCTTGTGTTGGCGTGAAATAATGAGAAACAAAATATTTGATTTGCTGCTATATCTTATGTCCCATGGAAAAAGCAACCACAGAAGGTGTTGAAACTGAGAAAAAGAATTTTGAATTGCTCTCAACCAAATCTTTGTTTGCTGTGCTCATGCTGATTAATCAAATTCTGAATTTTCCAATCTCACACAAATCTAGAATTTTGAATTTAGAAACTTCTCACATTTTGACTCCATGATTTCACGAGCCCGAGACTCGCGACCTACACTTTAAGTGCAGGTCCGCGACCAAGGCATAAGCGACACTTTAAAAATTGTGTTTTGAGCACTCCTTCGCCAGCTAAAAAACATTTTTTAAATCGAGGAATTTACTGTATCACCAGCGATAGATTGTTTGAAATATCTTGTAGTCTTCGTTATTGCCACTCACATTTATATGAAGAAGGAATTGGATGGAATTTTGACGTAGTAAGTTTCATAATTTTCGACGATGGTAGCGCTGCAAACACAATTCGTAGCAAGCCGGTTAGCTCATTTGTCAAGCACATCGCTATTGATGCGCTAAGTCTGGGGTTCGAATCTCGGGTCGGTTAAATCGGACGAAGAGTTGCCAACAGCTCGCCATCACTGCGGCGTTTCTTTGGAGCTGTGTTGGCCATGCGCTGAGCTGCGAAGAAGGGCGTCGCAACTTCTTGAGATACATGCTTCGGCGTAACAACGCTAGTATAATGAACATTTGATTTTTTTTTATAAATCCTGCCAGCCTGGTAGCTGGTTTATGCAGAAGGAGAGTAGTTTGCGGCAGTCGCGAAGACCTTTGTTTGTTTTATTTGAATACCGAAAGCAAACGAATTGGTAAAACTTGCTAATTTAAACAAACAAAAACAAATTAAACAAAAATAAAGCTATGCTTTTGGAAAGAGTAAACACTTTTTTCATGGATTTTTTGTTTGTTATGAAATTATAATCACACCGCGCAGAAAGAATTAGTATTTTTACTGATATTTATGCACAAAATACAGTGCAAAAGAATTCTAAAAAATGATCAAAGATGCAGGCAGTCCAAAAAATTAACAACTTACTAAATGACGTAGGTGGTCGCGGATGCGCCAGCTGGAGCTGTCCATTCAAAATATTGTGGAAAAAATTTATCTTTTCTGGTTGTATGAGTCAGAGCGCTTCCAGCGGTACTGCCACAATCTCGAAGCTGGTAGTCGTCTGCATTAGGAACTGCCCAAGTTCCGACTGCTTCTCCATCCGCTGAAGTCCGGGCTTGGAGAAATATTCCGCGAAATGAAGAACTGGAATCCCTGTCCACTTCGACTAAATAATATTTTTGTAAAAATGCATGGCGGTTGGTGATGATATAACAGCCATATTATGAAAAACATTGCAATCTGGAGTAAGTTGAAACTTGAGCAGGCCTTGGGGTAGGACGGTAGACTGAATAAACTACAAAAATCAGATTGGAATCGAACCCACGGACGCACAACTTCTAACGGCTCTTTTATGATAATCTTGCATTGTCTTACACACTGCTACCGGTACAATCGCGCCATACAGACATTTTTCGTGACCGGAAAATAGAAACGCTGAAAAGTATTAACCAATCCTGCTGAAGAAACTTTTCAGCTGCAAAACAATAGGATTAACATTCACCACTAATGCGCTGAAACTGCTGATGAGTGGCTGAATGCAACGAGCTGCCTAAAATTCGGAAAATAAGCACATTTTTAAAAGCATTTACTGCAAGGCAAAAATTTATCAAATCCATGAGACTCACTGTGCTTCGGGAAAATGCTACTGTGTGTTTCAAGGAAAACTGGACTGAAAATTTCAAAAAGAAAAAAATTTTGGCAAAAGATCATACCAAAATCAGAATAGCCTTGTGGTTCCTCAATTCAGCGTTCCCGTCCTATTTTGAATTTTTAAAAGATAATCTGCCTTTTAGCCCGTTTCCATGTCCATAAAAAACGTGGGCTTTCTCAAAGTGGGCCGGGATAAGGATAGCTTTTTGAAAGCCTGCTTTTCGCGATAGCCCACTTGTGCAGACCATTTCTTCAGGTGCGGCCTGGAAAGCCCACGACTTTGCAAAAATTAGCCCTCAAAAAGCAAAATTTAATCTGACTCATACAAAGCCCACAGGCCAAAACCCCACTAAATGTGGACATGGAAACAGGTTATTTGAGTTTACAGTCACAGGACGTAAACAGTGGATTGTTATACCAACGTCTCACATTAGGCCTTTTCCGACCTCCTAAAAGCCGTTGTAGTTCAGATTCGCCAAAAATAATGTGCCTTTTTGAGGAAAGCTCTATGCTCATGTACAGTCATTGCAGTAACGCATCGACTCACGTAAAACTCTGTTGCTTGAAGTAACCACTGCACTGACGGTGAAAGGAATTTGTGTTATGGGTGATCCAGAGTGTGATGGGGTCATACTGCTGCATGTTGAGGTTGGAGCCCCAGATGGAAAAGCATTGGTTAAGGTGGCGACCGCCAAGAAAAAAATCACCCTAGCAAACATTTTTTGTTCCTCTATGAAAATATGAGAGCAATATAACCTACCAAAATTATAGTACAGTAATAGGCCTAATCTTTTCTGCATTTGTGTTATGCAATGTATGGAATAAACTATCCTGTTTTTCGGTAGTTTTATTAGCTGCATCAAAAATGGGAAGGTTCGTAAACTTCTCTTCATCAACAATTCCGGCATTTGTAAAGAGTCAAGAGTGAAAATTCACTCTTCAGCATTTTATTATGTACGAAATTCCTTTTTTAAAAGCATCTTTGATCAGGCTTAACAAGGTTAAAACAGTGGCTGACAGAAAGTCGAGTGACTAAATGTTTCGAAAGTTTTTACAAAATTTTTTGCTTGGATGCAGCGAACACTCATGACTTAAATAATTGTATACTTTTACTTTACTGTTTCTGCTTTATTCAATGACTTAAATATTTGTACTTCCACTACTCCTAGGTTTTTTGCAGGTGATTATTAGCTGACCGTGATGCAAATAACTTCCATGCAAAAATATCTTTCGAAATTAACAATATTAACAAGTGAATGATTTCAAACAAATTAACCCTCAGTTTTTTGAAATCCAACTTAATGATCATTCCACCTAAAAAGTTACAATCTGAAAAATGTGCATTATGCTTAGATTTTGCTCAGATTACGCTTTGTAAAACGGTAAAATATTTTGGAGTTAGAATTGATGACTCGCTTAACTTCGATGTGCATATTAAATTTCTTGAAAATAAACTGGCTCGCTTACTTGGTATACTGTTTAAAACAAGACAGTATTTGAACACCTCAACGCTGATACAATTGCATTATTCAACTTTTCATTCTTACTTTAAGTTATGGCCTTATTATTAGGGGATGTACGTTTAAACCTTACCTCAGCAAACTTTCTTCGCCACATAATAAGCCAGTGGCGTACGGTGAGCATTTTTTAGAGGTGTGCTCCTCTACAATATTTGCTGCCGCATGCAGCCATTTATTAAACAAATGTGTGGAAGTGCTCGAAAGCATAGGCGCGGGAAGTGGGGTGCCAGGGGGGGCTCAAGCCCCCCCTGAACTTTTTTTAGCCCCCCCTGAACCATTTGAGCCCCCCCTGACAATTAAAACAATTATGCACTGAGTGCGACGTGATTAATGCTCGCAACGTACATACGTAATGAAGCAAATATTTTTTAAAGTGCTTTTACCAACGAAGAATCACTATTCTTTTAAAAATCAGTCAGTTATTATTCGCTTGGTCAACGTAAAATTTGGTAAAATTTTCAATGCTTGAAGTTCATTTTTAACCGTGTTTTATATCAGCGTTTGCAAACCTTTACAGCAGTCATGGACGATGGCCCAGTAAAAGTATAATGGCTGTCAATTCTTGTAGCTGCCAAACACTTTACGCCAAACTACTCTGAATGCTCGAATGAAAGTCGCTACTGATCATGGGAATTACGTAAATCGTAAACGAAAATGCGATGAAGTGCAAAAAAACGGTCCTCAATCCTTCAGATGTTCCGAATTCCACCAAAATTTTTGTGAAAAGCTAAAAAAAAGGTCTTCACGGCCCGGACGCGTTACATGAACTGGAAATGTTGGTGGCCAACCTGATTTGTGTACATGCCAAATTGACCCGCGATCGACAGCCAAGCATCCAAAGATCGACCGGTACATCGCGATCGACTGGTTGGGCACCCCTAATTAAGCTTATATGAGCTGGTGCAAGTTCTCTTCTGGTTGAGTTTTTTAATGGTTTTGAATTTTTTCTACCAACCCAATGAAGCGGCTAAATCACTACTAAACTGGCACCGATGATCAGTAGGCTACTCGATTTGAGGGGGATGCCATCCCCCCTGAAAACAACACCATCCCCCCCATAAAACATTTTAGCGTAAACCATTCCCTTACAACTATAATGACCATCTCTTTTTAGGTCTGCATGAAAAGTTGTAGCCTACCACCCCCCATAAGTGTTTTCACAACTCGAGCACTGCCGATGATTGTTACTAAAATTGAGCTAGTACGCCTACCTAAATACCTATATCTACACATCTCATTATGTTAAAAAATGGTTCAGTGCTTTATTTTGATTGTGTGTTTTTTGTTATTTTTAAACCTCAATGGGGCATTGTTTGTTGCATGTAACTCTGATCAGCAAAGCAAAAGTTAGATCGGGCAAATTTTGTTTGCCTACTTTTTGGTTTTGTGATTGAGGTATTTGCATTTTACAAATACATGAGTAGTAATTCGAGCATGGTTAGAAAAGCCTAATGGTAGTAAGCAATCTTGTTTTCCATGATAAAAGATTATCCTGAAAAAATTCCGGTCACTTGAGCGGCATGCAATTGATGTCTATCAAAATAGGTCTGCTGAGTGTCCTGCTCATAAAAACGTGCGTTCGAAAAAAGGGGGGTCTGGGGGGCTTCGCCCCCCAGACGTTGACACGATCTTACTATTTTGAGCCCCCCCTGTCTAAAAAACGTTCCCGCGCCACTGCTCGAAAGTTTAATGCAAATACGCGAACCAACATCAAGCACCCTTTCAAGCATCCTAATTTGCTACTTAATATATTTCATTTTGGTGTCGGCTTTTTAGCTTTTGCTAGTTCCGATTCTTCGTCGCAATTTCTGCTACAAAACGGCTTTTCAATCATACTGTCAACACTTACTTCCATTCCACTAATTTAACCTACAACTTGAATTTGACCAACAACTTTAAAATGTATATATTGACCGCCACACTTTCAAAAATCACGAGCAATTACTCGCAACCGCATCCTAATACGATGTACAATACAATGGAAAAGGTCTGGCTTGCTTGTGTTGAACGATACCTGTTGAACCCGCCCTAAGAGAGAGCCATTGCATCATTCTTCTGCGATGAAAAAAGCAATTTGCTGTGGCGTGATTGAGCATGTGTTGTGACGTTGCGTCTGGGTTCAACTTTCAAATAGGACATTTTTTGCATTTATATCGTGTGGAATGAGAAAAATTCACTCTCCGTAACATAATATGGTTCAGAATACAATGAGGAAGGTCTGGCTCGCTTGTGTTCAACGATATCTGTTGAACCTACCGTACAAGAGAATGTTTGCGTCATCGCTCAGCGTTGAAAAAAAAGCAATTTGTCATTCATCAAAGCAAAAAGAACTCAGATTGCGCTGATATGACACAGATTAAAGACGAGAAAATCCAAACATTTTAGTTAAATGTAATTAACGTGTGCGCCTGAGATATCGCAGGGTGTGCGCTGAACACCTTGAACTTCTGGGGAATACGCCCCTGTAATAAGCCTGTGAGAATTACATGCAACGGTAAATGGACAGACCATGTCAGGATACTTTAGAAAAATCTCCCATTCTTAAACTTACTGATCTCTTTCGACTCGAATTAGCAACGTTTATGTACGAAGCCAAGAAGAAAACCATCGCAATGGCATGTCAATCTCTTTTCAAAAAAGTTATTGAAGTTTATGAAAGAACTACTAGACCAATTACGTTTAGTAAACTTTTCATGCCTTACTGCAAAACCTCAAAGTTGCAACAATCAATTATATATTAAGGAGCATTATTATGGAACTCACTGAGCTTAGAAATTCAAAATTCGTCCTCTGTGAAAGTTTTTCGCTGAAAATATAAAAATTACATGTTGAATTTTTATTGATTTAGTTACCATTCATCATTTCTCGTATTGACTAATTTTCTCTCTTTCATTTCGTCGAGTTATGAGCCTCCTCTTCTTCCTGTGCTGCATCTTGTTACCCCCCTTTTGTGTCGTTTGTTTCCTTATCGTTTATTCGCAAAATTTAAGCTTAGGCTACAACTCAGTTTTCGTGGGGACGGGATAATTGACTCGAAGACCATTAAGGTCCCTTCGCAGTCTCCTTCGACGTCTGATGTTGACCTTTTTTCAGGACATTCATGTTTGCTGTAAATTACTATCCTACTCGATCTTTCATTAGATGTCTTTTTTCTTCATTAAAAGATCTTCGTCAGCGCTTTTCACTTTATTCTAGAACGCATGGTAGTTTGACGGAGTAAAATTACCTGTAGGCTACGTATGACTTACTGTACAGGAGACCTTTTGTATTAAATTTATTCGAACGATTACGCATGGCAACGTTGGCGAACAGCTGCATTGTGCATACTGTATATTTTAGAAGCGCCAAGTTGAAGAAGGGTGAGAAAAAAACCTTCTGTTTTGGAGCAGCATCTGTGGTTAACAAGGCTGTAGATTCTAACATGGTAAGTGAAAGGTCATTAAAAGTAAACTCTTAACAGCTTATACAATAATTAATCATATTTACCGTAATTATCATCAACATGGCGTGATAAGTCGTAGCTTTGCTCTTGACAATGATAGCAATTTGGCGTACCGGTAGCTGCTTTCTCTCGTCCAAGTTTTCTGCTGCGTTCGTAAAAAACGGTTACTATTTAGTGTAGTTTCGTATAACATTAAGCTGCTCAGGTGACCGGGTGGAATGGAGCGTCAGCTTCTGTAGCAGCAGATTCAAGATTCTATTCCGAGTCGGGTCGAACCAATAACTTTTAAAGTAGGTATCGGTATTTACAGCTTTCCTGCTTGACGCTCAAAATCAAAGGAACAGTGTGAAGGTGAAGATCAAGCCAGCAAGTCTATTTGTTGTACTAGTGAAAAAAAAAACACCTACTGGAGTTTTCCATCTTAGAGTGTCAAACAAGTAAGCAGCAACTCAAAATCGCTTCCTCGCGATAGGAGAATAAATAATGCACTTACATAAATAAGGTAAATAATTGGGTCACACATTTCAAGGACTAAAAGCCATCTACAGTACAATGGCAGTGTCAAATGTGCAAAATCAGTAATCTATAGGACTACAGCTACACTCCTCCCGACGTTTATAAAAGCACCTTCGGATCGCACTTAAAATTTAGGCCTACAGACCTATCCATTCTACAGAGGTTGCAAGTCAGTCAAGTCGAAACAAACTTTTCGGCTCGGTGTAAAATAATGTAACAAATTATCCGGGTTTTGTCATCTTGGGTTAGATTAAGCAGCCTTCAATTCCAAATGAAAATTACAACGCCTAAAAACAAATCAGCAATTTGCGCAGCAATTATCAAGTCCAAAGTTTGCGGAAATAAACAGCTGATTTTCTTTTTTTTTATTGTTGCAAAAAGTAATAATAAAATGGCTATTTTTTACAAAACAAGTTTATTGACTTTCTTCGAACTTTGCTTCAGCAACAAATTTATTTGAGTTAAGATACATATTGAATAAAGAAGTTTGTTTTTTGCTTCCACCACATAGATTTACTCACAGTAAATTTACCAATCGTTGACACTGCCAAGCGCAAATTTAGCGATTGCAGCATTTCGCAATAACTTGTTGTCATTGATTTTGGTTGCGACAAACATGTATAGTTCTTCGTAAGCTGCTTTTATTATCAAAATACTTGTTCAAAAGGCTGCATTTTGTAGTTTTACATTTCGATTTTGGTTAAACTTATTTTTCAAATTATTTAACATGCATAAAAAATTTAATTAACGGCAATCGTCACGTTAACATAGTCAAATGGCACCCAATAGCAGGCATTGCAACGGCGGATTAATAGGACTTATGTTGCCGGTGCGCTTATACAGCTCATGTGCTTATACAGCTACTATTTTGATTCAAAGTATTTTAATTGCACTGAAGACACTAGTTTGGCGTTGATGATAAAATATGTGATTAAATCTCATTCCTGCCTCACAAACAATCCATCAGTCGGAGAAAGCGTCACTAAACAAGCTACAGCAAAAAATCCAGCCGTAAACACTATGCCTTTGTAACTGGCCTAATACTGTACAGTAATATATCTTTCACCAAGTGGTGGAGCTATTACATCTGCGCCCCAGAAGCTTCGAGTGAGTGTAAGGCCCTCGTTTTATTGCTAAAGCATTGACGAGATTGTACGATGCGATTTATGATTTCCGATAAGTACTGTATAGGTCACTGGGTTATATCAAGTTTTTGACCCGAAAATTTAACAGCTTAAGGAAGTAAGCCTGCGTTCTTTGAGTCAGCAGCCACCCGGTGCATAAGTCAAATGCAATCGGCTCCAGGCGTAGATCGAACCGGTCACGCACTAGGATCTGTCACCTGCTCGCGGTACCGCTATGCTATGTCGCCGACTAAAGTTCCGCGGCATGCTAGTAAAAACAATACAGCGCTTATTCAAACTCTGGTTTTTTTGTGTGGATCACTATTTTACCAATGTGAACTTGTCAAGACGCTGCAAAAGGTTATTAGAGGTTGCAGCGTCGTGAAGTTTATTGCAGTTCATCGGTCATTCGTCCAGCTTGCATAAAATGATTAAAATTTATGACAGGATAATACGCTCTTGTTGATGTACGAATTGGTCTTGAGCAAAAATTAATGGAACTATAAAAAAAAATTTCCTACACAGGCTCATTGCTCGAAAGATTCTAAGAATTTCTATAGATCGATTAAACAGTGGCAGCTGACTAAATGACGAAAAAGATGTCTGTTTACGGCCATCCTCAGGGAAACTACTCGCTGTTTCCCTGCGGCCATATATTGTATTTACATTAAAACAGCGCTTCACATACTTTTATTTATTTGCAAATAAACTAAACTAAGAGAAAATAAGCAAGAGTAAACATGCGGCCGGCATTAACCTGACAGCTAAATATTACATAATAGACAATGTGGCAAAATTACAAAATTTTTGCACTTGACGTTTGTGATTCCAAGGATGAAAGTCGATGCAAAAGCTGCGCTGAAGGCAAAATAGCAAATACAGTTGTAGCAGCTGCAAAACAACACATATTTGCGGGAGAGAGAGAGATCTATTTACCAGAAACAACACCAAAAAAAAAAATTACGAAAAAATATGTCCGTCACTAATTATAGCAACTAAATATAATACGAAGATACACATATACTAAAAAACATAAAAGTTTAGAACTCGTACAATGTAGGTTGCAGAATTTCATAAAATTTGAATAGGTGGCAAGGAGTGTTGAAAAAAAACCCAAAAGTTATCAAGTCAAGACATTCCTTGTGTCAAATAAAAATACTTTTATCTATCACATGCTATATATACAAGACAAGATTGCACTTAAAGAAACACACATAAAAAATTTTAATGCATCACAACAAATATTCCAAATTAGGGGAAGGTGGGACAATATGGGACGCTTAAGCAAGATAACTAATATTTTCCTCTTTCATTTTTTTAAGGAAGTTAGCCTGGCATGGAGTGCGTAGGGACATCATTTCATTTCCAACAAATTTTTTCTTTCGTATACATTCAGACAATTGAGATATTTGGATTTATATATTTTCGAAATTGTCCCATTTTGCCCCCTGCTTGAGGCAAAACGGGAGACCCGCCCCGTTTTTCCCCAATCATAAGAAGTTGGATTCATTTTGCTTTTTTGACAGTAACTAGGATACTAATACACAAATCAGCTCGAAGGTTGTTTGTGAAATATTTTTTGTCTGATCTCTGGTACAAAAACTTGCAAACCTAACTGAAATATAGTACACATTTTTGAACAGTCTAGGGTTCTGTTTTGACTGCTCAAACTAACAGTTCTAAACCATAGTGCTGCTTTGCATTACCGAACCTGCAGCTGAATCTTTAAACGCAAAGTTTAACACCAACGAGAAATCTTATTAGATGGATTAGAAAAACGGTGGAGGTCAGGGAGTTGGAAAACGGTAGGGGTTAAGGGGTTGGAAAACCATGTGGATTGAGGTGGGGAGGGAGAGGTTGGAGTCAGGGTCGCAACCCCCAACTTCCCAAACCCAACCCACCCCCCGATTTCAACTCCCCCAGACCCGAACTCCGCCAACCCCAACGTTTTGCATTTTCGCATCAGAATTCTCGCTTTACGTTTGTTTGCATCAAATCGCCTGCGTTAATGGTCTTGCTCCGGACCTGGTAAACCCTGGAGGCATCAACCAACTACTAATCCACCAGTCCACCATCTGGGTATCATACATTTAACAGATAAGACAACAATATCCTATAAGACTAGACAACTTTCCTAGCATTCAGATGAATTATTAACTTGTTACTAAAACTTTTCTCCCATTTTGCCCCAGTAGAACAATTTCAAAAATTAAACTGCCATTAAAACAACTTTTCGATTTGGAGGACCATGTTCAGTATTTTGACAGCTTAATACTCAAACATGTTTGCCATCATCATCATCTTCATATAAAGCTGAAAAGAAGTCTGATACAAAATAAGCTAATTTACAAGAAGACTCTTAGATCAACATGCACGCAAACAAACTTTGGTCGCTCAATCTGCTTTAAATCAAGTCCAATCCATTATTCTTTTTTCTTAGGTTGAAACTGTGGTAACTGATAACCTGTCACATATATTCGATCGGTGGCGCTAAAACAAATTTTTCTATCTGAAACTACAATGTTCGGTTTTGCCCTGCGTCCCGTTTTACCCCACCTTCCCCTAAACTTAGTTATCTACCCAAAATCCATAGTTTGATTTCCTTTTTGAATGCGATGCAAAGCTTAATTCTGAGATCAGGATGTAATTTACCCCATAATTCAGCTCCTCTATAGGCAAGTTGCTTTTTTCAAACATTTTATTAACTCGTGGAAGAAAATACTCAAGCGATTCCGTTTGCCGCGTCTGATGCTTGTGAACTACGTTGATTTTGGTAAATGAATCGAAGAAAACATCATTCTGGTAACGGTTTGTAGTACAAACGATTCACAAATTTAGCCATTGCACTATTGTCGTTTACTCGTTAGCCTGCTAATCTTGAAGCAACACCCATTGCGAAACGCCGAACTTTTCCTGTGGTCATTGACTCACCGGCATTCACAAAGCGTCACAGAAGGACAATAAATTTTATCATGAATCTACTTGTGGTGAAGAAGTTCTGAAGTTAAAAAACAATTTTTCTTCGTCTTGAAACAATAAGCAACAACTCTTCCTGTGATCATCGTTACTACGCTTTTCGAAAACCGGGATTGATTCTTGGTCTACTTCTACGGCTACCTAACTTAGTACCGGTATGCAACATCATTGGTGTACAGTGAAAGAGGCTAAGAGCTAATCGAAAGCAACCAAATCAGTAACAATTCACAGCATTTTCGACAGCATTTGTCATCTTAGAAACGGTCTTTTGAGTAGCAAAGGGCTACTTTTTTCACCTGGTAGTGCCAAAATTTTGCAAGTTTCAAAACAATTGCAGCTTGCCAAGTAATTGCCGCACCTCCGGTAGTGAAAAAATACACTAACAAGCAAACAGGGGCGGCTCATCTAAGGGGAGTGCGGGACTGCAGCCCCCCCAAATATTCCAACTGTGACTTATTTTTGTGCTAGAATAATATTATCATTGATCACAAAAGTTTTGAACTGAAACTTCAAAGGAATTTGGCAACACTGCAAACGCAGCAAGTTCTAACAGTTCGAGCGGGTGCGAAACTAAGTTACATGTGCAAGGTTTTATACGAAGAAGCCACTCGCTTTGCGTTAATCTGTGAGTAGACTTACTATAGCATGTCCATTTCTTATTCTGTAAAGCAGGGGTTCTTAACCGGGGTTTAATTTACCCCCTGGGGGTAAATTTTGCCTACCGAGGGGGTTAATTTTCTGAATTAAAGACTAAAGAAACCTTCATTTTTCAGTATTGAAAAAGCAGTAGTGGTACACTGGGGGTAAATTATACTGTTTTCTTTCGGCAAAGGGTAAGCGAGACAAAAAAGGTTAAGAACCCCTGCTGCAAAGCGTCTTCAGGATATAAAATTCAGTACACTAACTTTACAAAAAAATTTATGTATCAAGCAAGAGGGAAGGCCTACTCTAAATTTAAAAATTACTCAAACTGCCAAAAAAGCCGAGGTAAGACGTACACCAGGCAGTTTAACGCAAATATTTATCAACGGTGTGAGTGGATATGTGAATGTGAATGCATAAATGCATAGTTTTGTTTTCCGTGCCTTTTTTTTCCTCAGATCAGAAGATCATTTTTCTTTTTTTTTCCCACTTAGACCAGCATGTCGAGATCTATAATTTCAGCTGACAAAGTCGCTTCCGATAAATAGTGCGCATTCTACATGCTGCGCATGCAAAAGTTAGGAAGGAGAAAACGGTACGGTACAATTGAGAAACGACAAGACGGTCATCATGAAAAAAAAAAAACAAAAAAAAACGGTACTGTCGCGTTCAAATAATGGTCACTCCATTTTTTAAAATTATTTTTGCACAAAGAGGAACTAAGGTTACGTAATTGCATTTAAGGTAGCAAGTGCTTTATGACGAAAATCGCAAAAATTGTGTTATTGATTTATCTAGGGAAACTTACGTTTCCATAATGCTTATTACTCGCGTGAATAATTTTTGGCTCTTTTTAAAATTGTTTGAAACATAATGTAAGTATTGGCCTAAGTATGGTTTGCGATGCTATTTTTAAAGCCCGAACTACAGGAGTTTACGAGTACCAGGTTCCGGCTAAAAAGCGAAGCAGTAAGCCAAATCAAATCAAATCAAATCTTCATTATACTCGCCGCATTACGCCGAAGCGTGTAACGAGTTGCGGGGCCCATCTCCGCGGCTTAGCGCCTGGGCTACACAGCTCCGAAGAAACGTCGCAACGGTGGCGAGTCGTTGGCGACACTGTGCCGATTTGACCGGCCCGGGAATCGAACCCCAGACCTCCCGCACCGAAAGCGTGCGCTTTGCAACTGAGCTAACGGCCGGTTCGAAGCAGTAAGCCAACGTTCATAAAAGTTCTGCTGTATTAATCACAAATATTCAGCTTTCCATCGCTTACGCCTGGTGATTGCTTTTCTGTAAATTTTTGTAAAATGTCTTTATTGCTTCCCTTTTTCCTTTTAATTTAAATATTTCGTAGTAGGTAACATTACTTATTCCGCAATATTGCCATTACCACCGCAGTACTGATTAAGTTATATTTGATTGTATCTTGATTTTCGTAGAGATGAAGAGCACAGACAGCTTCACGCTTGTTCGAAACTCACGGTAGTAGGTTCATAGGTTAGCCCCTTTTGAAATAGGAAACAATGTTTGATGGTCTGGTGTAAATATTTTTTTATGTTTGCGTACCGAGACACTGTGATCGTCTAAAAACTTTGTTGCTTTTTTGTGTTGTTTGCACAATTCTTCTAGCCACCATGCCACCTGTGTTTCTCATTTGCGTGATATATTTTTCTTTATAAGCATTTATTTCATTCCTGTGACTCTTACCATAACACAATTTGGCTGCATTAAAGATAGTCGTTTTTTAGTTTACCTATTAATGTAAGCTAATACCACGCCACCTCTTATACCTTCAAGCCATAATAAATCGCAAAAGTAGTAACTGTAAGCTATCAAGAAAAATAATAATAGGCTGCTATCCTACAGATAAGTTGAGGCCCCCCATTAAAAATGTGCACGAGCCGCCACTGCAAGCAAATACAAGATAGTTTGTAAATTCTGCAGTTTCGGCATATCTAAGTTATGCAACAGAGTACAAAATGGCTTGATAGTTCATGTGATTATATTACTATGTCATTTATTATTATTACGGGCAGTCCGAAACATTGAACTTGAGAAGTTAATTATGGAAACGATGACCAATTGGTTATCGACATAACTCAATACAAACAAAACTTACAAGTTTAACGACATGTCAAGTTCGCTCATTAGGCAAGCAAACAGTGGGCTACGTGAGAACTTGTTGCATCACCTCCTAATTTGTCCCACTTACAAGCAAACACATCATTGCAACAAAAATGCTGACGAGACAGATAAACCTGCAGCTGCATTGCTATGGCATGAAGTAGTGCAGCTTGAGCTCGTAACACTGCACCAACTCATGGATTCAAGTAAAACAAGACTAAAACGTTACACTAAAAAGCATCAAGGAAACAACAGAAAGCAATGTTATAACAAAATGACAATGCGAAAAGCCTTCACAACCAATCGAAAAAACTTTACCGATCTCGTATATTAGCTCAGTATGTTTAGCTCGTGAAACAACATAAAAATTAATCAAATAAGAAATCGAATTCCAGTGAATTTATATACAGTAAAACGCTGAAACATAGCACAAATGAGCAGCACATAAGGCTTAAATGCTGCTTCTGCTATTGCAAGCAGCAAGGTTTGGCAATTTCAGCTGCTGGATATCAGCTGAGCCATGGGTAGCACAAACCAACGTATGCGATCATGCGTGGCCCGCGTGATCACTGCGTGCAAGTCATTAAACAAAATCACATTACAACACATTACGTAACAATTTCCACGTGTTTTTCTATCCAATAACAATAATATTTTCTTCGTATTTCTATGGTTAAAAAAGAAGAAAAAAAAGATAAAATATAAATTTTGAGAGTCTCTTATGCAGGTTTACTGGTTCTTCATGATCAGACGATTAAAATCAGTAACCAGGCTCTGAAAGTAGTCAATTGCTTGAAAAGAATACAGCAGCATACTTGGCAGTTCGTATCGCATTACAAAAGACAAAATAACTTGAAATATCCAAAGACGAAATGTAGTTCGTCGTATGTTTTGGATTTAAAGGCATTTCAAAGAAACTGAGAATAGTAGAGAGTTTTGAAACAATTATTTTGGTTTGGTAATTAGCAGTAAAGTTGTCCGAAACACTAAAGCTAGGCATAACGGTACCAAAATACGCAATGAATTGTCTGGACAGTTATACTGCGAAATAGATGCAATATTTGAAAAAGTTCTGATTAGATAATATTTAGTTTTAAACAATATTCAAGCGTCAGTTTTGCTGCTTAAACTGACCGAAGTAACGGCAATCTTATATTAGGTGCTATGATAATTAGTAGGTGTAGTTCAATTTTAAATTTTTGCTGACATTTTGCTGCATGTGATGCATGCCAATGCGTACAATCCTTTAAAAGGAACAATGCCAATGCGTACAATCCTTTAAAAGGAACTTATTGTGCGTTCAGTTCGTTGCGTATATTCGTGTATTTCAAATTCACACCGTAAGTTATTTGTCAATGGTATACAATAGACCAGGGGCATCAACGTTTTGCGCACAGCGTCAAGGCTCTCACTTTTTTTTAATTTCCTTATATTGAAGAAAAAATTTTCTCAGATTTTCTTAAATTTCGTTAAAACCAGCCTAGATTGCATTTTCTTGCTATTGACCGTATTTTTAGGCACAGACTTGTTTTTTCTGAGTTTTTAGGTAGGCTATTATCTGAACTAATGCTCAGTGACGTAGCGAGAAACTTCAGAAAGAGGGAGCCATAACTTCCACATTCTTTGCAGGCGTATTTTTTTCGGGAGAACAAATTTAAAGGTGATTGAAAAACAAGAAAAGCTCTAGGAGAGTCCGGGGGCACGCTCCCTCAAAAATTTTTTGAAAATTTACATGCTGTAATGGCTATTTCAGCGCTGTTTGAATAATTTTCACGAAAATTTCGTTTAAATTTTTTTACCTTTTTTTTGAGTGCGTCGCCAAATATGATGCAATTTGTTCACACATTTTCGATTATGCGTGCTAGGCGTAAGACTTCTTGCTATGAAAGAGGTTCAAAATTATAGAAAAATTGCACAGGCTACATCAAAAACAGTTTCGAAAATGGCTGGTGCGAAGATGCTTAGGCTACTCCTCAAGTTCCTCAACCTACCCCCCTGAATCCGCCCCTGGCCATAAGCTACAAAAAACCATCAACGTAGTCTGGCATATTTCAGTCACTTGGCACCAGTAATTTTGTTGTTCATAGCTAGACTCAGTTTCATTGTCGCTTAGTTATGCTTAACAATAACTGTTTAGGCTAAACACTTCAATGTTTCAGGTACCGGTACGGTACATAACTCTGCAACCACAAAAGTAAGATTAAAAATCTGGCAGCAAAAATTTCCTTAAACGTCCTTAAGTCTAAGGCGTTTTCTTAAACACCTTCACATTTGCTTAAACTAAGAAAATTTCCTTAAAAGTGAGAGCCTTGCACAGAATGGCATTTTTTGATAGAGTCAAGATAGAAATCTCTCCGCGTGCCAAACTGTTGCCCTATTCTCCTCTGAAAATATCAGTGCCAACCAAAAAAAAAAGGTCCTCACCTCTGTAGATGTCCTACTTTCGTCTGAAAATATTAATGCAGCCCAAAAAAAGGTCTTCACGTCGGTAGATGACCTATCTACTAAGAAATACCACAATCATTGAGTGACTTTTGAACCCACTGCATTGAAACTCGCTCATAGATTCAAAAGTAAATTTGTTAAATCTTGAGAGCTTAAAATTTACTTGCGCATAAAATCGCTTCGCGTGCCATGCAGCCCTTCCGGCGTGCCACTTTTGGCACGCGTGCCAGGGGTTGTCGACCCCTGCAGTAAACGTTTGGAAAAAATTTTAACCAAAATTTTGTGAAGAAAGAAGCAGTGCAGTATTGTGATTATTGATCACGTTACGTTACAAATGAACTAAAACGTGTTTCTTGAAAGAATATAGCTTAGTGCGGTGTATCTCGTTGCTCGGGCAGTCAGGTCAGTTAGAAAAGGTGGTAGTAAATGGAAAATAATAATCCGTCCCAGTGCGAGGTTCCGGCTGCGCTGGTACGACATCCAAGACTCGAGACCTGAAAAAATAGAACCCAAGTTTTTTCTTTACGGTTAACTACACGATTCGACACCATATTGGGATCCAGCTGTCAACAACAGCAATAGGTTGCACAAAACTCCGATGTGAATTTCCAGTTCTTTTCAATTTGCACTGGGAGGCCTTCATTACAATGTTGATAATGACAGTTGTGAAAATGTCTGGTTAAGAGGAAGGGAATTCCTTTTGATATAATTATTGTGTCTTTCCATAAAACAGATAAATCCTGTTAAGCCCACGAATCATCACGCTTTGTTTCGTCATAATATTGCAGTTGTATTACTAGTTGGGCCCCAAAAAAATTTGCAAAAATGTAGGTGTGTGTGTGTGATTAATTGAATTAAAAATTAGAGATGATTTATTTGCACCTGAACGTGATGACATGTTTTGTGCAAATGCTTTCCTTGGCTCCTCCATTTCATCAACTAAATTAGTGCCAGTATGTTAGCTAACTTGGAAAAAGTTATTGAACGAAATTTCAAACGTCAAGGTCTTTTTCGAATTTAGCAAGAACGTGTTGCATTTGGCTGATTGCCGAGTTCGAGGAATACAGCTCCAGTTGCAGCGAACGCGTTCTCTTGCAACCTCAACTATTCGCGTGAATCCCAGTTACTTAATCAGGATTCAGATAACATATTTTAAAAGATCAACAATGTTGCTCTGACAAAGAAGATTAGCCTATATTAAAGCAAGTGTTCCGTGAAATAATTCCAATTTATGCAGTCGAGATCTAACTGACGTTAATGGTAAGTTACTTAGACAAAAATTACAAGATGCGAAATATTTTTAGTAATTTTAAAGAAATAGAAGGGTGGAAATTTGTTTGCGTAAAATCTTTTTGAAAATACACAATATGCAAAACAGTTATTGAAAATTTTCGAATGAAAAATTGTAGGATGCAATTTAAAAGCTAAATACTGATCTAGTTACCAATATTTTTTGCAGGCTGATATTTATCTGAGGCGAAATATTGTTAAACTTTTTTTGACAAACGCAGCTACGCTTATACAGTATTTGAGATTTTAATTACCCCCTTGCAGTTATAATCGTTATAACTTCGCAAAAATGACGCTTTATTTACTAACGCGAGCAGAAACCCTGATTTGAATATTGAGTAGTTAATGAGCTTTTTATTAGGCCAAATACTGCGTCAACTTAATTTCTCACTCCTAAAAAATGGTTAACGTCGTTTGGGTAATTTAACATTACTACAATCAAAGCGCCAACTCAGTATAAAAAGTTCATTAAAAATGCGGCTTTCATTTGATAAGTGTCATTTATGGTACAAGTGTATTTGTTATGCCTGTATGAAGAGACTTGTTTTATCTAAATATTGCGCAATGTTGCTGTGCTTGCTTGAGTACGCAGATCTTATCAGGAAGCATACAAGAATGCAAGTTGAAGGAGCTTTTTACCCTTCGGCAACAATGAATGAATCAGAAGTAAACAACGCCTTCAATCATCTAATTTTGTTGATGTCATACACATTTTTTACACATTATGAGAATTAGACAATGGTTAAGATTTTGCTTTTATTTTCAGAGATGTGAGAAAGCTAGGCGATATAAATTGTAGAATACAGTTTTGTGCGGCCTTGCGAACACTGCTGATGAGGACAGCTGGATATATGTTGTCGAAACGTCCAGATTTTAGAATGTTTTACTGTTGGTCATACAGACAACAGGACAGTTTTAAAGTTCTGGCAAAAATAGTAATTTACTTCTTGACTTGGCTTTGTCACTCTGCATTGATCATTATTACCCAATACCCATTCCATATCACATTATATTTTTTGCGATTCAAATAAAGCCTAAGGGCTCTTGTGTCGCCATTACTGTTGCGATTGAAATCATGTATTCACAACGTAGAATACGGTATTTCATAATGATGCAGATAACCCACTGGCTTTGGTCCACCAAAAAGTGGATCTGAAAGAACAGGGCAGAAAATGCAATAAGAAAACTTAAGCATTTTTTGCGACAAAACCGCATTTTTCTAGCTTTATATTCTTTTCCAACTCTTTATAAAAGTTTTTTTATTTAAAAAGTTTATGCTACAACATGCATTATTGGCTCAGTTCATTATTTTATTTTTGTCTGTTACTCTTCTTAATTTTACATGATTTGAGGATTGGTTACAATATACAGCTTTTTAGGCAATGCAAGATTTTTCTGGTTGCAATTATATTTTTAAATTTTGATTGATTGCTTTATTTACTACTCGAAGAAATTCTTTTGACAATATGTCCGATACAGAAATAGCTCATCGATGCGACTACAATAACAATAACACAGTCAAGCAGGTACGAGTTTGAGTCTACGTGCATTAGGCATGTCGCTAAATGCTTTTTTTACTGTTTCAGTAATTATTATTCTTGCGCTTATATACTTCAGTGTATGCATGATTTAGCTTCAGTGTTGTGCGTAAAAATTTGAGTAGTACTCCAGTGCAGCATAAAAAAGAAGTGCATCGATTTTTTTGCTAGATGTTTGTACAATTAAGGATATCGTTGTGTACTAGCTTTCTTAACACTTTCAACTTTGTATAAAATGAGAACAATTCCGCAGGTGTAGTATGAAATAAGTGTTTTTTTTTTGTTCTTCGCGTATTTGCAATTTTTTACCGCATTCAAAAGCGTCTGTACAACTTAAAATACTCATTTAATGATGCAACTTATCAAGGTTATGAGTTGATTGATTTAAAAGCAATGCAAGACTGTGTTTTACACATTCGAATTTTGAACTTTAGATCATAGGAGGGTTTCAATTTATACAAAAATACTACCGGTACAGCGCAAAATTTGGGTTTAAAAAGTTTTAGGATGGTTAAAAGCAGTAGCGTTGCGAGAAATTTTGAAGGGGGGCATGCACTGCACAAGCCATCAAAAGTCTGGTAAATTTCAGTGACTTGGAAACATTTCTTTTTTGCTAAAATGCAAAGTCGGAAAGCGAGGGGTTCATGGCACGATGCTCTTCCCTAAACTTGCTCCTGGCTGATAGTTCAGATAATAGTGAAATATAGATAAGCTTAATTTAAATTAAAACTTCCATGCTCTAAAATCTAAATTATTATGCATTACGATTTTTTAAATGAAACCTCTCAGAAATATTGTGCGCATGAAAAATGCATCTTGATGTGCAAACTTGATTTGGCAGAAGAGCTAGCTGCAGCAAACAATAAGTCTAATAGTAACAATTTCTTACACTGCTTTTTACATTTTTAAGGATACAAAAATGCCAAAGTTTGGAATTATGTTTGATATTGATGGGGTGTTATTGCGAGGAAAAACCCCGATTCCGAGCGCCAGCGAAGCCATTAAGTCGCTTATGGACCCTGAACATAAGGAATTCACCGTACCCTGCGTTTTTTGCACGAATGGCTTTGGACTTCCTGAAGTTAAAGCTGCGACGCTATCTGAGCGGTTGGGAGTTTATGTAAGTTAAGACCAGAAGAACTGTTGCTGCAATGTTAGCAATTTAAAATTTTATTTGCAGCAATTTTTCGCATGTTCTTAAAGCATTACCAACTCTATGCTCCTTTTACAAGTTTTAACCCGATCTCAAACCATGTTCAAACAACTCAGACGGCCGAGAGGTAAGAGCGTCCGCCTCTGGAGCTGTAAACTAGGGTTTGATTCTAAATCGGGTCAAACCAAATGACTATAAAATTGGTATTCACAGCTTCCCTGCTTGACGCTCAGCATTGAAGGGACAGTGGGGAGAGCAAGCCGGCAAGTTTACTTGTTGTATCGTTGGAAAAGTCACGTAACGGGATTCCCCTATTTTGATGTGGTGGACTGGTGACCGGCCACTCCTAAGCGAGCTCGTTATAGCGCATTGATCGCTTTCTCGTGATAAGAGGCTAAATATGCGACTAAATACTATACAAAAAAACTCCTAATTTTTGCCACCTTAATTAATTTCACAGTCTCTAATTTATGCGTTTTAAGAGTTTTACAAAAAAAAATTAGATACGAATTTTCATAGAAGGACGTGCAGGAAGCTATGAAGCTTTCATGCCTGCCCTGCATATGAAAAGCATCTTAGATGGGTGTAGCATCTGCTGGCTCAAATGTTATCCTTAGTCCGAAGTATTACCGCAGCCGGTAAAGACCCAAATAAAAAGAGTTTTGATTTTCTCCCTCATAATTCCTATCGATGTATTCACAAATCTGTGGTAACTTTTCGGAATTTAAAGATATTATATTTATGATAGATTCGTCCCGAACAAATGGTGATGTCGCAGACTCCTTTGGAAATGTTCCATGACTTTCACGACAAATGGTGCTTGGTGTCAGGACCTGAGCATGACGGTGGCTCGGTCCAAGTTGCTAAACAGTAAGAAAAAAGCCAGTGAATGAATATACTAGACTAATTTAAAAGTTAAATGGTCCGGAAATAAGATTAAGCCCAATGTTTACGGCCCGATCCCATCATTATTTTATGCTAAAACTAAAAAGGCGACTACAAATATTTCGTTTTGACGCTCGAGTACTGGGTTTGACTTCCAACTGAATTACAAAGACTTGCTTAATTAGCTGCCTGCTTGCTGTTGAACAGCTAAGAGCAGTGGGCACTGTAGAAGAATAAATTTTGCCACATTATGTCATCAGTCTTGTTCAAAACATGAAATGGTTGCTGTCATAGGCTAAAAATCTAAAATTGTAGGTTACAGAATGTAAACAAGCGTTTCTCTAAAAAATTTCACTTCTGGTTAGTAAAAAACAACCCCGAACTAAGCGTGAAGCCTGTGCATTGTACAGGATTCCAAAAACCAGCGCAAACTTTTAACTTCAAGAAACGTGGTGTAAAACGAGTTCGGATATAAGGAATAATTGCATATGCGTATGACGGATGAAACTTGAAGTACGGATTTATAGAAAGCATTGGATCAATTTCTTGTATAATAAATTTCGCATGTACAGTAATGGCCAAACATCGCCGGTCCAGACTTTTCTGTTGTTGAAGGTGTATACTGTAAAGTTTGAAACTCCTCAATGAATTGCATGATCATGGCGTTGCAGACTTGGATTTCGTAAGATCATCACAATAGAAGATTTACGAAAAGCATTTCCCTATCTTGACTGGGTTGATCGGAAACGATGGCCCACGAACCAGGTGGAAGATGCGACTGAGTTCCCAACTATTGAAGCTGTGGTCCTACTTGGCGAGCCAATCAGGTCCGCGTTTTTTGAATTTGTAGTTAAATTTAACTGTTACTTAAATGTGCGTAGTTTTTAACAACTATATTTCAAACAAATTAAGCTAAATAAACCTGACTGGAGTGGTACTCTAACCCACTTTCATTTGAGGCCTTGTATTCACCGTTTTCGGAATTGGCTGTTACCAGTTTTCACTGGATTTGATTCTTACGTAGTAACGTAAAACGTTGGAACCATCATATGCAGTTGGTTGAGACAAATTTCATTAGCAGATGCTGTAATTGCTTTAACAAAACTATGTAATTATAAAGACAATAAAATACAGTGTGGTCATGTGGAAAAACATTCTTTGTTCAGTGCGCTCAACTCCCTTATATTTCTTTGTAGTCGGTCACAAAGTTCAAAAAAATGTCTTTGTGCATAGACGGCTCCTCAAGAATAATATTGAGCCCTACCTAGCAGCACCAAATTTTTAAGCTCTACGTTAAATTTTTGTTATCGTGAAAATCACATATTCAGTGCATTGGTTAGTGTATCAGAGCGCTGGATTTGCGATCACGAGAGGCTTTCCTCGTGCGTTTGCAACAAGAAAAAATACAAGTCGGTGAAAAACTGGGCGTATATGATCCAAATATTATAAAAGCTGCGTATTACGTTACCGTTCGGAGATCTTTAGAATGCTGATTATAACTTCGTTTTTGCAATGGCTTTGTATGACATAGGTGGGAAACGAACCTACAGCTTATCATTGATGTTTTGGTTACAAATGGCAAACCAAATCAAAAAGCAGTGCTAGGAGGTCAGCTACCTGTTCTGGCTGTTAATATGGATCTCCAATGGATGGCAAAAGCAAGCATTCCCAGGTTATTTTTTAACAGTTGTCTCACATGGAGTTGGCCGAGTCGTTGGTGCATTGGGCTCCGAAGCTGGCTTCGCGGGTTCGATGCTCAACTAGGTCATCTCCATGATGCATGTACTTCACTACCACAAAAATCCTAAGCTGCAATTAAGTGGCTTGAAATAAAAAAAAATAAATAAATAAAAAAAGTTGTCTATTTTAAAGCTAAATCTTTAAAAGGTAATTGCGAATCTGCTCAAGAGAGTTGCAGATTGCACTGTTATACTTTTCCTGTAGGTTTGTCGAAAAATGCTACTATCCGCTAAACCAGGGGTCGGCGACCTTTTGCACTTAAAGAGTCAAACTAGTCCGTTTGTTACAATACGAAACCCACCGAGAGCCGCAAACTACCGTCAGGTCCAAAAATTTCAGTTATTCCGAAAATGATTACTACAAAAAGGTCATTGTTTATCTCCAAAAAGAGCCACGACTGGGGGTTCAAAGAGCCGCATGTGGATCTGGAGCTGCAGGTTGCCGACCCCTGCTCTAAACGGACAGTGGGACAAAACTCAGTGAAAGGTTAAGCGTTTGTGTGGGTTTATGTAAGTTTGAAGGGTGAAAGGTTAGGCGTTTGTGTGGGTTTGAGCACTTTGTCTTCTATGATAAGTAAAATCTTTCGTAGGTTTATTAAACTATCCAACAGGCAACAACACATAGCCGGTGAATCAATTAAAACAAAACCTCCTCTCACTCAAATCCTTTATCTCTCAAGATGATGGCATAGTAGGCACTGGTTCGCCTCTTAGATTTATTACATGCTTGCTACTGAGAGAGTTGTAATATGAATTGCTTTTGGCCAGGTTTGGTCATGGTGCTTTCTTGGTTTGTCTCGAGAATTTATACAAGAAGATCTGTGGCCGCGATCTGGTCTATACGGCGCTGATCGGCAAGCCTAGTGAAATTACGTACGAATATTCACAGAAACTAATTGAAGAACTTGCCACTCAAATGAATATTCCCGAGTTGGACACAGTTTACGCGATTGGGTAAGACACTTTAGCTTTTAAAATTTTTTCGCTTAAACAAGGTGTTGGCAGATAGCTTATCCTGCCGACAGTAATTGTTCCCAGCTTTTGATTTAAAGTAACAAGGTTTATGGTTTTCTACAGTCGGCACAAATTTAGGCTAATGTTAATTAGATATGTTGGTAGCGGTCGGGATTTGGGTGGATGATGTATTGGTGTATTCAGAGATGGGTATTACTTTTTATCGATTATCGTTATCGCTCAAAATAATTTTGATTTATCGATTACCGTTATCGCTTTTGCTATATATTTTGTTATCGCCGATAAATTATTATCGCGATAAACAATTTTTATACACGCAATGTTTAAACCTTCAAAGTTAGTGAGTGGGCGCGATGGAAAAAACACGCGGTGTCCATTAAGACTTGTTGTAATTTTAAAAAATTATTCCTTTGTTTTGCTTAATTTCACGGCATAGTCCGTGAACTGCTCTCTTTTCTTGAAAAATCTAAAAAAACATTTTTGCAATTCGACTTACAAAAAAAAAAAAACTTTGTCAAACATACTGAAAATTTACCGCAACATTCATCGGAAAATTTATCGGCGATAATTTATCAATTACCGATATCGCTTTAAGAAATTAAGATTTATCGATTATCGGTATCGCCCAGGGTTTTTTTGAAGTTATCGATTGTCGTTATCGCTTTAGTACATAAAGGTTTATCGTGCCCATAACTGGTTGTATTTTATTACTGTTTCCCATTGAGTAATGTACGTATGCAAAGAAAGCAAAACGGGCTAGTTCAGTTTTTATGTTGGCTTGCTCTATTCTTGTTTGTGGAATCGTAGTTCGCTATTTTTTGTGACTCTTCAGCCTGCTCTAAGCCCAAATGTTATTATTGTTTGAGCTTAACAAACCTGACTTTGGTGACTTTTAGGGATAACCCACTTACCGACATCTACGGAGCAAACATGTTTAACCAATTTCTGGACAGAAAACGAAAAGAAATCGAGAAAAATCGGGAAAATTACTTAATGACTCAGTAAGAAAATGGTTTAATCCTTTCGAAGTTACTTGTTTCAGTTTTTGATTCAATTTTTTCTTATTGTCACTAAAACATAATGAACACAACTGCAGGACAATCCTTAACTTGCCGTGGGGTTCTCTGTACTTCTTTTTTTGTCGATAAAATTTTTACTGTTTGCTTTGTCAGTGTTTGCTCGCAGCAAAGTCATTTGGCAGCTGGTATACTCACTGTTATTGATCATAACAGCAAGCTTTTTGTCGATAAATGTAATGTTGGTCTCTTTTTTTTAACACTCTCTAAACGTAGAACGGTTTAGGTGATAAACCAGTTGCATATACAGCAGTTGCAGACAATATTAGTTTGTTTGTTTTTTAGCAAAATGTCGCCTAAAACAACAAGAAAACCAATCGAAAATGTTCAAAAATTAATCTGCCAACACAACGGTACAGACTCTCACATTGCTTTGCATGGAGACATAACCAACGTTAGAGGCATCAAAAGGTGAGGTGCTTATTGCTTCAACGGACCAAATTCTCGAACAGGTTTCATGCTCGTCGATTTTATATTAACAGTACTGAGTAGGCCTACTTTACGTTGCTTGCTAAGATTCAGCCAAATCCTTAGAAGCCCCCAATTTTTTTTTTTGCGAAAAAGCGTTTCAGGGAAACCTAATCAATAGCAATCATAAAAATCGCAAACATTTCATTGAACTTTTCACACAACGGTTTGTTTTCACCCGACTATCTTGAAGTAGGCGTAGAGTTATTTTTGAAAACTATTTTTTGGCAATCTGATGGCCGAGTCGACAAAACGAACGTTTCTCTCTAAAACATTCTGTCTACCGGTATTCCAAGTTAGGCTAACTAATGAAATAAAAATTGGTATTCATAGCTTCCTGTTCGACGTTTGGTCTCAATATGACAATACGTAGAAAAAGCGGCAAGTTCGCTTGTTATCCCATTAAAAAAAGTGCGTAACGGGATTCCTCCATCCTAGAGTGGTGTTAGACTTTTTGCCGACGTACGCGAGTTCGTTATTGCGCTTTGATCGCTTCATCGTGATAGAAAGATGAATTGGATCTATAGCATAAAAAATGATTGAGAGGCAAAGGGATGATGTTTTCAAAATCAAATAAAATCTTCATTATACTCGTGGTATCACGCCGAAGCGTGTGACGAGTAGCGGGGCCTATCTCCTGAGCTTAGCGCCAGGGCAACACAGCTCCGAAGGGCAACACAGACCTAGCGGTGGCAAGCCGTTGGCGACACTTGTGTCCAATTTGACCGACCCCGCAATCGCACCCCAGACCTCCCGTACCGATAGTTTGCGCTTGGCAACTGAGCTAAAGGGATGATGTTTGATTGCCAAAGTTCTGGACTTTGCTTAAGGGTGGAAAGAAATAAATTTTTGTTTTTATATCAGGTGCACCTCCTTTCTGGTTTGTACAGGAGTATATTGTCCTCAAGTGACTATAAAAGATGGTGATTTTGCTCTAGAACCAAGCATATCTCCCACTCCTTTAGAACGTTGCTCTTGCGGTGGAAACTTAATAGACCACGGCCATCGTGATCTTCCTTTCACTGAAAAAATGACGAAAGCTGACTTTGTTGTGCATGATGTGAAAAGTGCTATTGACAAGATTTTCGAACTTGAAAAAAATTTTCCTGAGAAGTAGGCTCTTGGGCCTGCGCGGAATGTCTGCCACAAAATTTGACTTGGATTGCCTTTAAACTCGACATGTGTTCTTTGACAACCAGTTATACTACAAAATGAATTTGTTACGCTTTCTTTGAGTTTTTATCTTGGAGATTGCGCCTAATACAAGGTGCTGTACTTGGTGAATTCGTTGTCAACATGGAATCAAGAAAATACTCTTCAAAATTAAGGTGCTTTCAGTTTTAAGACAATTCTCGGGCAAAAAAATTTGTTTGTTGAATGGCGCTGTCGTACGTTTCGAGTTATTTCAATTCCGGTGCTTTTCGAAAATGTCAATATTGATGGATTTCGGAAAACAATGTTTTTGCCTACGAAAACTTGTTAAAGTCATGTTTTTTGGTACCTTTTTTGTTGTTCATACATCATTTCATTGGTCTTCTTTTTTGTACATTTTTGTTTGTTTTCTTTCGTTTTTTTTTGTCATGATGTGTGAAACTACTGCTGCGGATAGCGATATCATTGCTTGTTGATTCTGTAATTAAAAATGTAGCATTGGCTACACGTTATGTACATAAAATTTTGATTGTTTCTTTTAGGCTCCGAATACGCTTTTTCTTTAATCGAAATGAAAATTACAAACCACAGCAGGACGGAAGCCCATAAGCGCAAACCACAAAAATAAGTTTGAACCATAGATGGCGGAACCGGGGTAACCCTGGCCCACCACTTTTTTTCAGGGGGGCCCGGGGGGGGCCAACTGTATGCGCCCTACAGTAATACCTCTGCATGAATGTATTTGAAACTTAATAGGTCTACATCGAAATTGAAACCCAGGAAAGAGCTTAATTCCAGAGATGTCTTCTTTAAAATTTTGTGTGTAGTGGGGGGGGAACAGAAAAAGTGTATTGGTAATCTTTTTGTAGCAAAGAATTAATTTGCGGCTTGTAAATGTAAAAATGAACATCTTACATATAAAAGGTAAACCAGCGATTGGGAGCATCTGTGCCAAGGGTTCTCAACCGTAGCTCTGAGCCCCTCTAAAGGGACTACAGAGCACATAGTGCTCTTTTTTGAGCCACGATGGTAGGAATCATTAGTGAATTGTAACAGACCGGGACTTTTAAATTACACACTATAGGGGCCACGGTCTTTTAGAGGTACAGGCAAGGGGCCACAGCTGAGAAAAGATTGAGAATCACTGATCTAAGCTCTCAGTATGGAAAAAAACATTTTGCAGTAAATTTTGAGATGAGGCGAGGTAGTGTAGTTGTCATAAGTGTTGTTTGTAGTAAACAATAGCTACTAAACTCAAAATTATAGGCCCCTCCACCATTATGCCCAACTATCTGCCCTGACTTTGCAGACAGTTACTCAAAAGAAATGTAGCCTACTGTATTTGCAGTGTAATTTTTCGTAATGCGAGGGACGGGACTGATTTTCGAGGAGGAAGGAGCTTTGCTTTTTTCAGACCTAATTTTGGCGTGTACAACCAGCCCTCAAAATCGATAAATTAAGCAGCTGTCATGAAATAAAAGCGGCGGACTGTGCAAAATATCTATAGCTAGTTTTTAAATTTTTTTGAATGTAGGCCTACCGGTGTTTAAATTTTTTAATTCACTTGGTTTTGCTGTGCTGTGCCAACCCTAGCAATTCCTTTGCAATCAGAATTGCTTTTTTTAGTCAGAGAAAGCAATTAAAATGTTTCGATTTTAGTTTTACGTGTGGCGATACGATTTATGAAGTTCTACTATCTTTCTACGCATCACCTTATCGGTGTGGGAAATAACGTTAATTGGAGTTGAGTTATTGATCATCCCAACTTTATCTTTTCGTATGCTCCAAAAAAGCTTACTGGTCTCGTTGTTTCCGTGACCGTATACGTGACATACCGTGAAACCTCTATTAGAGCGCCACACGGTCACAGCGCTCTATTTTTCTACCCTTCTCTTTTCCTATTGTGGAGTTCTGTCAGAGGCGGTGTTCAGTTTAGACAAGGATGGTGCTATATTTTTTGATTATTTTTTGGGAAGAGAAATTTAATTAATAAAAAGAAAAAACCTATATCTAACAGAGTTAACATTTAACCTTTTAAAAAAAGGAAAAACATGTACCGTAACATCGTTACTCGTAAGTAATCCAAAGTTCAATGCGGAAAATCAGGTGGCAGGTCTCCGTGTAGTCGCGTTCGTCATTTTTAACATCTTCCCTATAATGGCATTACACGTGGTGTTCAATTAGAGGTTGGTGCTCTATTCTTCAATCCTTCCCCTATGGTGACGCTCAAACAGAGGCTTTACGGACAGTTATAATCAAGGGTGGAAACCGAAACTCAAACCTAAACCTGAAAACTCGGTTTTAAAAGAAATTTTGGAAACCCAAACTGACACTGACACCTGCTTAACCAAATTTTTGAAAACCTAAACTTAAACCAAAACTGTTTTTTCTTGAAACGTCAAAACCAAAACTGAAACTAAAACCTGTTCAAAATTTTCTAAGGTTTTGGGTTTTAAAAATTGTCATCACGATCATTACCAGTACAGTTCTTTTAATGCTGAGCATCAAATAGAGAAGCCGTGAATACAAATTTTTGAGTCTTTGGTTTCACCGGACTCGGAATTATACTCAAATCGACATTTTTTGAAGCAATTGCTCTCCTCACTCGGCCATCTGAGCTGCTATTTATTATTGTGATCAAACAAAAACGCCAAGAAGTAGAGCATTTGAATAATTCCTATTCGAAATATAATAGCTTTCTTGGATGAAACTTAAACCGAAACTGAAATCCAAAAACCGGAGCTGTGCGTAAGTAAAACTTAAACCGAAACTGGAACCTATTTTTCAATAGCCGTGAAACCAAACCAAAACCGAAACCTGACATCTGGGTTTCAACACACCGAAACTGAAACTGACACTCTTACGCCAAGTAGCCAGGTTTCCACCCTTGGTTATAATATTTGCAGTAGCTGTTGGGGTCATAGACGCACGCGGGGGGAGGCCACGATGCCATGCCCCTTCCCCCTTGGCTCTGTAATAAGGTGCTAAAACCTTAAAACCTAACTTTCAGTCTGTAATTTCTCAAACGAATAATGGATGCAGCCTCCTTTCACTTATTTTAGCCAAGCTTTCTGCTCTTAGACATAAGCTGCGAAAGCGTTTTTGCATTGTCTGTAGTGACTGCACTTACTGCATGCTCTTTTTTGATAAAAAAGTGTGCTAAAATGAGTGTTCTATATATGAAAACCGTAAAAATTCGTTGGCGGGTGGGGGCTCCGCCCCCACACTTCCTTACCCAAACTCCCGGTTGTGCCCCCTCTTTTGCCAAATTTTGGGTGCGCCACTAGTCGGTAGTGCTAAAACAATAAACTTCAGCTACACAATTACCCTGTCCACATGTCCATTTTCTGTGGGTTTTAAACCCACGGTTTTTGGTTCTAGTTTCTGCAATACAATTAAATTTTTTATGATTGTGATGCAGAAACTAGAAGCAAAAACCGTGGGTCTGAATCCCATATAAGTTGGACATGTCAAATGCGGACAAGCTAAATATGGGTTGTAGGCGAAGGAAGTCCGGTCATTGTTTTTGGGCCTCCCCACTTTAAAAATGCTTCTGCCATCGCTGGTTTGAACCCGATCGACAAATTTTTTAATCGATCGACAAATCTTTCAGCCGACTGACAAATCTTTTTCGTGATCGATAAAACTTTTAGCCCACCGACAAAACTTTAAACCGATCGCCAAATGTTTCAACCGATTGACAAATCTTTTAAGCGGTCGACAAATCTTAAAGTTTCGTCGATCGCTTAAAAGAGGTTTTAAGGTTTGCCGATAGGTGAAACGATTTGTTGATAACCACGGGCGTAACCACGTAGGGCAAAGGGGGTCAGTTGACCCTACCTGGAAAAATAGCTCGAATTTTAAAATGCAAAGAAACGTTCAAAAACGAGTAGTATGACATGGGTGTGGGAGGGGCGTCAGCAGCGTACAGTAGGCCTACTAGCACTACTAGGCAATCTCACAAGTCACAACTCGAAAGCGGTACGCAAACAAAAAATGTCGAAAAATCAGATATTAAAGTGAGGTGCAGATGCTGTTACAAAATTTTTAGAAATATACAACAGCTATGAGGTTTTGTGGGACACGAGCCATGAAAATTATTTCAAAAAGAATGCAAGGGAACACAATTTAGGAAAACTGTTCCTTGAACCTCAAAACACCGAACTAAAGTTTCAAATTTCCAATGAAGAAACTTTTAAAGGAAAAATCAAAAGTGTTAAAACTGTTATCGAATTAAACTCAACAAAATTAAACGATCAAAAAAATAAACTATCTAATCTTTTACCCACTTCCTTTTCTTTTTGAAATGAAATTCTTTTATTATTTCCCGACTAATTTTGACACATGCTTACCCTATTAACGAAAATCCGCATACGGACTTAGCTATAAACCTGTTTAAAAACTTTCGCTGCCCTTAGGTTTGCTAAAGGTTTAGGAGCAATTGCTAGTTACTACCGGTATTCGCTAGCTGCGAATGCATCATTTTATTCGCATTTTGCGTGACCAGCATTCGAAGCTAATATGAGCCCGGTAATATTAGAAGCGAGTAAAAGCAGCTAAAAATTAGCCTCGTGTGACACGAATTCGAATCAAACGATTCCGAATATTTTTTCTCTTTCGTCTAGCATACCGGGTATTGAACATGCAAATTGTTGCTTGAGGTATGACTCCTGCAGGTTTATGAAACCATCTTAACTATTTTTGTTCTTGTAGGAATATTAAGGCGAAATGTGTTTAGTTTGGGGGGAATCCCGCTCAGATGGCCGAGTGGTATAGAGCGTCTGTCTCTTGAGCTGTAGACTCGGGTTTGATTCCGAATCGGGTCAAACCAATGACTTTAAATTGGTATTCACAGCTTCCCTGCTTGACGCTCAGCATTAAAGGGACAGTGTGGAGAACAAGCCGGCAAGTTTACTTGTTGTGCCGTCGGGAAAGGAACTTAGCCGGATTCCCCCATCTTGGTGAGGTAGACAGATGGCTGGCAACTCCTAAGCGAGCTCGTATAGCGCATTGATCGCTTTCTCGTGAGAGGAGGATAAATATGCAATTAACAAACAAAGTTTGTAACAAAACTGTAACATAAAAAATCTGATGTTGAAGGTGTACAAAATCTGATGTTATTTGCACTTTCATTGATGGCAACACTGCATGCAAGAGGTATCTGTAATATCTTCATCCTTACTTGGGGATTATTTGAAAAAGTTCGAATCAAACGATTCCGGCTAATTTTGTTGACTTGTCAGAAGTAGTATGAATAAAAGTAGGCAAACAGTAGGAGTCGTTTTCTCGCTTGGTTTTGAGGAAAAGCTTTGTTATTACTGTTTTTGGCAAGCGTGAAAAAAGAGAATTAGATAGGCTAATACCGTGTACGAATACAGTTTGGAATTGTTAATTTGACAAAACGAATCTGTTACTTCTTGTTAACCGTTGCTTTCGCTCATCTAGAAGCCGTCCCAGAACTCAATGGCAAAAGTACGTTCAAGATATTAGTTGGTGTCGCCTTGGCATCCCACCAAAGTATCTACCGCTACCCTTTTTTGCAGAGGATCAACATGCTTGGAGGCTCTAACTCAAGCAGCTGCCCCTGCGACCCCCAGGATAAGCGCCTAAGCGGATCTAGAAGAGTTGGTCAGTTAGTTGGTTAGGGTAAAGAGTACAGAAACAAACATCAATCATCATTCCAAAATTTTGAAATGATTTTTTTTATAGGCCTATAATCGAGACGAAAACCCACATTTTAAAGAAAACTTACGGTACCTGTACGCCCTGTGCACTTGACTTAAGTTGATACTATGCTACTAGTTTAAATTGTCACTACTATCTTCTTTATCACTTTAAGGAAATAAAGACTTTTATGATGTCACTGTCATCATCTTTATCACCTGGAAAAGAGCATGTTGACATCACAAATCAGTACCGGTATGTATTGGTAAATTACCGGTATTGTAATATTCCCTATTTTTATGTAAGGCCCAAGGGTGAGTTTTTCAAAAGGCAGAGGCTAAGGTTACGTGACCGTAACATTTGTCTCTTTGGTTTATTTTATTATCCCTTCACGCTTCCCTGATTGTACGAGAGCGTGACGAAGTAATAAAATAAACTAAAGAGGCAAATGTTACGGTCACGTAACTTTAGCCACTTCCTTTTCAAAATGCTTTGAGCGTGACCTTCATTGTTAGCTCAACAGAATAAATATTGTTTGACACAATTATAAGCAAAGGTTCATTAATTCGTGCCACAGGAAATCAGTTCTGAAAAAAAAAATTAAAAAGTTGTAACCCTAGTGGATAATGGCACAATTGCAGCAAGCTGATAACCCAATAATGTGTAGTTGTGTACTGGTATAATATTGGTAACATCATGTGAGTTACGGTATCGTGTTAGCTGCATACATGTAGTGTTGGTGGCACCAGTAGCTGTCTGCAAACTTTCAATTTTTTTTTTTTGATGTCTAAGAGATGCTCACTGTTCAGTACAGATCAATTTTAAATGCTCTTAGCTGTTGTGTATGATTAATTTCATTGTTGGTATCAATGCTGTAAAATCAACTAACCGAGCAAAACAGTCTTTGTTGTTTTGTCATGGCATATTTACTTCATGGCTCAAAGGAAGCAGCTGGAAAGCAGGTGGTGCGGATGTTTGAAAGTGATCCAGTGAAAGGTGAAGCTCTTCTTCATGAACTATGTGATCACTTATTTGATCCTAACAAACCATACATGTAAGTTAACTTTACCTCAATAGCTATTTTTTAAGGCAGAGGCTAAGGTTACGTGACCGTAACATTTGTCTCTTTGGTTTATTTTATTATCCCTTCACGCTTCCCTGGTAGCACCAGAGCGTGACAAAGTAATAAAATAAACCGAAGAGGCATATATTACGGTCACGTAACTTTAGCCACTTCCATTTTTTAATGCTTTAGCGGTTTCAAAATGTGTTACCAGTACTTGGTTTTATTCTATATGCAAGTACTTGTAGTTAAAATTCATCTGACTGTCTGAGGTGAGTGAATAACTAAGTGTGTCAAATGCAATTTTTGCTATTGTGACTCTAGTTTAAATAATAATAATGGTTGTTTCATGAGCCTTTTATCTAATCTGTTTATATCATGCATTCTTTTAGTATTTTGGGCTATACCAGTATACGAGGTCTGTTCAAAAAGTATCCAACCTTTCTCCCTCTCGTAACCAGGGTATGAGCAAATTGCCCCTGCAAAGCGTGGCTGCTGACACATGCATTCATGTGTAATCGTAAAGCGTTTCAAGCCGATTCATCATTAATTTCTCTCTCTGTAAAGCATTTGATGCAGGCGCATAGGGCGTGTTTGTCGGTTTTTTGATTTTTCAGCAAATTAATTGCAATGACAAAAGACATCGCATACCGATGTCTTTTGTATGCGATGTCTTTTGTCATTGACATCGCATACAAAAGACATCGGTATGCGATGACTTTACCTCAATAGTATAATTTGAAAATAACCTGAGTTATTATAAGCTGCTAAAACCTGACTGTCGGTCCACAATTACTTGAGCTAATAGTGGTTGCAGCCTCCTTTCATTTATTTTAGCCCAGCTCCTGCTTTTAGACATGGACTACTATAATATTTCTGCATTTTCTGTAGTGACTCCTTTTTCCATAAATAAGTGTGGCAAAATGAGTGTTTTCATGTGTGAAAACCGCAAAAATTTGTGGGTGGCCCTCGGTTGCGGTCGTACACATTGAGCATCATAGCTATGATAACATTTATTAAACTGGAGTAGCTTTAAAAGTGCAGCTATGCAGACATTTTAATGCAGAAAAGTTATGCTGGGCACATGCAGCTTTTCACTCGAACCTTGTTTTCATGTGAAAAAAGGTTTGTGAGCGAGGTAGTCTAAAAGAGAAGTAGTTTCTGATTGGATGAAAAGTGTCGACCAATCGTCCAATCAGAAACTACTTCTTTTTTTCTCTTTTTTCGCGCTTTCCAAACGGTCTCAGCTCTACATTTACTATTCTGACGATTCCCTTGACAAGTGTCAGACGAAAAGCTTTGGGAAATATGAAATCTCTGCATCTGGCAACCTTCAAGTTCTGTACCATCAACCAACTGTTTAAATCTCCTTTTCATAAAATCAAAACCATGGGATACACAAAAGCAAAGCACCCTTTTGGGGAATCTGGGGGGGAAAGCCTCCCAGATGTTGAAAAACGTTTTTTTAAATCCTCGCCGATTTTCACTCCAGCGATTTGCATCACTGATTTTCACTGGTGATGAGACCTGGGTTTATAGTTGCGACCCAGAAACCAAGTTTCAATCCTGATGATGGAAGCATCCGGAATCACCCCGACCAAAAAAAAACTCGGAAAGTTTGCAGCAATGTGAGAGTGATGCTGACCTGTTTTTTTGATTCCCGTGGCATTGTGCATCATGAATACGCACAAGAAGGCCAAACAATCAACAAAGAATACTACCAAGAGGTTCTACGTCGCCTTTGTGATACTTTGCGAAGAAAGCGTCCAGACATGTGGGAAGCAAAGAATTTTCAGCTCTACCATGACAATGCCCCCACTCATTCTGCACATGTAATTCAAGCTTTTCTACCCAAAAACAGCGTGCCACTTGTTAGACAGGTTCCTTACTCTCCTGGCTTGGTACCGCGTGATTTCTGGCTGTTCCTTGAGCTAAGAACAACTCTGAAAGAGAGGTGACTTCAGTCGCGAGAAGATATTATAAAAAAAGCGACGTAGGAGCTTTGAAGTATTCCGGAGGAGGAGTTTACGAGGTGCTTTCAGAAGTGGCAGAAGCGCTGGGAAAGTGTGTGTACACCATCAAGAAGAATATTTTGAAGGAGATTGAATAAAATTTGCAAAATTCACTGTGTTGTGTGCTTTATACAAAAAAGACGGATACTTTTTGAATAGACCTCGTATACTTATATACATGTTACAACTGCATGCTGTTGCATTTAATTTGTGAAATTTGGCAGTGGACCAGTGGCAGTTCAAGCCTTCACCCTGCCATTTGTGACTACATCATATATATATAATATCTATCTTTATAGAAAATTGTTGTATATGACTTCAGTTGCATTGTAGCGTACCATTTCGTAATTTAGTAAAAAAGTGGTTGCCATAAAAGTGCTAAGAATTGTACTCCAAAAGGGTTAAACTCTGCTTAGTCCAAAAGGGTTAAACTATGCAATGGCGAACTCTAAATAAAGTCTACTTTGTTCACTATATGGCATCTCTGTTGCGTTTGTGACATCAAAGGTTAAAACTGTATCCATTACCCAACATTATTTTACTGTATTTACATACTTTTCATTTAAAAAATTAATTACTGTCTATAAACTATTAATTCCATTTTTTACTTCAGGAAAGATGTAATTGATTGGATTAAAGTTTTGTTTGGGGAACAAGCTGGATATGAAGCTATCTGCAGCAAGATTCGTTCTTTGGATTCGTCATCATTGTGTGGTTGTGTATGGACGGCTCAGTTTATTGCTTATCGTTGTCGTACTTGTGCAACATCCCCCTGCATGTCTCTTTGTGCTGGTAGGTGTTGTTCACAGTACGTTGGTAGTTTTTACTGCTGTGTAGTTTTACTCATATATAATAACGAGAATTAACCCTGCTACCACTCGTTTGGTATTGTTCAATTGACTGAAATTGCATTCATCGTTTCCACGTGTTTTGGATAGGCCTGTGCTATATTTTTAATGGAGTTTTTGTCTATCCTATGATGTTTTTATTGAGAAAAGCATTAGTTTTGTATTGAATGTTTCAAACTTGCTTCATTGTAAAATTATGCAATTATTTTGTAACTTAATTAGCAATTGACGCAGTAGTAGTTTTTTTAAGCCGGTTGTGGTTGATTTTTCCTTGTCTGATGCTGTACTGTGATTATAAAAATTACAGCATTTTGATTTGCGTCTGGTTGGTTGAACCAATGCATCAAATTCAACATAAAACCACGTTGCTTAGAAGAAAGGTATACTCTCAAATCTTGCTAAAATTTCCTCTAACATCTGTTTGCAGCTTGTTTCGAAAATGGCAACCACGAAGGACATGATTACAACATCTTTCGAAGTGAAGCAGGTGGAGCATGTGATTGTGGTGATACAAGTGTGATGCATAAGTCTGGGTTTTGTTGTCATCATGGACCAAACAGGGTCATACCGAATCCACCACCTCCTGGTTTTTTAGCTGCTGGAAAAGTGGGTTTATTTTATGGCTTTGTTCAATTGGGCCACATGTACTGACTTATTTTTTAGGAAATCTGACGTTAAATGCATGTTTTGATATTGGTATTAACAAATTTAGGATTCTGAACTAAGCGTAAAAACTTTCAGCTTAAAAAGCTGTATTACTGATTACTTTTTTTGCTAATGTCAAGAATCGAATATAGAGTTTTCTTTTGCTCTTCAATCCTCTACTTTGACTAGGCCTATGACTGTTAAAAATATATATCTAGCAAATTTTGGGGTAAGATTATGTGTCAAAGGCAGTCCAGTTGCTAGTTTGTAGAAAAATATTTAACCGTGATCTATGGAGTCATAAAAATTTGTTTTTTCCTTATTATATTTTTTCAATTGTTGGATATTCGATTTTTTATTGTTTGTAGGTTTTGTTGGAAAGAATTTTCTTGGCTGTCATTCACTTTCTACGTAAAATATCAACGTATCATGATGATGAAGCACCACTTCCCGCGTTATTCACTCAATTTTTGGAGTTCATTCTGGAATTAATAAAGCTAGGTAAAGCTTAGTGATGAGCATTTCAAAATAGCTAGTTGTATCTTTTAGACTAATTTGAAGTCGTGAGAAGCGATTACCAAGTACCAACTTTAGTTAAAGTCAATTCAGTTTATTTGATGATCATACCTGGTGTCATACACCAAAAGCTCAATCGCACTGAGGCTTTAATTAACTAAGTTTTAAGCATTCTTAAATGAGACAAAAGAAGCATAAAATTTAATTCCAATTTTTTAAAGTAGGTCTACATTTGTATCGCACGGCTACCATGAATTGCTAGGACAGTTGACCTTACAGTGATTCTGATAAGTTACTCTGAAGCAGTACGAAGATTTTGTAGAAACGTATCAGTCTTACAACGGCAAGGATTTCCAAACATGCGCATATGTGTTAATTTTTCCAGCTTTGTTGTATCTTCATAATAAATGCTTTATGTTAATTTGTCTCAACAAGCAAAAAATAAAAAAAGTTGAATATAGCCGAAAGGTTTTGGTTGAAAGATCAAGCGAGTTTTTACGATATATACGTTACGCAGCTTCAGTTTTCCTGAAGCAGAAAATCAAAAATGAAAAAATTATTCTGCCATTTTTTGTATTAGGATCCCCGGTCCGAAGCCACGTATCAAAAGTACTTTTAAATGAGACTTTGTATTCCGATCTCAAGCAGTGTAAAGGGTACAAGTGTCTTGAAGATGAAAATTCCTCTCTTCGCGCTTTTCACCAACAGTCCATTGAATGGCTACGTGAAGCTCTTGAGGTAATGTAGCCGTGCTAAGGCGTCGATAAAGAAAATAGCGCTAGATATTGCGGTATTACGTTAATGAGCAGAAACAATGGCATCAAAATATTTTGGCTTAAAAATTGTTTTTTCTTGGATGATTGGAAATTGTTATTAAAGTGATAAACTGAGGCAGTTTTGTTTAAATAGAATGTTATTGTATACACATTACACAGTTATAGCTAGGTTTTTTTGACCTTGAACTTATGCCACATCAGTATTTTTGCTTGTCAGATTTAATAAAAACATTGAATTTAAAATTAGGTAACCGTGGGGAATGCTTTTGTGTAATGTATAATAAAAACTAAGCGCATGAGGACAGATAGTGATAATGTCCCACTATCATACTTTGTACATCGCAACGCACATAAAGAGTTTTTCAATAAGTTTGTATCATTATTCCTGTTTCCGTACGTCACTTCAGAAGCGGATATAGAGAGGGGCGATCAACCTCCTGACACGCCTTCTTAGCTAACTTCTGTAGGTGCTATTTGCGTAATAATATTGTGAATTGAAATTTCTCTGTACTATTACGTGCCATAATGACATGAAAGTCCCCCCCCCCCCTTCCAAAAAACAGAAATCTTAGATCCGGCCATGCCTCAGTTTGTGTTTTTTGACATAAGGTTGCAGTGCAAAGAAATCAATGATTTTTAAGTGCTGCCGTGGTACAAATAACCAGAAAATTATGCTTGACTTTTTGGAGTTGGTAGGTCGAATTTAGTTAGTTTGATGGCATGTGTAACCGATCGGTGATTGTTGCGTTTTGTATCACTGAAAGTATTTGAATGATTTGATTGTAACGTACTCTATGTAGCTGTGCAGTATTCTATGTTTTTGCTACTTGCTTTGCTAAGTTTCATCTGTTTTGTTACAGGCAACTGCTGCGCCGCCAGTTATTAATGGGATCAAGGACAATGGACAGTTTACTCGTTCTTTTCAATATTTAAACTACTTAGACGAAATTACATTTTGGATAGTCAGGTGATGCGCCAAAAACACATTGACGTAGTTTGGGTCAAACGGTAACCACGATTCTTTAATCTTGTTCCCTTTATGCTTTTTATTATATTTTTGCTGCGTGAACAGCTGGGCTAGATGCTTTTTTGTTGGGCAAGTTTTGGCGCTGGTCACGGCACAAGTGCACATCACGCCCAAGTTAAGAATATCTCGGCAAATTTGTTTCGTGGCCATGTGGATGAGCTTGTATATACTTGCCGATATGTTTAGTTAGAAAGCGAAAAGTAAACTTTTTACGCGATATTTCAGTTATTTTATGTAAAGTGGACACAAAACTCAAACTTAATAACAGCTTTATATTACGGCGTTTGGACCATTTTTATTATTTTCAAAAATCTCTGCATGGTTGCAAACTTGACCGATAATACAGTTGACTCAAATTACTTGTTTGCATATCGCGTTGTGAATTTGTAAAATATTGTGCGTGGGTTTTTACGCGACTCGAAAACCAGTGGATCCTTTTCGATCGCCCATTGCCATTATTTCGTTTTAAGTTTCTATTATGTGTGTGCGTTTTTTGTTTTGTGCCACTACATAGACTTTTGATTGCTCTGCAGAATATATTTTCATGGGAAAAGGCTCAAGGATTGGACAACGGGATAGATCTTATTTCTGTATGACTAGCATTCAGTAATAAAAAACGCCAAGTGTGAGCATAAGCTAATCAATTCTTGTAATATGAGGAGGCCGTGAAGGGAGATGCATTGTGCAGTTTTCGAGTCAAAGAGCTACCTTTGAGCACACATTGTGTTGGCCATTCTCTAATGACAGCCCATTACAGATATCAACCATAGATCATCGAATGCTGTTAGTACACTTGCAAGACAAGCAGCTACACACGTACACTCAACCCTTCGCTTTTTCCTCTTACGCCAAACGCCTAGCAAGAAAGTTGCGAATACTATTTTAAAGCCTTTGTGTTACCCGCCCGGTTGTAGAATCCCAGCCTCCCAGGTAACAAGTGGACGCTCTTAGCCAATACAGCAAGTGCCGGATTATTTTCATTAAAAGTTTCAATCTCTTGATTTTTAGATTTATGTTTCCTGAACCTTTGATTTTAATTGTTTTAAATCTTCTTCCCGATGCCGAAACGAAGCGTCAGTTCTCAAGATGTTTTGCTCGACATTATACAAGAATAGCAGAATCTTTGTTCAAAACAACAGATCTTGATCCGCTTTCAAACAGGTATGTACAACTGTTTTGAGTCGCGTTTTCATGTCCAGTTAGTTTGTTGATTTCTCTAGCTTCAAGTATGTACTGGCAATTTGAAATTAAAGAGTTTGAAATTTTTGTTCAACCGCTTATTTTTTCAAAGGCAAACCTATTTTTAAAAATTTTTGAATTCTACCATTGACTTTTGTCGCAGTTGCTTTGACGAAGTTGTTTTTGTGGTGTCTTTTGGTTTTGGCGTGGAATTTTTGGAAATTTTGAATTGGCATCTGATAACGAGTTAACAGAAGTCACTGACTCACTGTCAACCTTAATTTTGCAGACCATTTGCTGCAGAGGTCCCTCTTAAAAATCAAGCCTTAGAAAGGGTGGAAGACTTGATTATGTCACCACAGCAAGCATTGCCTTATGTGCTGGTGGGACACCCATACTGACGTGTGGTTAGGGCATTGGTCTTCGGACCCCAAATCTCAGGTTCGATGCCTAAAGCCATCTTCTTGCATGTTGCGTGCACTTCACTATCACAAAATCTTAGCTGTCCTGTCTGTTGCTTATAAAGTTGATTGTAGTTTACGTGAAACCAATTAATGCCTTAATTATGTAAAGCTCGTAATGATTTTGGTCACTTAATCCGATTTTACTGGTTTTTTCTATTTTTTTTTTAATTTATAGTAATTTACGTACTTTCAATTGCGCGACTTTTTGAAAACAATAGTGAAATGAAAATTTTGAGAACTTTTTATTGAGATTGTTGTTACTAAATCCCTTTGCGCTCGATAAACAATCTAGGTATATTGCACTTTATATTTTTAATTATTTTATAAACAGGGTTGTTCATATCTCAGTCCAACTCTTCAGCAACGATGATATAGCATATATGTTGAGCACTGAAGAAAACCTACTGCAGGTATTTTGTCGCAGTTGTACGCGTTTAAGCCATTACTATTCTTTTTTTACTTAGCTGCCGGTTTTGCGTATATTTAAAATATAAATGGTGCTGCTCATGCACAAAAAAATTAAACAAAATTTCAAATTGGTTATTTTAGCGTGAGAAAAATGCGCTAACAGTTCTTCGCTAGTGATCATATATATCTATGCATATTGCATAATCCTTTCGAAAACAGCGAACCACTTTTTAGCAATGCCCCACATTTGATTTGCTTGCAAAGCAATATAAGTTTTAAGGCATGAATTGGTGTTATGCTTAAGCTGAGGATGCTTAAACTTATTTCTATATTCAGAAGGTGATGATGTAGGTTTTCGTAAGTCTAAATAGCTCTGCAAGTGTTACATTGCATTGACTTCAGCTGCAGCCGCTGATAGACTCGGCCATGTCGGTAACTTGGATTGTTTTATTCAAAATAGAGATACTAGCATCTGATACATTAATAGTGGACTTAAGTTTATTAGATTTTCATTGTGACTGACGTTCATGAAATCCAACACCACTGAATTCCGCGTTTTCGTGTATACTTTAAGCGCCACACCATGTAATATTAGCGAAAGAAATCCTGGCCGATTTGACTTACTGTTCTTGTGAAGTAACTGTGGACAGTGGCATGAGGCAGTTAACTCCTTGATCAATATTCGTTATTATTTTTCTGTCTCTAGATTTTCATGATTTCAATGCACAACATCATATCTCCCTGCCTAACAGTTTCCACTACACATCCAAGCGACATGCATCAGTGCGTATCATGCACGAGCAGTGTAATGACGGCAAATATATACTGGCCGATTGTCAGTGACTTGGTCAATGTATTGGGCCATGAAAAAGTTGCTAAATTATTCTTAAGCAACTTCGACTTAATGCAGTAAGTTACTATGCAATCTGCTGGTTGTCCGTTAGTTCAGATCCCTTCATAATATCAGATGATGATGTGCTCTATGATCGTAACAATGTTTGCAATGTCTCTTTGCAGTTTGTGGGCTTACGGGCTTACTCTAGTAGTAAACCTTACGGAAGTGATTTTGTGTAACGATTAGCACGGTGGTTTGTAGACGCAAATCTTGTATTCGTACGTATGGATGCTTATTAGAACTTACATTCTTGTATCTTGCACCTCTACGTGCGAGCTCAATTTAGATTTTAGATCCTGTGACATTTGAACGGTGTAATAATACACCTAGGGACTGTGACGTCATTTCATGACAATTTAGTTGTCATGTTGAAGCTATGATCCTGTTCTATGTGTACAAGAGTAAGCAATTATGTATATTTATTGTAAGAGTTTCAGTTGTCTTGAGATAAGCGATAAGAGGTGTTAGTTAATCAGCATCTTTTATCAAAAATCTGTTCTATTTGGCAATCGGAGGCTTTACTTAGTCAAATCGTACATAAATGATATTTAGAACCTCTTAGTTTTGAACCTAACTTGTTAGTTGTTCGAAAAGTAGAAAATAAATGTGGTGCTATTGATACTTTAAACCCCTATTACATTACGAAAAAGTAAGTATAGGCTTGTAGTGCATAGCATACAAAATTGCACATGAAGAAAAATATAGAAAAACCGACATCGATATGCTAAAAGCGTTTTGATTACCTCTATATTGGTAGATTTTTATTTTGAAATCCATTTTCACTGAGTGATTTTTAACGGTATTTTATCTACAGATGTTGGTTTGGAGAAGTATTATGTTTTTGTGGAATGGCTCTAAATAAGCGAGCACTGGACTCGCACGTTGAATTTGAACCTGATCATAACCAGATGCTTCTTGCTTTTTATACTGAAAGGGAATCATGCGCTTCTCCACTATGGT
Source organism: Trididemnum miniatum (assembly GCA_964006365.1). Lineage (NCBI taxonomy): Eukaryota > Metazoa > Chordata > Ascidiacea > Aplousobranchia > Didemnidae > Trididemnum > Trididemnum miniatum. Next base: position 18,108,794 of record OZ023234.1, read on the forward strand.
GCATGCTTGCTGCATTGCAAGTACGTAGGCCTATCTGTAATTAAGCCTCGACAACTGTCACATAGTATTGGTTTGAGGAAGTATGTGTTTCAATTCGACAAACAATGATATGTCGGCGAGTGTGATTCATCTTAAAGCTGTACTTCAATCAGTTTTACACTAATTAGTTTTTAAAAATAGCTTGTGGCTCATTAAATGATGTGTAATATTAGTTGTGGCCCGAAAGTTCAGCAGGAACCTCGATTTCACTAAGCAACGCAATATGTTCACTTCATTTTTTTCAAACTTAGTTACTTTCTTATCGGAAACTTTTTATTGTTTGCTGTTATTTCGCTTATATTTTCATGTGAAAAGAAATAATAAGCGTGATAGTTACTCTGCTCGCATGGATAGATTTTCTTAAGATAAGAAACCATAGGCCTTTGCAGCATTATTTTTTCTTCGGCATCATAAGCGAAAAACACCATCAATATTGGCTGGAGAAAATTAATCATGGTGCGTAGAACTCTCTGTTTATTTGCCGGCGAAATTTGGGCATGTAGAAAGAGTTTATGGGTTTTTTATACGTGCGCATGTTTTAGCTAAATTCTACACTATAAAGCTATCTCCCAAGTAATCAATTATCACCGGAAACGTAAGCTTCTGGGTTCACTGTGACGACGATGCAAGCAAACTATTGATCACAAGCTCTGTGTTTTCGAGTAAAAATCATTTTATTTTCCTGATTAACAGAATCCTGACTCTGTCCAAATGAGCTTCAGTGTTATTCATTCTCTCCTGGACACACTTCAGGATTTTTTTGATGCCCTGGGTTTAACAGAAACGTCTTCGCTTCCGTATGATCAAATCAGTTTTCATTATCCTCTTCATCGTTATTTGTCCCATTTTATCAGCAACGCTATTAAAAAGCAGGGTAAGTCTTTACATGGTAGCACGTGCTCTTAAATCATTTAACGTTTTGGCTCGCATAACTGATTGATTGCTTGTGTGAGGAAACAGTTTTTAATTGTCAAATAGACATAATACAATAAAAATTTTGAGATAATTCTTTCTTTTCTTCATTGTAGGCGTTGTAAATTGTTGTGAACCATTTAAATTGTTCATCGTTTCGATTATGTTTTATGCGTTTTGGCATACCCGTGCCCTCTAAGCGCAACGATCTTGTTGGTTTGCGTCATAATAAAACAAAGATTTCTTTGATTAGTCTTGTAGTCAGATGCAAATTGAGCAGCTCGGTTCTGTTTATTAAATTATGGCAGTGATGTGGATGCTCTTTAACTTAATAATTGTCAGGTTGAAAGCAAGTTCTATTCTGTATGTTTAATTACTTTTCAGGCGCTTCGATTCGAGATATCAGCATATCTGAAGTGGCTGCTAGAACATTAATTCTTCATCCATTGCAAGTAAGGGCACTTTTGCGTTGTGCGGTTTTGGACTGGCTTAGGCGCTTTAGTTTAAAAGATTTTCTCAAGCTCCGCTGCCTGTAAATACGTTTAAACATGAAATTTGACAATACTAATAGAAAAGTTTTACTATACAGTTTACAGAAGTATTGCTGTACATGTAGATAACGAAATCAACAAATACGACGTGTAAACTTTGGCGGCACTTTGTTATGTTAAACTTTCTAGTATCTTGAAAAATAACCGTGTGTTCTTTTTGATGTGCCGAGTTGTTAGTCGTTATTGTTAGATAGTGATGATTTTATAAGCTCTACGTTATTATCAAAAAAATCAAATCTTTAATATACCAATGGTGTCACGCCGAAAGAGTGTAACGAGTGGCGGGGCCCATCTCCGCGGCTTAGTGCTTGGGCAATACAGCTTGGAAGAAACGTGGCAGCGGTGGCGAACCGTTGGCGACACTGTATCCGATTTGACCGACCTGGGATTCGCAGCCCAGATAGCAGCGATAGCATTGTCGTAACAACTGAACTAAATTGTATGCATAATTGTACCGTAACTGTTGGCTTTTATTTGCTTTACTGTGAGCTTCCCTTGTCTGCAATGTATAACGGCAAATTTTTTAGCTTATTTGCAAGTAAGATTTTTTATAAGGAAACCATAGTATTTGTCGGTGTTTAGCGCTTGATATTAATTTCTAGTAGCATGAAAATACATGAAAGTTTGTGACAGCTAGCAATTAAACCCGTGTTTAGGAGCAACAGAGTATGAAAAGTAGAAATATTAAGAATAATTTTGGATAAGCATTTCACATTTCAGCGATCTTGGATAACTTCTAGCAGTAACGATTAACATTTTACTTTGTTTCGATACAGCGAATGTGATTGTTAATTTATTATTTCAAAATTACGTCTGCCTTTACGCAGCGTGAAATCGCTGTGCTCGAAGTTGATCTTTTTTCAATTCTTCCTGTACTAAATCCCTATGGTCTTCATTGTTGCCGTGTAATAGTGCTTTACTATCACTATGTGCTTCCACAGGTACTGGTAGCTACATTTGAGGTCCAGTGTGCAATGTGGGTTCGTAATGGTTTATATATGGCTTCGCAAAGTCTTGCCCATCGACAATATTTTTTCAGCAAATTTTTTATCGATGCTGATTTGTTTCTGGTCCAGGTACATTCACTAGTGTTTATAGTTGTGTCTATATTAGGAAAATATTTTGTTTTTGAGAACTTTGCTTTATGTGTTTGTAAAGTAATGCATACTTGTGTAATTTTAAAAACGGATAAAGTTGCTTTAAAGGTTCCAAAACTATTTTGTTGATATAAAACTTTCATAGCTCTCTATATGTTTTGTTTGTTACATGAACAACTTGCTTAGCGCGTGGACAGCACATTTCCGAAGAAACGTGGCAGCGGTGGTGAGCCGTTGGCGACACTGGGTCCGATTTGACCGACCCGGGAATCGAACCCCAGACTTCCCGCACCGATAGCAACGTGCTTAATAACTGAGAAATAACATAACCTACGGACAACTTTAAAAAGATTAGGACTTGTAACCCGAAACAGCGTTGTTCCGATCGCATTTTTATGTAATGTACCTAGCACCAGCAGAACCTTGCTTTTTTCTGACAAAGCGTGGGTTTTGTAAACGCCATTTTGTGCTAGATTGCTACGGCTGTTCTATGGCGTAGTGGCTTGGAGTTCAGCGTAGAGAGGGAAGCGCTGCACTAGTTTTGGGTTTGATTCTCGTCGCGGCTTCGCTTGTGACATGTTTTCAACAATCGGGCTCGTCAAGATAATAGAATAAAATAAGAATGTTGGTTCTGCTGGTGTTGGGTACATTACATAAATATGCGTCCCGATCTACGCAACCTTAACAAATTTTAAATCCTGTGCGTTTTTGCATTTATCGGTCGTTCTTCAATTCGGAAATCATTTTGTAATGATTAGTTTTACGATTGACTGAGCGATGCCTAGTTTTTTAAGTTGCATCTTTTTTTGTTGTAATAGAGTGTGAACTTGTCATACCGTGTAATTGATCTGATCTGCCTAAAACTTTTCTTTTTTGGTAGTTTTGCGCGTCTATCTTGCCTCCTCACTACATCATTGCTCTTATCTTCGAGCGTTGCCGCGTTCTTTCGTGTCTGATAATTTCCGATACTCCTGTCATTTCTCAACATATCTACCCGCACGATGGAGGTAGAGGGGTTGCGGTGGATGAAAAGCTGATGAAAATGTTAGAAGCAGCGTTTCACATTATACAAAATATAGTGGCTATCAATTGTATGATAGGTGAGTTTCTCTTTCCCTAAAAAATATGTTCTTACATCGAGTTTGTTTGATTAAAGGAAATTATGATAGCTGAAAGAAGTTTGTCTGCTGATTCGCAGCCGAGTTCTTCCTAGTCTTCCCTTGAGCCATCCCGGAGTGCAAATTGTTTTACAGTATCGTATTTATAACAGGAGCTTATGTTAGTAAAGAAATATCTAATGGAAAAATTAAACCTGTAGCTTGTGATTTCAATTCAAAACTTTGTACTATTGGTGCTGACGTAAAATGACGCCCAAGCAACTGTTTTAAATATTTTGGTGTCAATACTCCCGCGACTAGAGCCAAAGTTTGTTGCACCAAGTTTGTTTCATTTTTCCTTATGTAGCACGCACTCCTGCTTCTGCTACTTTTGTAATTTCGTGCCAGTAAAAGCACATTGATGGCTCCTGAAGATCCCCACTTTGAATGAAACTGACTCTCAAGGTTTTACGTTGAAGTTCATTGCTAAAAAATACAAATTTTCTATTTTTTTTAATGATTTTGCTTGTGTTTTAGACGCACGAGACGAAGAATTGATGCGGAGTGAAATGATTTCTCTTCTTGCCACAAAACCTTCCACATTCAGTTCACTTACGGATCACACGCCACAGAGTCACGAATCGCACACGGGAAAAAAAAGTGTGGACTACATCAACATGCTTCATCGGATACTTGATACCTACGCAGCTAAGAAAGAAGGTAAAAAAAATATTGTGAAATACTGCAGCATAACCGGCTCGTTAGCTCAGTTGCTAAAACATTGCTATCGGTTTGGGAGGTCTGGGATTCGATTTTCGGGTCGGACAAATCTGACACAGTGTCGCCAGTGCTGCACTGTTTCTTCGGAGCTGTACCCCATCGGCCCACCACTGGTTACACGCTTCTGCGTAATACCGCAATTATAATGAAGATTTTGATTTTTTGATTTTGAGTACTTCAAATGCAAAATAATTATGTTGATTGGCTAAGCGAGTAAAAACCGATAAATGAGTTGATTTTGAGCAGAGTCTGTAAGTTCAATTTGCGGAGTAGTTTTCGTTGTATAAGCAAGCTTTTTCTCGACCTGTGCTTGCTGTGGTGAGGTTTGGCATGCGAATGTTTGTCGTGCCGAAAAAAAAAGATGAAATACAAAAAATAAATAAAATCTATACATGCGCTCTTTTATAGTAAAAAGTCAAAATACGAATTTTTTTTATAGAACCAAACAAACTTTTGCAATGATAATTAATTATACATTAAATGATTTATCTCTAGGTGACGCTATGGAGCAAACCAAGTACGTTGCCAATTCAGAAGCTTGGAAACTCTATGATCCCTTGTTCACTCAGTACAGATCTCTATATCAAAGAGACGTGCAAAAGGTATCGTTTATTGCTAATTTAAGGTGAAGCTTTTAGTAGTAAAGATAGTCATTTTGCATATTTGGCGCAGTCTGTGTCAAGTAGCAGTAAAATTGCCTTGTAATATAGCAAATCTCCAATGGAATCTTTATACTGATAATCCTAAAATTCAAAATAGAGGAAAGAAACGCGACTGAGAAACATCAATGATAATATAGTTGTTATCCCTATTTTAATCTCGCGTTCAATCGTTACCTTGTAATATGTTGAGTGAAACTGCGTTGGGTGAAGCTCAAAACGCGCCAACGCGACCCTCGGCAGATAACAGTTTCCTTTTTCATCATGCTTTGCACTCGTAGATGTAATTATTGTTGCCGTATTGTACTTCAATTCTTTCAGGCTCACGCTAACTACGTAGCATCCCTGCAAGAATCCGGGTCTCTCGATGCTTCGGTGTCTGAAACAACTCTATGGCCTCCTTACCAACGTAAGATGAAGCTGATTTGTAATTATCGATGCTTTATAGAATAACCTTTTCAAATTTTGCTGCAGTTTGGTATTTAGTAAAGACTGCTGCAGTTCAGCAGAACATAGCAAGAGGACCACTGTAGCCCAAGTCTTTTACTTTCATTTAGACATGTTTGACCGCCGGTTGGTGTAGTGGTTAAAAATATGGCTATTGGGTCCGGAGATCTTGGGTTCCATTCCCAGGTCGGTCAAATTGGACACAATGTCGGCAACGGTTGGCCACCGCTGCGACGTTTCTTTGGAGCAGTGTCGCCCAGGCGCTGAGCCGTGGAGATGGGCCCCGCCACTCGTTACACGCTTCGATGTAATACCGCGAGTATAATGATTTGATTTTTTTGATATTCAACGGATAGATTTTTTAGAAAATTGCTAGAAGGAGAAAGCAATATAATATAATCGTTTCATTTTAATTTTTGTTAAAAATATTTGTGTGCTATCAAAGTCGATTAGTTTACGGTTTGTTTTAAAACATCTATGAAAAGGTGCGAAATACTGTTGTTTTAGTCGTTTTAGTAATCTCCCATGTAGTGAACAACTATTTTGTCTCCATTTTTATTGTAGTGGATGAATAAGCTTTACGTTTGTCGTTCTTGATCAATATCACAATTTTCTAGACTTATTAATATACTAGTAGAAATTGCAGCTGTATGCTGAAATCTGTCAAAGACATGCTTTCTTTCTGCTGATATTTTGGACTGATTTCAGCATACAGCTGCAAGCTACCAGCATTTTAATTTTGGTTTTTGGTGCAAAATCGTCTAAGTAGTTGTACCAGTCTGTGGTGATTCTCTTCATTATTTTTATGGTGAATTTCTAACTTTCTATCATTAGGTTTATTGGATTTCTTGCTTGAACTTTGTACTAAAATCACTTTTCTATTATCTAGCAATCAATAACCTTCCAAAGAAATTTGAATCTCTAAGTGGGTTGCTCAATAGTCGGCTGCTTCATGCCTTGATATTCATAGCTCTGCACAACGAGGCTACTGTGACTGATGCAGTAAGTATATTCATCGTTTTTATATTCACAAAGAGCAAAAATGAGAATAAAGTTGTTGAAGAAAATGTGAAGTGCTACTGATGATTGTGAATAGTATAGATTTTGTCGAAAGGTTTGTTTTGACTGTCGCCATTTCATAATTTATTTAGTTAAATCGGCTCAATGCCATTACTGAGCTTTTTATTATGGGATGCGAGGAACATTCACAGTGACAAATTTCCTAGCGGTTCAGCATGACTCGTGGGCCAGAATTCTAGAAACCAACGGAATTTGAGTGAATGTTGATCCAATAAAATAATGTTTTTTAAGAAACTATTGTAAAGAAAACTCGAATGGACAATTAAGGACTAATTCAAGTTCTTAAACGACATATCTTGGTAAGCGTACACAGGTTTTTAACGTCAAGAAATAGCGCAGCCTAAATCCAAGTTCACCATAAATTCAATTTTTTAGACAATTGCTAAAGCTCTTCATCTACTCGAGTCTGCTTTGAGACTATCAGCCAACGATAGAACAGGTTAGAAATCAATTGAGGGAATAAGATATATGACGTTATGGCAAGCCTTTTTTTGCAGCTAATGACGTCAGAGATGATGTATATGATCAAACTTGGTGCACCCCTCTGTTGAAATGGTATGACGTGAACGACCCCGTGATCAATATGACGAAAGTAGTAGTATTTGAAAAACCAACAGTCCCGGATGTTAAGCACGTGATTGGTGAGTTTACGAAATCAAGCTGTGATTGTCAGTCATTCAGTTCTTGTTTAATCGGTAATTAAAGTGAGCAACGAAGAGCAAAAACAACGAAAATAGCAATAGCATTAAGAAGTGATTCATAATTATAAACAACAGATTCTGTAGTGACCATTGCGGTGTACAAGCCGAACAGCAACTGTTTGAAATGTGCACTGCTAGTGAAAGCTAACTCCGTAATCCACGTTCACTTATAGTGTTGATATTCTTTATTCAAATGTTATCATTTCTGAGTTGCGACTTCTTAAGTGCCCCGAATCAAATTTTGTGAAACTTGTTTGCAACTTAAAAATTTGTGCAGTCGATATACATAGAAATTCACTGAACCAGGATAGTAAAACTGCAAAATATCTAAGAGCCACTTTTAAAGCATAAACATTCAATCACTTGATGCAAGCTGTATAAATCTTCAGTGTACCCTAGGATCTGCTTGCTTTACCTTTATAGCAGTTGGTTATAGTTAGTGCAGATAGTTCACAGCACAGTTACGCGATTTTAATTCTATGTTTTTCAGGTCATTCGAATGCCATTGCCAGCGTTGTGCACACAACGGTAAGTTTACTTATTACGCTACTTAAAATTTTTCGATTACTTTTTACTTAAGCTGCAATGCACTGCATTAGAATGATCGTTGGTCAAGTCGCAAAAGGTTACAACCTTACCGCTGGACTACTTTAACAAGTTTCCAATGACCGTTAAAAACTCGGAACATCAGTAACTTTCTGTGTTTCAGTGGGGGTTTCTGTATTGTGATTGTTATCAACGTCCGTAATATTATTCTTCATCATTCGCTTGTACCTAGGACTAAAATTCAATGCTTTTGAAGCTTATTGGACTTAGAAATATGTAATAAATTTTAACTCAGATGAAATGTCTACGTTACAAATCTTGTAATATGGCTGCAACATCTTTTTTTGCAACTCAATGCCTATCACGTTCACACAAAGTAGGTCAAATGGCCGAGTGGAATGGGGCGTCTGCTTCTGGATCGGTAGACTTGGGGTTCGATCCTGAGTCGGGTCAAACCAATGACTTTAAAATTGGTATTCACAGCTTCCCTGCTTGACGTTCAGCATTTAAGGGACAGTGTGGAGAAAGCCGGCAGGTTTACTTGTTGTGCCGTTGGGAAAGGCACTTAACGGGATTCCCCCATCTTAGTGTGGTAGACAGATGGCCGGCAACTCCTAAGCGAGCTCGTACAGCGCTTCGTCGCTTTCTCATGATAGGAGGATAATATGCCAATAACAAAAAATAAATCTCAAAGTTTTAAAAAATGCCTCTATCATCACCTTTTCTACGACATGCTTTCATTTCATTTTGCTCTTAAATGCTTGATATTTTTTGCAGGAATGCATTGCCAGTCTTCTTATCAAGCTCTATGACAAGATCAGTGGAAAGAAAGGAGCTTTTGTTCTCTGTGATGATAAATTGCAATCTCCGTTTCAAGATAACTCACCTCCTACCCGTCTTAATGTCATCTCCAAGATCCTTCATATCACTGCATTCAGAAGCAAAGATGCCAAACAGGTTCGTTTGCGTAGAAGGAAAAGTTTTCTCTGCTGTTTTTTTGAGTTTTTCTTTTAAAAGGCTATCATGATCTTTTTCCTTTCCAGTGCAGGTTTTTACTGGTCTCTGTCTTAGCTTTTTTGTGTTAATGTGGTAGCGTGTTTGGACCGTTAAAGCCATATATCCGATGCTCTTCACGTATTGTCCCCGTTCTTGTAACATTAAGATTGCCCTCACTCTTTTAATTTAATTCGGCTGCGGGCGTCCTTTGAATTGTTTGCTTCACCTGCTTTTCGTGTTCTTCGCAAAATTTGTTAATAGTGATTTACCAAAAGCCAGTGAACGGTTGTACTAGCTGCTACTAGGAATGAAATATCGACGAAAAATTTTATTGCTGGGCGGGGGGCTGGTGTTGAAAGTCTCTAGCTAGAAGGTGGCCGCTAACCGCAAAAGGTTGAGAACCACTGTTCTTGGGCCTATTCTTTGCCTCATATGTCCTTGAATATTTTGTGATTGTTATACGTGTAAACTTTTACAAAATTCAAAAAGCATACTTTTTGTTTTTAAAAGTTTGATAATTTTTTCACCGAATTTTTAGACCATTCGAGTTATTTGTAAGAGTCTTGCTCCTCCTCCTCCTCTGCCTTCCGATCCACATTTCTCCAAAGATTCCGCCAAAAACGATCGAGAAAATCGGAGGAGAAAAGCAAGATTGGCCCAGGAACGACTGATGAAACAATTTGCTGAAAAGCAGAAGCAGTTTATGGGTAAAACAATTTTTAATACTAAAAGCAGCTTAAACTAGCTTTAACAGGTTTGTGGCTAGTTTGAAACTGGTCTCATCAAACTAATGGACGAGTTTTTCAAGCTGATAATGAGCAATCTAAAGTCTTCAAAAATTTATTTTTAAAGGTATCTGATTCTTAATTTGCTTTTCTCTCTTGCTAATCACCTATTAAAAGTAGCGTGACGTAGAAGGCTCATTTTCCAAAACGTTTAATTTGACACTCTTTGCGGAACATCATTAGAACGAAGAGTTAGATAAGAGAGGTGAACTGGTTTATAACCGCTCTTCCCACTCTCTTGTTTCGTCCTTCTTGTTGACAATTTTTTCTGAGAAGTGTCGGATGAAACGTTTTGGGAAAAAACCTTCAACTTCTTGCAATTTTCAAATTCCGTAACACCTGTTCTAATCAACTTAATTCAGAGAACTCTGAAAATATGGACGTCTCTGAAGTCGATTCTGGAAGCTCTTTTGACCCCGTCGTTATCCCGGATGCTGAAAAGCATGACCCCAAAGATTGGGGCTTTGAAGCTTTTCCCAGTTATGAGTGTGTGATTTGCTCATCTGTGGAAGTTGAGCTTCAAGTCGGCCAAGCTGCTGATCAGCAACGGAATAATCACAAACTGATGGGACTCATATGCCTGATACAACCTTCCTTTGTATTAGGTAAGCCGGGAATGAGTTGTTTGGTTTGTTTTTGCCAAAGTTTGTGGTTTATCTCGCAATTTAAGTTTTGTTTTAGCGTTGTTGTGATATTTTACGATCACTACATTATATGGCGGGTTCTGGCAAGCAGCCAACTCGAGAAAGATTTTTTCGGATGTTGAAAACGGTAGCTTCTAAGGGAGTCTAGACTTGTTTTGGGGTCGCACTTCGGCCACTTACGCATAACAGGAGGATGGAAATTAGAGGTTAACGATCGAATTGACGAATTGGAATTATGCTGTGCGATGCAATTGTTTTGTGTGACTTGTTTCAGGTTTCCTGGCTAAACCTCGCACTTCGCTTCTAAATATTTGTTCCGGTAACAGTGCTGCCAACTTATCACCACTGTTTCTGTAGCCTTATAAACACTTTTTCGCTTATAAGATTAGTAATCAATAGTTATTTTGCGAACCCGTGGCTTGTGCTGATATTCAAAATTCGCCTAAAATTATCTTGGTTTTGTACTCTCAGCGTCATAACTTAGCAATGCTGTGCTCAGGCTGCAAATTATTCGCGACGGAATGGATTCAAGATTGTGTTGTATTTGACTAGTAATTCGCATTCTCCTCACTAGCTGTTGAATTTTCTTTTCAATTTTTTGAAAATTCTGTGTAGGTCATCGAACCACTCGAGATGTTAGGTCATCCCCTTACAGACCTGGAAACCGTCCTCCTGCACACGATGCTGACACTTGTAGATCTCACGTGTTAAAACGCAGTCATCATTGGCAATCTTTGCTGGCTTCGGGCAAAGTAAATGAAGATCTTTTTTCGGGTAAGCAGCCATAGCAGAGCTGCAGAGGTTCGGCCATCGCCGATAAAACCTGGGGAAATAATATAAGAAACGGTAAAGACCAAGAGATCTAATTTCTTGCAGACGCAAGCCAATTTTTTATCAAATTGATTTGCAGACATCAAAGTGCAGACATCTTGCAGATTCGGCATGTGGGCGTTGTTAAAATGGGAACGGCCTTTTGAAAACTTTGCTACTTACTTTAAATTTAGTTAAGAATATGCTCAAGTTTGTACTCAAGCTTTCCGCTGCACTTACTTTCTGTAGTGAAATCGCATCGTAAAAAGCGCAAAAATGTTTTTATTTTATTCAGAATACTATTGAAGGTCGTCATAAGTAATTATAATCTTCACAAAAAATTGGTTGGTGGTTTGCAGCACCGCTTTTTCTTAAACCAATATTCCTTTTTTCGTAGAACAAAACCTTCTAGCCAATGCGATTGGCTCCCATGTGTCCACATGTGGTCATTATGTTCACTTACAATGTCACCAGCAGTACATGGAATCGATGCGACACCAGCGTCGGTCCCAACTCAGTTTTGACATGGTTCGTGCATTTCAGTGTCCTCTGTGTCGCCAAGTTTCTAATCTTGTCCTTCCTTGCAATATTAGAGCAAAGCAAAGAAATGGGTCAAGGTAAAATTTTTTTACCTATTTCGCAACTAAGAGCTTAACTTTTGATTATATCAAGCGGTAATAATCTAATTTTCAGTATACTTGCCGCATACGCGAAGCGTGTTCCGTAACTAGTGTATGTTGCATAATTGGCTTGTGTCCCATCAATGGTTGTGCAGATACTCTTGGACTGGACGAAGTGAAACTTAAGGATTTGAAATTAGTGTACCAGTTATTTTTCGGATTTGTTATTTGCTTAATATAACTCATTCATCTACAAAACCTTTTAATTAGTGACGTAGCGAAGCAACCTCCATTGCTTTGAGAATGCAACAGTCAACATCTTGCATTAGAAATACCTTTGGTTATTGGGGTGAAGTTTCAATAGCTAAATTTGACGTATTTAGTGTCTGCACCCTTGCTTATAGGTCAATAAGCACCACAAACACGTCATACCTCCCTATTTTTTCAGATTACCTGACTATCGAGCGTCGATATCGAAAGCATGGTTAGACACTTTGTCTGATATAACTTATATTAATGAATCCGATACATTGGGTGCTATAATGTCCCAAGCTTCCCGAGGACTTGGACTTGCTATCCCCTTGGCTTCCCTGATCAGATACAACATGGAAGTCATGATAATGAATTTGGATGCAGGGCAATCTCGCACAGGAGGAGAATCTTCTACACGTCTTGCAATACAAAGAAAATCTCCTATAGGTATTTTTTGAACAGCAAAAAAACAAAAACGCAGTTTTACACCGAAGCATGTAGGATTGTAGGGGCCCATTTCAGCGGCATAGAGCCTGGGCAGCGCGCCTTCGAACACGGAAGAAACGTTGCAACGGTGGCGAGCTGTGTGCGACAGTGTGTCCGATTTGAATGGCCCGAAAGTATTTTTATGTAATGTACCCAGCACCAGCAGAACTTTGTTTTTTTTTGACAAAGCGTGGGTTTGCAAAAGCCATTATTTGCGGGATTGCTGCGACCTTTTTTATAGCTCGGTGACTTAGAGCGCAGCGTACAGAGTAAAGCACTGCACTAGTTATGGGTTCTATTCTCGTCGCTGCTTTGCTTGTGACATGTGGTTAGCCATCGCATTCGTGAAGATAGGCAAATAGAATAGGAATGTAAGGCAGACATGGGTCGAATATAGCCCAAATGTATTGGAATACGAATACTTTAAGTTTAGGTGAACACGAATACAGTAAATTGAAATGTATTCGAATACGAATACTTTCAAAAGTATTCGCAATACATTCCTGAATATTTTTCCTTAAAAACAGTGTTATAGAAAATAAAAAGTGACATCACAATAGTTTAGAAGTAATGCTTGTCAAACCTGTTAAAAAAAGTGACGAAGGTAGTTCTTTGTTTCTGCTCGAATGTCGGCTAGCTGCGGCTGTCTGCTCTTTTACAATAGTTCAGTTTGTCACTTAAACAGATAAAAGAAATCTCGTCTGCGCTTTCACTGCGCAAACAACACTGTCAAAAAAGAAGCCTGCTTAAATAGGTACCCCATACCCATACCAGAGAATGCTTTTTTGTTTTACCTGCAGCAGTCTGGTCTTCTAAAACTGATCGGATTTGAACTATACAGCAGAACTGCCGAAGAAACGTGAATAAAACAACATACTTTATAGCCGTATTTATTTGAAATTGACTTGTATGGTGAAGAATTCAAATACACTACGAATACTTTGACAAAGAATTCCAATACGGATACTATTACATGGCAAAATTTAAAATGTATTCTAATACGAATACTCTGAAACTTGTATTCGAATACGAATGCAGTATTCGAATACCCCATGTCTGATGTAAGGTTCTGTTGGTGATGGGTACGTTACATAAATACGCGGCCCGGAAAGCAAAACCCTGATCTCCCGCGCGTAAACGTTATTTCATTCTAATCTGGCACTGCTTGATTTGAGGGTTAAGTTGGATTTTTAGGATAGGCCTATGTAATCATTTTAGACAAGGATTAGCGTTGTTTTTGTTAATCGAGTTTTAAAAACTTAAAGAAGCCTTCTCTTTAATATTCGAAAATTATAATCTATTGTTGTGCAAATTTAGAAAAATATAAAGTTAAATTTTGATCAAACTCACCAGTTTGCATTAGGACCTCTTATACCCAGAGGAGTGTCTTAAGTTAATAAACTTTGTCTTGGGGTTTTGGGTTTTTTAGGTGCATTGTTTTATCGATATTATCTGTAAACTTTTGTGATAAGACGAAAATGAAGAAAGCAGCTTTTTTCTCGTTGCCGAAACATCGGATTTGACATTTTTCTGATCTATGAAACTGCGATATTTTAGGAGCCTTATTTACTCTCCTCCACTGGATGTATCAGATCGGTGATGCCAAGGAGGTGAGAGAGAAAAACAGTGCCATGATCAAGAGGACACTACATCGCTTAAGTGGTTATGGAGATGCTGAATTCCAATCTCCAGACACACCTTTGCTCCTCCAGGATCCCGTCACACTTCTTATCCAGGTGCAATAGATTTTTAATACAGCTTCCCTTATTAATCTTGTACGATGAGTTCGATTTACGGCTAGAGCCGATCGCATTTGATTGGTAGTGGACTGGTAGTGTAGCTATTAGTTCACATTCACAGTTTCTGTGTTTTTGATGGTTTAACAGGTTTTTAAGGAAATATTAGGTCCCAAAATGAATCCGTAGGCACTCAAAATGGACCTGTACGGGCCAAAAATATAGCAAAAATCTGTTTTCCTTCACAATTTTCTGTGATTTTATGGATCAGTTTTTTTTTAAAGCGTTAAAATGGTTTAACTACAAATGCTTGGGCAGCTAGCATGGCAGTGTTGTTTTTTTTTTTTTTCGTCGTTGTTTAGATCAGTGACTCCCTATCTTTTTAATGTACCGCTTCCTCCAAATGTTTTAAGATATTCTCACACCCCTTACGATACATGCAACTAGACAGTGTTGGAACAATTGACGATAAAACAACTGAAAATGAAAGCATTCGTATATACGAAAGAAAAAAACTGGAAAGCCCTTCACACCCTCTGAAATGCTGCAACAGGGGGTGCGAGAATCCCTGGTTGAGAAATTTGTTTTAGATGAAAACTTTCTTTTTTGTGCAGCTTGTCCTCGAAAGTCCGTTATTACTGGAGGAATTCCAAGCGAATGTCCGGCATGTTTACAACCTCGTGTTTGTTCAAGCTCTGCTGGAAGTTAGCTGTAAATTTTCATCCGAAGAGAGAAGGTAGCTATGGTGTTTCACGTTCGCTTAGCGTAGAGTAAAGTTATCTGATTTTAAGGTGTGTTTTTGTTGGCTTGGTTGTGTGGTTTGATGTCAGCATTTTCAACTGAAGAGAGACGGTTGCTATGTTATTTCAAGTTAGCTAAGCGTAGAGTGAATACAAAAAAAATGTCTTGTGTTTCAAGCCGTATTTTTGTTGACTGGTTCATGTTGCAAAGTACCGAAAATGCTTATTTAGTACACATTTGTTAAGAAGATAATTTATTTGACACAATATTAGCTGAAACGACGGTATCAAGCACATTGCTACGAGCTACGGATGCTGATTACTGAATCATATGTTAGAGACTTATGAAACAGCTGTTTAGCGCGAGGCAAGCAAGGAGGGTTCGTTTTTGATTTGAATCTTCATTTAAAAAATACATTTAAACTGATTTGTAGCAATTCAACTTTCTGCAATGCTAGTATCAGTAGCTAACACACAAGTATATTATGCACCAAAGCTTTGAGAAGGATATTTAACACAAATAATGCAAATTTAGCATGATTACGCTGTTCAATTTTCCTGGAAGTTGTAGCAGATTTGGAGTCATTCAGTTTTTGTAATGTAGTTGGCACTTTTTGTTTTTTGCGTCCGATAAGTACATTTAACACTTCGTAATGCCATAAAATATTGGACGAACATAGCTTAGGAGGAAAAATGCAGCCTTTGTGAGGAAGATATTTTTATTTTATAAAATAAACCTACATACGGTAAATGACAATACAAAGAATTTCTATTCAATAATTGAGCTTGAATCTGACTCACCAAGATCTTAGGCCATATCAAACGTGATCTGAAAAGTCTAATTTCGTTTGATTCTGCTTAAGATCTTGGTGGATTAGATTCAAGTTCAATTCATTAATTGAAATTTGTATTGATTAATAAGCTTGAATCACTCTTTTAGCCCAGTAGCTAGGCTGGATAGTGGATACTGAGTGTATAAGCTTCGGTATATAAGCCTTCGTTTCTTTATTTCCATTTAGTGACAGTATGGAACACATTGTTGCAAGCTACTGATACTGAAAGATATGTGTGGTTTACTGTGACCTTATTTTTCTTGCTTATGTTTAAGCTGGTTTACACTTTCTACTAAAGCTTATCAGCAATTTTCCTCCTAGAGCGTGGAAGAGTAACATCAGCGTGTCTCTTGGCGGGATTCCATTTTCATCGGAAAGTCTAGAATGTCTGGTGGGAACCTTGATTCACCTCCTCCCTCCTCAACTTTTTGAATCTTCTTCCGCATTACTTCCCACTGATCCTATGGATGGAACTTATCTTGAAACTGTTTTCACTCCTCAGGTGAGTCACTTTTTAAACCTCTTTCGCTGTTAGCCTAAAATGAGTGATGCTTGGAAGTGAAATATAACTAAAGGGCTGAAACAACTAGTGATCGTGATAAAACAATGCCAGAAATAGTCGTTTTTATGTTCGCTGTATACCGGCCGTTTAGCCCAGTTGTTAAGCGCGCGCTGTCGGTGCGGGAGGTCTGGGGTTCGATTCCCGGGCCGGTCAAATCTGCACACACACACTGTCACGAACGGCTCGACTCTGTTGCGACGACGACTCTTCCGAGCTGTGTTGCCCAGGCGTTAGGCAGTGGAGATGGACCTCGCCACTTGTTACACGTTTTGGCATAATACCGCGAGTATTAAGTAAAGATTGGCTTTTTTCTATGCTCGCTGTACGCACTAATCCATGTCACGAGTGTGCGATGCTCATTTTCAGATTTTGCATCCTCCGCTACTAGCGTGAAATCCGCTGCAGTAATGGCTAATCACTCTCGCTGGCAGTGGCAGCACAGATTCATAAACATTTATCACATGACCAGTTCATTTAAATCTGCTTGTTCAGTCTGTATGTGGAGGAATCGAAAAGGTGTTGATCAACTTCTTACGTCTTTCCTCTATCCTCCAACAACAACTCTTCCCACACAAAGATCTTCCCATCATCCTCCACTCCAACCACGAATTCTCTCAACTAACTTCTTATCTAGGTAAAACGGACTCATTGATTTAGTGCGAAATTTTGTAAAGCAGATATTCAATTGAACTAAGCTGATGGCCTAGTGGTAAGAGCGTCCGTCTCTGCCGCTGTAGTTTTGCGTTTGATTCCGAGTCAGGTCAAACCAGTAACTGTAAGATTGGTATTCACAGCTTCCCTGCTTGATGCTTAGCTCTAAAGAGACAGTGTGGAGAACAAGCCGCTAAGTTTACTTGGTTTGGCGTTGGGACAGGCGCTTAGTGAAATTCCCCCGCTTTGTTGTGGTAGACAGATGGCCCGCAACGCCTATCCGAGTTCGTTGCAGCACTTTGATCGCTTTCTCGTGATAGTAGGGTAAATGCAACTAAATAAGTACAAAACTAAAAGCTATTATAAAGGCAAGTCCTTGGCAGGTTTTGTATGGATAAAACATCTGCAGAAAGGTGTCCGAAATCTGCATAATGTAATGCATTTGCTCTAAAAGTGCATTGACAAGATTTCCAAGTTGTCAGTTTTGTTCAGGTTTTATTTTTTATATCCGTCTTAAAATCGCCTCCAAGCTCACAACTCATGCGGGGACCTATTGCATAACTAAAAATCATTGATTTAAAAATCACTCAACACCTGCAAAGTCTACCTGCAACAATATTGGTTTCCTCTTTTTGGTGTTATTTAATGTAATTGTAGTAGACCTAGTTCTAGATCATACTTCATTTATGTGTGCTTTTATGCTTTTATATTTTTGTGTACCTTATGTTTTTGAATAGACTCTACCGTGAGGAGATGCAGACTCGACGACCTCTCAGGTCTTTCGCATCTCCTCTGTGACATTATTTGTTAGTATTTTTGTTGTTGTTTTCACTGTTACGCACTATTATTTTGTTGTTTGATTTTGTCAAAATAAAATGTTGTTGTTGTTGTTGCTATTGCGATGTTAAGATAATCGATTTATTTTTATTAGGATTGCGCCCAGAAGCGGAAACTACGAATAATGACATCATCAAGTGTCTAACTTGGAACGACGCCAAGACAATGATGTCCAGATGGTGTGCCGAGGTAAGGGTGATATAGCCATGTTTTCGCCTTACCGTGGCAACGTTGTATTAAATTTATGGAAGTAAATTAAAGTTGTTATGGTGATGGTGTTCCACCGTATCCTTTTACCTGAGTGCGGCTTGATGAGGCTGATAGCTAGGGTGTGCACCTTTTTCACTTTTTGCGAAAAACTCTTAGTTTATAGGATTTACAGGGTGCAAATCAACACCAAAGTACAGTGCCACAACTTTTTTTCAAAAATTTTTTCGTCTTCATACTCCGGGGGGCAGCTAAAGATTTTGGGGGGGGTCAAAAATGAAAAAATCCTGTATCTCGAAATGTACACAAGCTAGAAAAGAAATTTTTGATCCAAACGATTCAGAAACACAGGTTTCCTATGTGCTTGTAATACATTTACTAGCGCTATCTCAATCAGAAAAAAAGTTATTTCAGGAAAACGATATTTTCGTGCCTAATCCGCTCTCAACCAAGCCGTTCTGCCACAAATAGATGATGTATTTATCAAAACATAATTAATTTTCGCCCTTAAAACTAAAAATCATTGATTTAAAAATCACTCAACACCTGCAAGATCTACCTGCAACAATATTGGTTAGGGTTGCGAATTTGATCTCTGTATCCATCGCAAATGCACCCCTTAATTTTAGCATCATTTTACTCTACTTCTATCAGCGTCTGTCTGTGGTCTTGTACTTTCCTGTCATTAATGCATCGCGTCATGTGCCCTGTGTATCGTTCACAAGAATGGTTGTGGTTATCTACAGAATTCTAAAAAGCGCTTTTTACTTTTATGCGTGGGGTATCTTTCCTGTAACTATTAAAAAATGATTGTTATGGCGCTGTTTTCCAAGCAAGACTTGACGCATTAGCGTGATGTGGAATAAAACTGAGATTCATCCGGCAATGCTTTAGTTGAGATGTAAGATTCTTTGAGTTACATTCAACGCTACGTTTGTTGGATTCATCCATGCATTGAAGTGTTTCACAAAAATCTTTTTGACACTTTGCTTCATCAAAATTGTGTCTTCAGAACTAAAATCTAGAAGAAGATCTCGTAAATACCAAAGCTTGGAAAACAGCGCCATTACAATTATTTTTTAATAGTTACAGGAAAGATACCCCACGCATAAAAGTAAAAAGCGCTTTTTAGAATTCTGTAGATAACCACAACCATTCTTGTGAACGATACACAGGGCACATGACGCGATGCATTAATGACAGGAAAGTACAAGACCACAGAACAGACGCTGATAGAAGTAGAGTAACACGATGCTAAAATTAAAGGGTGCATTTGCGATGGACACAGAGATCAAATTCGCAACCCTAACCATATTGTTGCAGGTAGATCTTGCAGGTGTTGAGTGATTTTTAAATCAATGATTTTTAGTTTTAAGGGCGAAAATTAATTATGTTTTGATAAATACATCATCTATTTGTGGCAGAACGGCTTGGTTGAGAGCGGATTAGGCACGAAAATATCGTTTTCCTGAAATAACTTTTTTTCTGATTGAGATAGCGCTAGTAAATGTATTACAAGCACATAGGAAACCTGTGTTTCTGAATCGTTTGGATCAAAAATTTCTTTTCTAGCTTGTGTACATTTCGAGATACAGGATTTTTTCATTTTTGACCCCCCCCCCCCAAAATCTTTAGCTGCCCCCCGGAGTATGAAGACGAAAAAATTTTTGAAAAAAAGTTGTGGCACTGTACTTTGGTGTTGATTTGCACCCTGTAAATCCTATAAACTAAGAGTTTTTCGCAAAAAGTGAAAAAGGTGGACAACTGGACACCCTTACCCAAAACAGCGCTGTCCCGCCCTGTGGGCTCGTTTAGGCAGTTACTTTGTCCTCGATAATATGTCAGAGGTTTTGTTTTCTGCTTCGTGATTGTCACGTGATTTTACATCTGTTTTATTTGGGCTTTGAGAGCTGATTTGAAAAGCCTAAGCTTTCGTCAAAGCATTTTTTGCTTTTTTACTGTTAATGATTCTGTTTTTTTGGTT